>JAGFBZ010002425.1:0-217620 GCA_018398805.1 Hirundichthys speculiger | reverse complement strand
TAAATGTCCTTCATGCTATCACCAGTTTCCGCCATGTTCACATTACGATGCCGATGTTACAAGCTACATATTTACGTGAGACACAGTCATGAGTCACTCGCAGACTTGAATGAGGCTGATATTACACATCCCGGTAATCGACCGCGATAGTGAGATGAAGTCAAACATAAACGTTAATCGTTATCGCGTAGATTTTACTGCGCTTTACCGTAATACCGGTAACCGTTCCATCCCTAGTCCAGACTCCACAATCCAAACGGCTCAAGGTACATTGTTTGTTTTAACCAGAGACGTTCTGATCATTTTCGTTGTGATTGGTCCGTTTAGTAGCATTGTTCCTCTTCTTGGTATTTTGCGCTACTACTTCGTGGTCTTGTTCCAGCCGGGTAAAAGGCTGGATTGCTGCAGTGTCGGTACGGGTTGCTAATGCTCAGCATTTATCAGCTCCAGCTCATGTAACATGTGCTTTACTTGCTCCGCTGCTGTGTTTTAGCTCCATACAGGAAGTAAAGAAAAGGATGCGCAGCACAGAAAGCTACAGCGCTGCAGAAAATGCCCTGAGCCTGACACCTGCTAGTGTTCGCTAATGCCAACAACAACATCGTTTATCCTTCATGTAGGCCACATGTGTAGTTGTTAGGCATGAATCAGGCTACACGTTAATGGTTCATTGTAAGATACGACAACGTGAAGGGATGGCTTTGCTCTGTGTTCGCTTCTGATGAGAACAAGATTCAACATCAGCACGTTTTAGGTTTAAAACACTGTTTTAAACCAAAAACATCCACATTAACGTTTAGGGTCTGTTGGAGAAGATTTCCACCTGCGTCACCATCCCAGAGACGTCTATCTCAACCGCCCGTGCTCTCGGGTCATCAACATACAAGAGAAGACAGGCTAGGAACTCTGCTGGAAGTATCCTCTGCTGCAGACTGCTCTCATTACGACATGTAGGGGCTTGTAGTGTTATAAAATGAAAAAATTAAATTAAATAAAGATCTGCATTACAGCTGATATCAATGACGACAAAGATGCCAAGCTTCGCTGTTCCTTTTCTGTTTCTTATATCTTCTGCGTCCGTGTGTTTTCTTCCGGTGATGGTCACATGACAGGGACTTGGCTAATCAGGGAAGGATATGTGGCGACACAGGGGGGGCAGTCATGAAGCCACTCTCTGCAACTGCACCCTCATACAGTCATGGAAAAAATGATTAGACCACCCTTGTTTTCTTCAGTTTCTTGTTCATTTTAATGCCTGGTACAACTAAAAGTACATTTGTTTGGACAAACATAACGATAACCACAAAGATTGCTCATAAGAGTTTTATTTAAGAGCTGATATCTTACCATTTTCCATGGTTTTCTTGATTATAACCTAAATCACTTAAGTTTTTACATCAATAGCTATGGCGTTGTACTGCCAAAAACACTGCTTTTATGCATTCAGTGTTTTCTTTTCTGTCTGTTTTAGTCACATGATGACGTTTAGTGGTACCAGGTATTAAAATGAACAAGAAAGTGAAGAAAAAATGGTGGTCTAATAATTTTTTCCATGACTGTATCTGAATGCTTTCAGCTTGTCCGTCCATGTTAGAGAGCAACAGCTGTTACAAACTGAAACTGAAGTTTGCAGAAGATGAAAAATGTTTGGTTCCCTAATGTGGATGGCAGGTGTTCAGCAGTAACAAACTAACTTACACATGTGGATGCAAACTATTTCAGTATTTCCACCGGTTTTAGGCTCCAGATCTGTGCTGAGAGTGAGTTCCAGCTGTCTTTCAGACAGCTCTAGGTCAACCAACTGTTGGCTGAACATCTCAGAGCCTCCACGTGTGACGTTACAGTCGGTAGATGTGTGCAGATAAACGTTACAGTCGGTAAATGTGAGCAGATAAACGTGTTTTTCTGGGAAGAAAAAGTGAGCTGCAATCAGTCTTGCAGCCCCCGGGCGCAGCACATCAACAGAAAATTAATGTGTGTTCCCCGGAGTTGTGTTCCCATTAATGTCGGTCTGATTCAGAGCTGATAAATACCTGCGACTCCAGCAGAGTCATTCTGACTCGCCCATTAAACACTTCTCCAATACGCTCAGCGTGTCTGCAGGTTTCAGCAGCTTTCTGACCCGTGGAAGGATGGCTTCAGGGCTTTCAGGTATCTGAGTCGCTGCTGCAGCTCCAGCTGCTGTACGATAACGTACAGATAAATAACCCGATAAATGTCCAGTTAACAAAGTTTATTTGACCTGAAGTTTAATAACATGGCCCATGTCTGCAGTTTTCTTTTGGCAGTGAATGATGGTGTTGAAACGCATACCCACCGGTCAGATCTACATTTTCTTTGGGTCTGACCCCACAACATTTGGTTATTATGTTTGGGCCAAACCTGGGCCAATTCATCCTACCTTATGATCTTTGAGGAACATCTGATCTTCATGATGCTCACCAACACCATGACTGAACCAGAACAGTCAACGCTGTTGACTCAGCGCTGACTGGATGTGATGTAGGCAGGAGAAGATGTGTCTTCTCATTCAGCAGCATCACAGTGCAGGAAAACAGCAACACAGCAGCCATCTTGGCTCCTTCAAGGTTCATCTCTTGATGTTCCACTTTGTAATTTTTTTTCTTCTTCATTTGTCGTCTTCTTTTATTCAGTGGAGGTTCGCAAACAGCAAAAATGATGCCCTACCGCTGTCAAGTTAGGTACATTTCTTCCGCCTGAGTCTGGTTTTCTACTTGTTTTCCCTCTCAGATTGTGACAGTTAAGTAAACCTCAATTTAATCCAATTTGACTCTGGAGCTGGAGGGGCCAGTACTGAGCTGAATGTGTGCCTCTCTCTACCAGGTAGATGCAGGTAGAGAGAGGCCAGTAGTGAGCTAAATGTGTGCCTCTCTCTACCAGGTAGATGCAGGTAGAGAGGGGCCAGTACTGAGCTGAATATGTGCCTCTCTCTACCAGGTAGATGCAGGTAGAGAGAGGCCGGTACCGAGCTGAATGTGTGCCTCTCTCTACCAGGTAGATGCAGGTAGAGAGAGGCCAGTACTGAGCTGAATGTGTGCCTCTCTCTACCAGGTAGATGCAGGTAGAGAGAGGCCAGTAGTGAGCTGAATGTGTGCCTCTCTCTACCAGGTAGATGCAGGTAGAGAGAGATGCGTTAGTGTGCAGATGAGAACTTGTTGTTTCAGATCGAACATGCTTCTGCAGAGACAGTCAAACCATCCCAATGCTTGGATGACCACAGAGATGTCATTGGTTTGTCACATTTGTTTGCTGATTCTTTGGGTTTATCTAAAATAGCGTCCTGCTGGACGCTGTGGGAGTTCCTGACCCTGATGCTGATCCGTCGGCTTTCTATCGAGGGGGTTTTGAAGTTTCCTGAATGATGCTTGTTTGAGCTGATGGTGCACATTTCTACAATAAAGATCAAAGTTAGAGGCTGACGCTTCAACAATAGAGACTGTTAGATTCTACACGTCATCCATGGCTGCTGCTACATGGTCATCCAGGATGTGCTGGCGTGTGAGTTCTGGTGTCGCCACCATACTTAATTAAGTTGATCATAATTATGAATCATGTTATTGTATTGTTTTTGGGTTTCATTTACTCAGCCACGGGTTTTTGCGAGATGTAAGTGTTTGTTTTGCCCTTTCAGGAGATCCAGGTTACCGTAGCGACGGTTGGTACGATGCAATGGTGGCGTAGATCGATGGACTAGGGCTGATGAATAGTGATTATGTTTGTTCGACTCTGACTCGTTTCACCGTTACCTCGTTCCTGCTTGTTTACCTCCTAGTTATTTACTGCGGTAGAGACTGGGGGGTGTTAGTGGCGGTCAGGAGGAGTGTTAAGAACACGGTTCAAGATGCTGATCTGAGGATTCTGGGAGCTGCAGACGTTTCGGACATGTTGAATAACTGCAATGTCTCTATTCTGGATTATTCTGTAGTGTGGTTCACAGTTAACTCCGGTTATATCGGGGGTCCGAGGGGTTTTCTTTACTGTCGGTTTTGTTTACTGTCCTCCTTATGTCTTATGAGGCCTGTTTGTTTCTATCGGTCGTGTGCTCTTTAGGTATAGCGAGTTTAGGGTTCCCTATGAAAGCCACGTGCAGGGTTCTGGGTGCTTGTGGTGTCATCTGTGATGAACTCGTTTATCAGTCTTAACCTCGGGCTAATGTGAGACGTGCTATTTGGCTATGCTTCTTCCATGTGTGGGTGTTCATGATCCAGTATCCTGCCATCGTGTTAATATGCAAATTATCCACGATGTTAATTGGGAGTACTTCAGACGTTCTCAATTGGAGTTCAGGTCCTGTGCGTTGTGGACCTGCAAACGCTTGGTTTTAGACCAGCTCCTCACTGGCTGGGGGGGAGGGGGGCGTCGGTCTGTTGTAGGTGAGGCCTGCTGTGATCATGTTGTGTTGGTGGTATTTACTCCAGTTAAGGTTTCTTTTCTTTGAATTTTGAGTTTCCTCCTTTTATTTTCCTGTGAGGTTCCCTGCTTACGTCACGTGATGCTAAAACCAGTGATGCGTCTTTACATGATAGGAAACCTGATTCTTTCCTGACCTTACCTGACGGTCGACTGAAGGATGCACCTGTAGGTGTTTCTGGTGATTGAATACTGGTCATTCAGTCGTCCGGTTAGGTAGGCATTGTGATTTCCCGATGGGGTTGGCTACAGTCTAGAGTAGTTAGCCTCCAGGGGATCTTTTGTTCCTCTTATTTTCGGGAATCTGGCAATCAAAATTAAACTAAAAGTTAAGATTCAAACTTCAAATTCAGTCAGGTGATCAACCAATTCCAATCTGATCCTGAGAAGCGTACACATAGTGGGGAACAGCGTGCTCTACTGCTGTGATCTAGATAAACTTGTGACATGTAGAACAAAGAGTGGGGTGGAAAACAAAAAGTAGGGAGTGTTGGTTGAAAATTGCAATCGGTCACAGTGACCTGTTTCTTAGTATCTAACGTAGAACATCTATGTGGGATATCAGTCAGGCGCCATGGTGGAGGTTTTCTGAGGCTGGCTGAGAAGTACTGTCCTGTAAGTACTCTGTCAAGGTTTTGAGGAAGAATGGAGGACCAAGGCGCAGGAGTTTAAAAAAAAAAGTATTTATTTGACAAAAACAACAAAAGTCCAAGAAAACTAAAAAGATCCAAAAGTAATCCAGGCAGGGGAATATGGAGGAAAAACAAATATCCAAAAACCAACAGAGTACTTACAGGACACGAGACAACGGACCAGCACAGACAGGGGTGATGACAAGACGTAAATACACAGGGAACCAATGAGAGACAGGTGCAGACAATCAGGATAACAAGAGGGAAGGAAGCAAAGCTGAAAACAACAGAGACGAGACAGACCTTCAAGGTAAAACAGGAAACAGGTAACACAAAAGACAGGGATTGATGCCAACTAGCACAGATCAAGGAAAAACACAAAATGGCCGTCATGGCCGCCCCAGACCACGACACTTGTACCCTCTGTCCGATTGTCCAGTCAAGTGTTTAAGTGTTGTACAATTGCCTCACCAGAACTCACTAATTATTGATAAACTATGATACCTTAATATTAAAAATTCAATTAACACTTGACAACCTCCACCTTGCGGTATAGAGGGGTAGTTTGCAATCGTCATTAGATCCTACCATGTCCGTTACTGTGCGGGTGGAAGGACCACCGAGGAGGTCAGACCCATTACAGTTCCAGCCTCCTACATTTAACCCTGAATCCTCACTAATGGAAACCTGTCTGGCTTCTTTGTTTCACATGTCATAGGTTCCCATCAGGCAGGCTAACCCAGCTAGCTATTCTCCTTTGTGGACATGCACCTGAACCTGCGCTGTAAATGTTTCTGCCCATATTCTCGCTTGCTGTAAAAATCTATTTTGGCTGATTTGCCTCAGACACCAAGACCAGTGCTGTTGATGTTTACTGGCCCATCTCTCCCCTGGAGAGGTGACATACTTATGCTTGGACAGGATGTGCCGCTAATCAATCCATCATGCCCCAGTAGCCAGCAGAGTCCCATCTTTTTTTTGGCTGTTAGAGAGATGAAGAGTTACCGAGGCTTAACGGAGACCTGAAGAGCTGGAGATTCCAGGTCAGCGAGAAGGTCGAGGGACATCTGACCTGCGTGTCACCGACATTCCTTCAGAGCTTCCAGCTCTTTACTTTGATTTACTGCATTTTGACAGGTTTGTTGTTCAGCAGCTGAGAGACGTTGGACCGAAACCATCTCTGACGTGTCACAGGTGCGTTTTGTTTACAACGCAAAACAATATATTTCATTTCCTCCGTCGAGAAATTACACTTTAGTTTTCTCTTCTGGAGCATGATTTTGTTTTTGACACTTTACCAAATAAAGAGAGCCATCTGATATCCTCCTGTAGGGAGGAAATAAGTGATTTTTTGCTCCCTCTAGGTGATTCAGATCGAGGAAGTTCTCCTTCACGTGGCGGGAGGTGGGGGTGGGGGGGGCTGTGGTTGATTTGCTCCACGCTGACAGGGTGGCGTAGACGCCGTGGTCTTCAACTTAACCCCTCCACTTGTGGCCCGGCGTGTTCGCCAGGCGCCTTCCTGCCTCACTTTCTCGCTCTCTGCACGGTCGTCCTAACAACCACTTCAGCTCAGCTCTCCTTCCAATCGCTGTGGCAACTGTTACAGAGCCGGGTCTCCATGGCAACACCCCGTCCCGATTCTTTCATCAAGGACGTGGGATGGTTTGAATGCCGTGAACACAATGACTGAATGGGCAGTTGACACGTGCGCGCACACGCGCACACACACACACACACACACACACAGACGCACACACACACACACAGACGTGCTCAGATCCCGTTCATTCAGTCAGTCACACATATGGGTTCAATGTTCTCTTTTATCTTTGACATAAAACTGATCAACTCTCAATCGTACGGCACCTTTCACATGTAAAACACACATCAAACATTCAAAGTGGGTCTAAAGTGTGTTTTATGCTCGTTGAGGTAGAAAGCTCGCCTCCGTCTGACGCTGCACTGACCAATCTGTTTTACTTTAACATGGCTTCCTCCAGAGCAGACCTTCTTCTACGCCTGGTCCAAATATCATTTTATGGCCTCCAGAGCTTCTGGAAGAGACGACAACAAAGATGAAAGCTTCCATCCCGGGGGGTGTAAATTTATTAGTGTAGCATTTATGACAACAGACCTGCTGCTGATGCTGCTCCTCCAAACTACACTAAAACACAACAAGAGAAAAGAGTTTGGCTGAGCAGAGCTGGACCTGAATAATCAGATATCCGGTTATTTGGGCCTGTTGCTGATATCTGGAGTTCACATTCACCGCTCTGAACGTCACTTTCAATAATCCTTTAGTTCATTTTATTAGTTAAACAAAATGACATCCCACGCTTTAAACTGACTGATGACAAGTTGACACTTGTTTTTGGGTCACGCGATCATGTGGACTTCATTTGGTCAGTGCGGCGTGGTACATGGTACATGGTACGGATGGCTTGTTTTTAAAGTGGCACAGAGGAAAACGTCCAATTTTAATTTCAGAGGGGCCCCTTAAGTTGCATTAAAGTCTGAGATGTTCTCTTGTTTGCTCTCCTTCTCATTTTCTCTTCCATCATTACTCCCTCGAGTGGAACAGTCAGCTCTGCCATGATGTCCACTGCAGCTCTGTGAGCGACTGTCATCGTTCCAGATGTGTGACGGCCATCACTGACCTGTAAAGTGGTGCACAGATGTTACATCAGGGGACGAGAGTTCAAAGTTACTTTGGCTGGCATTTACCAATATTAGAGACTGATGGGTAGGACTGCTAGATTACGTTAAAAATATAGATCACAATCACAGTATCCCTGTAAATAATATTGATATCAGATATTTGAACAAAAAAGAAACCCTTTAACAATTGATCTGCTCTATATGCTTTTTAAACAAACTTACGAGTGACGTGTTGGATTTTCATCCGTGTCATGAGACTGATGTCTCTCTGTTCTCTTATGTGACTTTAAAGGTACCAGATTTAGGCTTTTTTCTGACTTTCAAAGGTTCAAAACAGATAAACTGTATATACTTATTTTCTAGGGGTGTAAAGACAAACCGATTTGAATCGGTTATCGGTCTGTGACGTATGAGATCCGAATGCATCGGTCAGTGGAGAACTGGATCGGTAAAAATGCACTATGAATGGTCCGATGTCCCATATTTACGGTCGCGAACTGGTTTGAATCGGTTTTGTCCCCGGCGTGGACTACTAGGTCCTGCTTCTCGTCTCGCTTAGCAATGTAACCTCCAAGTACACAAGAATGAAGAACGTTGGACTGACTGTAATAATGGAACAATCTGGCCTGATTGGTTCTGAACAGGATTTACTGACCGTCCAAGTGTCATTTAAAGGGCCAAATTCTGAAGTGCTCAGTTTGCTTATTAGGGCAATTCTATGATAATTAAATTAGAAAAAAAATCCCCCCCCCCCCCCCCCCTCATAATAGAAAACTCGGATCTACAGGATTCACGTCGGTCTCCCTTTTTGACTTCAAAACTGTGAATTTCGCCAAAAGGTGAGGGATTTTCATGCCTGAAGTATTAGTTATTCAGTGTTTAGAGCTTTTTGTGATTAAAAAAAAATTAAGAGAAGCTAATGTTCAGAGTTACAGCCATCAAAAAGACATCTTGAATTTAACATGCTATTTTTTATAACTGCTTACTAAAGGTTTGGATCCATGTATCTTGTCAGTGATGTTTTACTGTTGAAGTTCATGAGTGACTGAATCACTGGTCATTCTGAATTTATGCCTTTAATAGGCAACTTAATTGTTTCATAACAACTACTTTTATTTTTGATATCTAACCTCAGCCTTATGCTCAGTGTATTCTCACATTAGCAGGAATAATTAAACTTTGTGCCATTTTTATCTTTTATTTTCTGTTGAGGGAAAGTAAGAATTGGATTTTAAGTATGAGCAGAATTTGAGGCTCACCAGATTGCAAGTTTTGCGTTTCATTATTTAATGTCCATTATTCCCCCAGGTATATTATAAAGGCTTAAGTTAATGTCTGAATTTATGTTCGGTAGGCCTGGTGTACTGTCTCTTAGACATTAAATAAACAAAAGAATACTATGTTGAAATTAAATTTGTGTTTCTCTTTTCCTTCTCAGTAATAAAGCAAAATAAGTAGTTGGGGTTAAATTGGCAATTTTTATTGAATGAACTGAACCGTATCGAATCGTATCAAATCATTTACTATTTTTTATGAATCGTCCCTGAATCGGATCGTAGCCTGTGAATTGAGATTTGAATCGGATCGTTTTGTGAGTGAAAGATTCACACCCCTATCATTTTCCTACCCAGCTCTCATTTTAATAGTTGCATGATCGATTAACCAGTGAAGAAAAGTTTTGAAGTAGCCCCCAGGAGCTTCTGCAACTCTTGTTCAATATTTTTTCCCTTCAAGATACATTTCTACTCAAGCAAGCAGAATTTGTATATTCATACTGGCCTCTAAACTGTGCATTTCCTCCTACATGGGGTCAACCCTGGGTTTAGGAAAGTAGCCGATAACAGCAGAGTGAACTAAATGTGAGGGTCGGAGAGCCAGACATAAGAGTCGGGTGCCAAACATGGTGCTCACGACAGCACACAGAAAGTAGAGGTTTTAGGCCGCGCTCTACAACCGACGGAGAGCCTTTGAGCCACGATCATAATAAAACGATTCTATTGTGGTGCCGGATCAATACGGACAGGGATCAAACCTGCATTAATACGGGACGTTTAATCTAATCCTCCGATTAGAAGGCACACATTCCTCCTCCTGAGATACAGCTGCCACCTTCTCTGCTCATTCCTTTCAGTGTTGGAATATTTGATGTGGTAGCAGTTGTCAGCCAAAGCTTGAAGGGAAAAAGCGCCTGTTAAATATGAACGTGCTAAATCATTCAGAATTAAAATTTAAAGACAAGGCAGTTCACTGCAGATGATAAAATCGGTGCAATATTCTCAGCCACGCCTCCCCTCTCAACACTCAGGACCTCATGCACATATGTCACACTCTCACATTCAGCTACACCTTTTACAACATGTTCTGCATATGCAAAAGAAGCACTCCATGGATCACTGCGCGATTGTGCAACTCTTTTACATGCGCATGTGTTGGGTTTGCTGTTAAGACCCCGAGCTGTCGTGCAGTTCACTTAGCAGATAATCAGGTAATTGTGCAGTGGGACAAACACCTCCCATTCTCACAAAGATAGATGCTTATGCATGAGGGCATCTCGCTCAGTGAGAACAAAAGGTGGCAAAGCACTTCAGCAGGTCTTCAAAAGTCTTTTCAAGCTTTGAAAGACTTGAGCGTCGTATATGTGAGGTATACTCTGGGGAGCCTTTGAGTTGCTAAGAATAGAGGTCAACCAGGAATAAAAGTTCTTCACAAGGTTCCTGGTAAGAATAAAGTCTTATCGAGACCCTTAGATGGTAGTTCAATGATATTTTTCTCCTATCTGCCATGGACGGTTATGACTGTTTCAAGGTTCAGGTAGTTACAGGTGGTGACTATCCATACACTGATGATGGCACCACACAAGGTTAAAGTTGTGACGACTGCAACTGGGTGACTCCCAGTCATTTTTTGATAAACACTGCACAATATCTGCCGTTCCTTTCTTCCTCCACTAATGAACCCCAGGACACCTGAACTCCTCCACCTGAGCCAGAACCTCACAGCAAACCTGGAGCGTTTGAAATTCTCTCCATGAAAAGCTGTGAACCGAATCGGTGGCGAAGGACAGCCCTGATGGTCCAGCTCCTGCCCAGAACAGATCTGAGTGTTCTGATTGGACTGTCCACTAACAGCAGGTTCAGTAACCCACTCCCAGATGCATCTGCAGTAATGGAGGCTCTCCTGTCTGCTGTGGTGAGGTGGGAGCTGAGCTAAAACGCTAGGCTCTCTGAGAGTTGAGCCACCTGGAGGAGTTTCCTCCGCTGGATGCTTGGACTCTCCCTTGGAGATGGGACGAGATGTTCAATCATTCAGGAGAGACTTGGAGTAGAGTCGCTCCTTGTCCACCGAGAGGAGCCAGTAGAGGTAGTTCGGGCATATGGTTATTAGAGATGCACGATAACTATCAGGCCGATAACAGGAAATTATGACGTCATCCCGATAACTCCGTTATCATAACGAATAGCCCTGATAACATATATATTTTTGTCAACACGGCAGTGCCTCGCTCCCTCTGAGTCTTGAATGACCAGCAGTGAATGTTATGTTCAAGTTATGTTGGCATAATCAGAAAAACGATTACTCAATAAGGAAAATCAAGAATACCCCCTCATGCCAGAAAACAACTTGTTAACTCGGTCATAATGTTGGTAGTTGCTGACTTTAATTGATATTCGGAGTATTCTCCCACATGTTACACCTAAAAAATAGAAAAAAATAGAAAAGGCTAAAAGAACGACGAGCAGACGAGCAAACGAGGGAATTTACGTTACACCTTGAATGCAGCATGCAGCACAGCGCTGATCACAACAAACATGGCGGCGATGGTATGGAACTTCATTAAAGTTTAGAAGAAGATAGTTGGCTGATTATTTGTGACGAATCCTCTGAGTGAATTCCAGGAGGAGGGAAGCACAAGCTTTAATACGTAAAACCTGATCAGCCTCCTACAACATAACAATCACTTCCATGGAGTTTTGAGATCGCGCTAACGTGAGCAAGCCAGCAGCAAGTGTCCCCTCCTCTCTCCTCTCCCTCATCTCTCATCTAAAGCTTCCATGAGATTTAAAAAAAAAAAAAAAAAACTACTGAACCTCATTTACTTTAAAGGTATTAATTTAAATGGAACCACAAGCCAAAATCCTTTAAATGTTAATCTTTTTCAGTTTGTAATTTTGATGCATGTATTTCCATCAGTTCAAGGAGCCTTTATTTTTTATATCAGTCAGTAATGAACCTTATTTAAGTTGATGTGAGATATCAATTTCAATTCAGTTCAATTCAATTTTATTTATATAGCGTCTGTTACAATGTCAATTGTCTCTAGGCGCTTTACAGAGACCCAGAGCATGACCCCCGAGCAAATATCATCAACTAAGATTATATAATTAAATCCAATCAATGATAATGGCAGGTAAAAAACTCCCACGTAGGGAGAAAAAAAACCTTTATACCAAACAGTGGCAAGGAAAAACTCTACTTTAAGAGGAAGAAACCTTGAGCAGGACCTGGATCATATGGAGGGACCTTCCTGCCGAAGGCCAGCCGGGTAGAGAAAGAAAAGAGGGGAGACAGGACAGAGAGAGGATGGAGGACAGAGAGAAGATGGAGGACAGAAAGAGGATGTAGGACAGAGAGAGGAGAGCACAGAAAAAGTAAAAAATAATAATAAAGAAGTAGTGGAATTGTTGTAGGGTGAATGCAAGCGAGCTATGGAGGGCCCTTGGGCGTGTGGTCAGCGTAATGAGCCATGATAGGCTCTTGAGTATCAATAATGTGCGGGTGGGGTGTAGGTGAGGTGTGTGAGAGAAGGGGGAGGAGGGGGGAGGAGGAGGGGGTTTGGGTTTAAGAAAAGAGAAGGGTAGGATTTCAAACAAAAGGATGCAATATATAAACATAAACAGATGGAGGCAGCAGCACTGGGATGAGATGGCCAGAGGACCAGGTCGCCGATCACCACGCCAGTCGGCACCCAAACACAAGTGGAGGAGAACCCCGGGATGGACAGAGGATGGAACTGCAAGTCAGCATGAAACCCAGGAAACTTGGCCTGCAAATACACAAAAGAGAAAGGGGGCAGAAACAGCACAACAAACACAGGAAAGCAAGAAAATGGAGCACAGTTTCAGTAGCAGGGTGCCCCAAATAATTATAAATGAGCTGGAGGAGGAGGAAGGGAGGAAGAAAGGGAAGAAAAAGGAGAAGAGCAGTGGAGACACCACTCAGCAGATCATGCTGGTGTCTCCCTGTAGCGTAGGCCTATAGCAGCATAACTATGACGAAGCTGTGATTAAGATATCAAATAGGTTTGTTTGATAACTTTATGAAAATGTTTAAGAGGCTTGCCAATAGTTTTTCATTGGAAAAAATAAATATGTGTTAATTTAAAGCAGGGGTGTCAAACTGATCAGCTGTGCTGCTGCATGGTTGGAACAAAAACCTGCAGCCACACGGCCCTTTAATGGATCAGTTTGGCTCCTGTGATTTAAAGAGTCCAAACTATTTTTGATTTTGTTCATAGTATTGATGTAATGATCTTAGGTATATGTGTGTGTTATCGGTTATTGGTATCGGCCTTTAGGAGCTGAAAGTTATCGGTTATTGGTATCGGTTTTTAAAAAACAGGTCATCTAAGGTCTGCTAAGGCTGCTCACAGGTAAACTGGATGGATGGAATTATACCGGGAAAAAATGGATTTCTTATTTTGGCGAAGCTAGCCATCACATCTGCGATGTCCATATCAACTACAGCTGTTTCAGGCTGTCTCTTGTTTGTTGTGGTTCGTTTGTGATCAAAGATTTTTATTGTTTTTCAGACCACTGGGATCGTGTACGTGACTTTTTATCATCCTCGTCACAGCGAAGTTACAATGAGTTATCAACTGAGAGCAAATGACAGCAGCCATTTGTAGGTCAGAGATCTTGCAGGTGTGAATCATTCTGCGATTAGTTCCCCGTGATTGTCCTTTAACCGTGAAATTATACTTGACAAGAGTTTCCATGCATCAGTTGTTGTTGGTCGGCTCTGATTGAGCCTCGCAGTACGAGTTCAGTTCAAGGTTGATGGCGTTGATGAGGACGTGAAATGACTTTCCTACATTGATCAGGTACGAACCAACATCTAAGAACTGTTTCTGATGCACCTGTAAAACCAATAAATTCCATTTTGTACTGAATTTACTTTAATCAGACATTATTCAGATTGTCTTGTTGCATGACCCAGTTTTGAAGACACTTTAGCTGTTTTTAGCTGCTCTCATTTGCCTGTAGGTTTCTCTGGTATACAGAAGAGTTCATGGTTGACTGCTTTACAGAGTTTAACATTACGACAATATCGGAATTAATCATTGCAGGGTTCGTGGACAGAGTTCATGTTAAGCTCGATGACTGCTTAGAGTTAGAGGTGTCTACAGTCATGGAAAAAATGATTAGACCACCCTTGTTTTCTTCAGTTTCTTGTTCATTTTAATGCCTGGTACAACTAAAGGTACATTTGTTTGGACAAACATAACGATAACCACAAAGATTGCTCATAAGAGTTTTATTTAAGAGCTGATATCTTACCATTTTCCATGGTTTTCTTGATTATAACCTAAATCACTTAAGTTTTTACATCAATAGCTATGGCGTTGTACTGCCAAAAACACTGCTTTTATGCATTCAGTGTTTTCTTTTCTGTCTGTTTTAGTCACATGATGACGTTTAGTGGTACCAGGTATTAAAATGAACAAGAAAGTGAAGAAAAAATGGTGGTCTAATAATTTTTTCCATGACTGTATGTCACGTGGCAGCAAAACCACCCCAAATCATCACCCACCACCGCCGTGCTTGACAGTGGGAATGAGAATGCTGTGACACTGGGCATGAAGTCATGAAAACTACGCTTTGATCTTGTTTGTCTTGTCCGTCTCAGGCAATTGATGTGCAGTCGTGGAGGTAAGAAAATCCTCCATCGTAGCTCGGTGACGGCGGCTGCACGTCTCACGGTGAGACAGGAGCAGAAGTGAAAGATAAAAACGTGTTGCGACAGATCGACAGATCGTCTCAGAGTGCTTCTGCCTGTCGCCGCCTCTGTGATCTCTATGATCTCTGTCAGCTGGTCCACCAATAGGAATGCACCATGAAATGTCGTTAAACGTCATCATCAAACGCGTAGACATCAGGGTAGCCTAGCAACAACAGCACCAGATACAACGAAGGAACTTTCACGTGTTTTCTGAAGGTGCAGTGGGCTCTTTCAATCACTTTAAGGTGGCATAAAACAGGTTTAGATGGTGTTGACCTCACGGGTTTTCATACCTACGTCCCTCAGCGAGCGTGACGGCGTGCGGGGTAAAGCGGAGGATTGTTTGTGGGGCTCAAAGGTCTTCTCGGTCCGATGTCTCCAGCTACGATCTTCGCTGAGTGACGGCGGGACTCTAAGCAGAGCGTGATGGATGCTTTGACGCCCCACAAGGACAACACTCTGACACTTCCCTCTGACATCTGACACATCAGCTTCACGCAGCGCTGACACTCGAGCCCCGCTTCCCGTCTGTCCTGCACACACACGCACACGCACACACACACACACACACACTTCCCGCCGCCTCACAAGCACACACGCTGAATGTAAACTCGCGGATAAATGCTCCTCGGCTCTTGGGCACCTTCTTAGCCCGTTCACTCATGCTTGCGTGTAAATCTACATACATCTGGGATTTATTCAGTCCACATTTGCATATAGACACACACACACACACACACACAGATCTGCAGGCAGCACCAGATTTAGGCAGACGGATATTCAGAGGCTGTTGGGTGTAAAAAGAAACTCCCTGTCCATCTGGATGTCTTTGAACACTCGTCACTGAGAAATTCTGCTGTAAAACTATACAAATATGAATAATATGGTGGTTAATACACTCACACGCCCTCTCACCCATTAAGCCCCAGGCTATTTTACTCATTTATTAATTTATTTTACATTCTCCCTTTTAAAAAAGGCCAAAAAATTCCCTCTGTGAGAGCTTCACAAGTCTCAGGGGAAACTGAACAACCTTGGGCTCTGTAGATAAGAGACACGTAAGAGAATTATGAAATACAATACAATTAACGAAAACCCCAAGGAAAAATTGACATTTTTTTAATTCTGCTTCATTAAAACTCTTAATTAGAGCCCAAATAAAGACCCTTAAACAAAGAGTCATTGACACTGGCGTTGAAAATTCCCTCCTGCAACTCTTAATTAATTCAACGCTCAAAAACTCATCTCTCAGACTATTATTTAGAAGAGTTTTATTTTTTTACACAGTCTTTCTTGCCTTAAAGGTACAGTGTGTAGGATGTAGTGACATTTAGCGGCTGCTCTCTGCGAGCGGTGAATACATTAACATCTTGATACTTCCACTTACATGCAACCTTCTGTAATTATCACTTCCTCTTCTTCAGAATAGCTTTCAGGTTTAAATATGTTCGGCTGAATTACCAGTTTTAGAACCAGTCGTTGCATTGCAGAGTTGGAGGAGGCAGGTTTTTAGGGGATTAATAACTACCACTTTAACAAGACACAAAGAAACCAAAAAGACTTCATCTATCCATCTACAGTGATCCCTTTGTTTTTTACGGTTAATGGGGACCGGCGCCACCCGCGAAAATCAAAATCCGTGAACGGGAGCCGGAGCCCTCCGAGCCTAAATAATGTGTTTAAAATATGTTTAAAAACCGCAAAAAAGTAGCGAGGCACTGCAGCGAAACAAGACAAAGGCTCAACTGTGGTCTTTCTGTTACCTTCACAGCCTCTGTTATCTGAACCATAGTAAACAAACCGCTGGTATTGTGCTATTTCTGGCTCGTAATTAGCGGCTAACACGCTAACAACAACAAAAGAAAAAGTCCGGTTTTCTCTGCATGGAACGAGCACTTTATTCTGTCACTGCAAACTGTCACAGATGAGAGTTTCGCTGATAGAGAGAAATGCAGTGACATTTTTTAGATCCAACATCATATCAAATCATTTTCGATTCACCTCTTGAGTTCTTTGTTGGAAAGAAGACACGACATTAACTGGACAAACTGGACAAAGAGCAGAGTAATATACCACCTGCAGCTGCATGTCCTCAACCAAAACACAGACCCAGAAAAAAAAAAGAAATACTGTCAAACCCTTGATTTGTATTTGAGCGTATGAAGTCCAGCTCCTGCTTCACCTCGTCTCGCTTTATCTAAAGTACTCTACTGTTGTAATGACAACAGGGACACATAGACAGACTGTGGTCACATGACCAGTCTGTCATTTCCAGTCAGCTTCTAGTTATGGACTTTCAGCTGCAAGCCCTGGAGCTCCAGCTGCTCTGCAACATCTGGACCGGATCTCTGAGCTTCACAGTCATGGATCACATCTGAATTTGGGCTCCAGTCTATTTTTGACAGACCAGTACCTGATGTGTTTCTTTCTTTCAGCATGCTGCTCTACTTCAGCAGGTCGCGCCCGCGTTTGCTTCATACGTGGAAATATTTCACATGAACGGCATCAGCTGGGAAACCACCACTACTTTTATATTGTTGAAATATAAAATTAGCAGACTGAATCAGGCACACAGAGTCTGCTGGGGACAGAAAGACACCAGGACTGAACAGGAGCTGGAGCTGCTAGAGCAAGACGTGATGGCACATATTACTAAAGATATGACTGAGCTCAAAAAAAGTTTGCTTAAATATAGGTGGAGGTGGTTAGAAAATGTTGTCTTTCAGTGTTCCCATGGTTACTGCATTGGAAATGCTGAGGCCAAAAGATGGTTTCATTTTCTATTTAGTGCTGGTTTCCAGAGGGAAAACAGGCCAGATCTCATTTCTCTTTGTATTACACTGGTGATGTGATTTACATGAACTCATTACTGCATTTTATTTGAGTCTGAGACGCGGCTCTCTGTGCCAGAGCATTCAAATCTACATGTTTTGATTTATTCCCAGGATATTGTTTCTGCTTTCTCCTCTTACGTCAGCAACTTCAGCATCAGATCTACTACTTGGATTTATTGAAATGTCCCTCGGTGCTCACAGAGCTTGGTAAAAATACATTTGTTTTCATGAGCCGATAGTTTGGAATGAGCTGCAGAACAGCGGTAGATTAGAAACACCAGGCTCTCTGAATGCTTTTAAAGGTATTTTACAACGAGCCCTGAAGCAAACATGTTGCTCTGTTTTATGTCGTGTCTTTCTGGAGGTGGAATGTGTTACGGTTATTGTTGCTATGGCTTGTATACCTCCTGTCTCTCATTATTTCCCTCCTGCAGCTTTTATGTATTGTGCTTTTGCTATAAAGTAAAATGGTTTTGCGCTGTAGTCTTGCTCAGGAAATCATATCTCAGATCTTCTCGGCCAAATTCGGGACAAACATATATATATATAATAGGGCTGGGCAAGTTAACGCGTTATTATCGCGTTAACGCATTCATTTATTAACGCCGACAATTATTTTAACGCGCGTTAACGCACGTTGATCTAGTGCTGGGCAATATGACGATACATATCGTGGGGACAATATAAAAGTGTATATCGTGCCATTTCTCTTCTATCGTGTCTATCATTTCTAACCTAATTTTATCAATTATTACAGCAAATATGTAATTAAATAACCTGCAACGATAAATTTGATAGAATCATATCTACTTCTACAAAGTAGCCTTTTATGTTTGCACTTTTATTCATGGTTAATGCCTTAAACAGAGTTCTCTTCAACCCTGATGTTTACTTTAGACACTTTATATTGGTTTGCAAACTTTGCACTACAAGGTTACAGATTTCAGAAAGTTGAAAAATAATTTGTGTTTATTTTTTATAGCTGAACTTCAGTGCAAAAATGTGTTTTTCCTCTCAGAAACTGTTGTGCACTTTAAAAAAAATGTGAAAGCTACTGTACCTCTGTACCTACCTGTTTTTGCTGCACTAAAATGTATGTTTGTGACAGTTCAGCTAAATGTCCTTTCAAAATAAAGTTGAAAAGTAAGCAATGAAATTTTTGTCAAACTTTTCAGAGAATAACTGAAAACATACTTTATTATGGTATATCATGATATATATCGTTATCGTGATATAAAATAGTCCATATCGTGATATATGATTTTTTCCATATTGCCCAGCACTACGTTGATCACATGCTTTTGTTTTGAAAAGTCTGCTACTGGCTGCTGCGGAACCGGAAGAAATTTGGCAGATAAACATGCGAAAAAACCTAGAACAGACATGAAGAATGATAAAAATCTGTGAACTTTACAGTTCAGGTAGCAACTCAGGTAGCAATATTAACAATTCTGTCTGAAAAAGAAAATTCTGGACTGCAACAAAACTTTGTCGTCATTCCTCCATGTTGCATCAGATCTGTTCACTTACTGGTTATCTCCATCTAGTGGCACAGATTGTAACGACAACAGAAAGTCCAGTCATTGATTATAAATGAAAATTCAGTCCTGTGGACCATTTTTTTCATTTCGTATGTTTGATCCAAGTCTAAAATCGAAATATATAAAAAAAAAAAAAAAAACAGGCATTTTTTCCTTTTTTTTTGTTATATTAAAAAACAAAAAACATATTAAAATGTCACTTTTTAATTTTTGATTTGATTTAAAAGTTTCTGAGAGAGATTACCTGTTTTAATGTTATGATTCTGCTGAGCCACAATCTTTTTTTTTTGGATTTTTGTTTGTAGACTTTTTTTTTTTTTTTTTTTTTTATAAAAACAGGATGACATTAATGCCCTGGCAGTGGCAATAAGCTTTATTATATTTTACATTTTTTAAGATGAGATTTTCACTAAATATGTGTTACTGACAAGTGCTGATGTTAAAAGTGTTTGAACAACAAATGTTATGGCACTTTAGTTCATATGGCAGCAGGACATTTAAATAAAAGTGGATTTTACACTACTTTTGAATTCATTATTTGATTTTGCGTATACAATGCGATTAATCGCGATTAATCAGGGAAATAATGCGATTAATCGCGATTAAAAATTGTAATCGTTGCCCAGCCCTAATATATATATATATAAAAGAAACACATCTGTCAGCGGTTGTAAAGGTGTTCCAGTGGCCTTTGTTGACAACAGGTAAACTACTATTATTAAAACTACCATGAGCCCTATCTTTGAAATGTTTTCTTCTTTTTTGAAAAAAAATAAATGTCTATTTCATTTTTCAGTTGCAGTGTTGTAGAGTTGTTCTGATTCTGATGCCAGCATTGGAAAGCTTAGACCGGTGTCGGTCTGTAGTTGAGGCGGACGACCGCGGTCCGTCAGGAGAAGCTGCCATCAGAACATCTGACTTGCTCACAGACAGCAGCTGAGGCGTTTCCCTTCCTCACGTTTCTTTTCTCCGTCTGCGTTCAGGTGCCGGGCCCCCGGCTGATCGCACGGTTGTGATCGAAGAGTTCAGGTTCTTGTCTCAGAAGCTGTTTGCGGCCGTGTCCGTCTTCGCCGGCCTCGGCATCCTGCTGGGCATCGTCTGTCTCACCTTCAACATCTACAACGGCAACGTGCGGTGAGTTCAGTGTTATTATCCCTTTTACCAGACCAGACTCACACTGAAAACGCTGTTCTCACTGTCTTTATTTCATGAACTTCTGTCTTTCTTCCCCTGAGGTTTCACGTGAGGTCATCTCACCTGCACAAGCTCCTATTTGCTTCCAGTTGGTGTCGTTCTGAGTTGGTAGAAGTGTGTCTGAATAAACATGAGGGTTCCTTGTGGAGACATGAATCAGTAAATCAGACTGAGAAAAAGCACTTACTCCCCTTTTTTGAGAGTAAATGGAATCCAATTATAGATGTAAAAAAAAATCTAATACTATCATGACAAGCTGCTTGTCTCTGTTTCAAAGTTAGTATTTTTTTTCTTTGTTGAACACAAGAAGGAACTTGATCTTGGGAGAAAGAGGCTGCTGTTCTTTTTAACGTATCAACAACAGCACTCGTACCTGGATCAGGTGGTGGGTTGTCCTTTAAGCTGTGTTTGAGTCAGTACAGAGAGTTGGAAATTGAATACAAAAATACATTTGTTTTTAAAAAAAGAAGCCCATTGTTAAATTCATGATTTCAAAAAGATAAAAATGAATATGCTTGTGAATTTTATTAAAAGATAGCCACAAAGTACTGTAAGCCAGTCTGGAAGGTTCAGGGGTCTCAGCTGGCAGCAGCCATCCTTGTTCCTGGTGCTAGCTGGAGGACAGCTGGGAGCTCCTTAGCTGTTAGCTGCTCCCGCTGAGCCAACTTCATCCATGATGAAGAGCATGAAGGTGGTTTCAAAATCAGAAAGTGATCCATATTTGCTAGCTGGAGTTGGCTGACCTCAGCCATCTGGCTAGTGTCCAGATGAGGATGGTAGCTCCAGATGAGCATGGTAGCTCCAGAGGAGTTCCAGAGGAGCATGGTAGCTCTAGAGGTGTGTGGTAGGTTCAGATGAGCATGGTAGCTCCAGAGGAGCATGGTAGTTCCAGAGGAGTTCCAAAGGAGCATGGTAGTTCTAGAGGAGCATGGTAGCTCCAGAGGAGCTCCAGAGGAGCTCCAGAGGAGCATGGTAGTTCTAGAGGAGCATGGTGGCTCCAGAGGAGCTCCAGAGGAGCATGGTAGTTCTAGAGGAGCATGGTGGCTCCAGATAGCTCCAGAGAAGCATGGTAGCTCCTGAGGAGTTCCAGAAGAGCATAATATCTCTAGAGGAGCATGGTAGTTCTAGAGGAGTTCCAGAAGAGCATGGTAGCTCTAGGAGAGCGTGGTAGCTCCAGATGAGCATGGTAGCTCCAGAGGAGCATGGTAGCTCCAGAAGAGCATGGTAGCTCTAGAGGAGCCTGGTAGCTCCAAATGAGGATGGTAGCTCAAGAGGAGCATGGTAGTTCTAGAGGAGCATGGTAGCTCCAGAGGAGCTCCAGGGGAGCATGGTAGTTCCAGATAGATCCAGAGGAGCTCCAGAGGAGCATGGTAGATCTAGAGGAGCATGGTAGCTCCAGATGAGCATGGTAGCTCTAGAGGAGCTCCAGATGAGCATGGTAGCTCCAGGGGATCTCCGGAAGAGGATGGTAGCTCCAGAGAATTATGGTTGCTCTAGAGAAGCATGGTAGCTCCAGATGAGCATGGTAGCTCTAGAGTAGCATGGTACCTCTAGAGGCAGCTTCAGATGAGCATGGTAGCTCCAGATGAGCATGGTAGCTCTAGAGTAGCATGGTACCTCTAGAGGCAGCTTCAGATGAGCATGGTATCTTCAGATGAGCATGGTAGCTCCAGAGGAGTTCCAGAGGAGCATGGTAGGTCTAGAGGAGTGTGGTAGCTCCAGATGAGCATGGTAGCTCTAGATAGCTCCAGAGTAGCATGGTAGTTCCAGATAGATCCAGAGGAGCTCCAGAGGAGCATGGTAGATCTAGAGGAGCATGGTAGCTCTAGAGGAGCTCCAGAGGAGCATGGTAGTTCCAGATAGATCCAGAGGAGCTCCGCCAGTCCTGGTTTCAGCATTAGTGGTTCCTGTTTCAAATGTTCTTTTGTTAGAAACATCTAAAACAAGGATGGATGAACAGATTTGATCAGAACATGAGGTAACGTTGTAGGTTGACATGAGCTAAGCTAGGCTAGAACAGCTAGCCTGTGGTCACTGTGGTCAGGTGGTCCTGTTCCAGCCAACTGTCAGCCTTGTATCGTCCTCCCATGTGTCTGTTTTTGGATTAACCAAAGGTTGGCCAGAGTCAGCTCCTGCCAATATGACCAGAGCTCAGAAAAAAGGGCTTCAGAACCACTCTCCAGGAAACCTAAGGCTGATGTCACAGAGGGTTTGTCCAGTTCTTTTATCGCAGCCTATGATTTTCTCTGGTTTTACTCTAGATACCAGTACATGCCAGTTTGACCGACCTGTGGTTCTAAATTTATTGTGACCCTGTGATGGACTGGTGACCTGTCCAGGGTCTTCCTCAGTGACAGCTGATATAAGCTCCACCTCCTGAAACCCTAAAGACTGACGTAGCTTCTGTGTAGCAGCGACCACGTAGGCTATGTCTCTGTCATTTACACTTGTGCATTATTGTTTACGTCGCTCTGTAATTACACCACCAACCACTAGATGGCAGTGTGGGTTATTTTCTGCAGTTTCCTTTGGTTTACTTCCTATATGAAGCTCAGATTCAGCAACGGAGCAAACAAAGTATATTTTACGTGAGATGGAGCTGATAAATGTTGAACAGCAGTTGTTTCTAAAGACACCAAACTTTTGCTCTACCTAATTTCAGGACCACAAAGAAAAGCTAGTGTTGGGAAATACGAAGACGAAGAAGAACAAAGTAACCAATCACATTTCTTGCACTCCACGTTGACGCGACACAGAGCTAGATTTAGAGAGAGGTGCACCTCAGGCTATGTCGTAGCCGAGGCCCGAGGGTTCCCACCTGCAGCGCAGCTTTGACACAGAGTTATAAACCAGCTGTAACAAGGGGTGAAGCTGGTCCAGAAACTGGTTGGATGACTGGGTGCAGGCTCTCATTGGTCTTGAGACTAAACAGACTGGATGTTGGGTTTTTTTATTCCCTTGCAGAACTCGGTGGGAGTTTGTTCAATGTGGTGAATTCTTGCATTAGTCATCAGCTGCATGTTTGACATGTTGAAGGGCTTTGAGCTCTGGCTGATGAAAGATGATGTGAAACAAGACATTCGTGCTGTTTTTCTGGATGTGTTTGTCTTTGTTTTTGCAAATTCTGCTCATTAAACGAGTCACGTCTGGCTCCGTCTTCCCCAGAACGCAGCGGAGTCTGAAGCGCCCCCAGACTTTTCCTTTTACTGAACACTGAACTGGCTGCATTTCCTACTTAATTTCTTGCTGCTCCATATTGATTACAAACTCTGAAAGTTCACTCAAAGACCCTCTAAACACCTAAACAGGCAAACTTTGGAGAAACTTTCTTCCTGTTGCTTCCTTGACGAAATGAAAATTTCACAAGTAGAAATGCCCAGAGATGCAGAGCAAATCTGTCCATCCATCCAGATATATATATATGTGTAAATCTGTTTCTACCCCTAATTCAATCATCCTATAGACTTCTTTTAAGCTCATTTATGTTCAGGATTTATGCCACAGTCATTTTATTCGAGTGTTTCTTCATTTATCTGAGACTGGTTAAACACGGCACATCACATCTCTGTGTTCACTGACAGCTTCACTGGGAGGACGAGCTGAAGAGAAGCGGCATGTTGCCGTTCGCACTCTGAATGTGAATTTCTTTCATACATGAGGCAGGAAAGGAATAACACTTTTCTCTTTAGAGGTCGAAGACGCAGCTTCTCGAGTTTCGTATAGTAGAGTTTGGGCTTTTTATTTTTTGATGCTCTTGCTGGTTTTGATGTGGCAGCTTAAACTTGCCCAAGTCCAAATGCAAATAGAGCCGCTTTAAAAACTGCAGGGATTTCTGAGCCTCATGCTTCTCTGTGAAGCATCTCCCATGTATTCTTAAGGTGGTATTTTTATGCTTGTGTGAGGTCAAAATGGTGATTTTTATCCTCCATGTCTCCATTAGCTCATCAGCTTTTTTTTCTTTTGTTTTTGGGTTTTTTGGGCTGGCTCCAGCGTGTTCGTCAGCTCCTCTTCCAGCTTTGATTACATTTGAAACAGGATTTCACCCAGCGATGCTTTCAGCTGCCAGAGCACAGTGAGTCACATCAAATGAATTGTATTCAGTAAGCTGTCGTTTCTAAGAAGTTTGGCTTGTTAGAGGGCAAAAATACCAAATCGATCCGCTTCATCAAGTAAAACGGTCTCTGGGGTGCGATCCATTAGAAAGTGACTCTAAAGCGTCTGACCTTTGGATGTCTCAGGAGCTTCATTGGAATTTGTCAAATACTTGACCCTCCAGGGGTTTCACATCTGAAGTTCAGTTAATTTTGGAAGCAAACAGATGTTCCCTGTTAGTTCTGGAGTGCTTCAGGACTTACAAATAACTCAGTGTGTATGGCCAATTCACAGTGGAGGGAAATACTGTGGTGACTGACAGCCGTTTGAGCAACACTTGTGAAGCTGCTGCTGCATTTATTCATGCTCTCTGGTGACACGGTTTAAAAAGAAATAACAGAACTGTAATACGACAGATATCTTGTGAGAACAGTCACTCTAAGGAGGAAAAAAAAGGCAGAATGTAAAAGAAAAGATGTTATTTTTTTCTCAACACAGTTCAAAGCTGAACTGGAACGTGGTGTGTTAGAGCCAGACTTCACATCAGAGAGGAACGTTACACAGAAATAGGCTGTTACAGAGTTGAAAGGGTTCTTTGGCTGTTAAAAGGTTGGTTAAAGGTCAGAGTTCTCAGGTCTTTTACGTTCACGTGTGTTTGAGCTGGATGAGTGTGTGAATGAACAGTTAATAAATGAGGCCTGAAAGGTCAGATTGATGAAGAACAGAATAACAGACCTGAGCTCACCTGCTGGATGACCTGGAGCTGCTGATGGAGGGATGGATGGAGGGGTGGATGGATGGACAGGTGGATGGATGGGTGGATGGATGGATGGATGGCTGGCTGCCTGGATGGACAGGTGGATGGATGGATGGATGGATGGATGGATGGATTGACCGGTGGATGGGTAGATGGATGGACAGGTGGATGGATGGATGGATGGATGAATGGATGGATGGATGGATGGATGGATGGGTGGATGGATTAATGGATGGAAGGACAGGTGTATGGATGGATGGATGGATGGATGGATGGCTGGCTGCCTGGATGGACAGGTGGATGGATGGATGGATGGATGGATGGATGGATTGACCGGTGGATGGGTAGATGGATGGACAGGTGGATGGATGGATGGATGGATGAATGGATGGATGGATGGATGGATGGATGGGTGGATGGATTAATGGATGGATGGATGGATGGATGGATGGATGGACGGGTGGATGGATGATGGACGGATGGATGGATTTATGGATGGATGGATGGATGGATGGATGGACGGATGGATGGACAGGTGGATGGATGGATGGACAGGTGGATGGATAGATGGGTGGATGGATGGATGGATGGATGGATGGATGGATGGATGGATGGATGGATGGATGGATGGATGGATGGATGGATGGATGGATAGGTGGATGGATGGATGGCTGGATGGATGGATGGACAGGTGGATGGATGGAAGGACAGGATGGATGGATGGATGGATGGATGGATGGATGGATGGACAGGTGGATGGATGGATGGATGGATGGATGGATGGAAGGACAGGTGGATGGATGGATGGATGGATGGATGGATGGATGGATGGATGGATGGATGGATGGATGGATGGATGGACGGATGGATGGATGGATGGATGGATGGATGGATGGATGGATGGATGGATGGATGGATGGATGGATGGATGGACAGGTGGATGGATGGATGGATGGACAGGTGGATGGATGGAAGGACAGGTGGATGGATGGATGGATGGATGGATGGATGGATGGCTGCCTGGATGGACAGATGGATGGATGGATGGATGGACAGGTGGATGGATGGATGGACAGGTGGATGGATGGATGGATGGACAGGTGGATGGATGGAAGGACAGGTGGATGGATGGATGGATGGATGGATGGATGGATGGATGGATGGATGGATGGATGGAAGGACAGGTGGATGGATCTTTTTGATGCAGACCAGATTCCATCCATCCATTTTCTGGCCCTTACCTGAACTCTTAGGGGGAACCAGACCAGACCTCTTTCTCCTCAGCCTCCTCCTGCCGCTCTGCTTGGAGACGCTGACGCGTTGCTAGGGCAGCCGAGAGACACTATCTCCTCAACCAGTCATGCGTTTGCCTCGAGCTGAGCGATTTAGGGAAAATATCCGAATGCAGTTTTTCTGACAAATATTGCAATTCCAATTCAGTCATCAAGCTCATATTTAACATTCCCGCGTGACCCTGCAGAGGATTAAACGGGTCCATAGATGATGGATGGATGGATGGATGATGGATGGATGGATGGATGGATGGATGGATATTTAACATTCACCGACATCAGATGTCTAACTTTTGTTGGAGCATCACCACACTGACCGGTAAGGTCCACTGGTTACGGATCAGTCACTCTGCTGGACCACAGATCAGGAGCTTCATCCATCTCAAGTTTCTCTGTAGAAAATTCTACAAAGCAAACTGGAGTAAAATATGCAGGCGAGAAAATGTATCTGAAGATGTCCTTAAACCCATTTTTAGCCACCGTGTTGATAGACAGCATCTCTTTAGCCAGGAAGTGTCTAATAGAGTTGGTTATATCCTCCACAAAGGCTTTTTTCATTCAACATCAGCGTAAATGACTCATCAGTGACTTAACAGAAACATCATCAGTAGTTTCACATGTCTTTTTACATTCATTACATGGTGCTTCGTTAAATTTTAATAATGGTTTGAGGTGTTGCTTGTTGTTGTGGTGAACAGATTGCAGCATCCTTTTCTGTTAAATTAAATCTTCCATAAAACAGAATCAAATCAAATTTTATTTATTAAGCAAGTCTCCTTCCCCTTAGGCAACACAAAGTGCTTTACTTGATAATACAAAAAATGTACATTGAAATAAAAGGCACCACACACCCAAATATACTATATAACAATTAAAAACACACACAAACAAAGCAGTCCTACAGATTGAAATGTTTGTTCCTACCGTTTTCCGTTCCTTCGGAATCTGCAGTAAAATGCGCTGCACCATCTTTTTTCTTTCTCGCAATTTATTAGAGTTAGGGGGGGTAAAACGTCACCTTTAAAGAGATTGGAGGTGCTGCCATCTGGAGGATCGTAACACTAACTACAGTGCCAGGCTGCCACAACTATCTTACGCACTGCACTGCCATCTGCTGGACGTGGTCGTAAGTACAGGTGGTCGTAACTCGCCTACGTCATAACTGGAATTACGAATTCAAGTTCAATTCTGTTAGATGTTCAGACCCCAAAGTCTCCTTCCAACGGTACATGTTTGAAACACCTCCTTTAGAAGTCGTCTGGAAGGTCTCCTGAGCACATACCGAAACCATATCATTAGAGGTCACTTTAACTCTCTGTGCGTAAATAAGAGAATCTTCATCCAGTCACAGCTACCGGATTCTAAGTCCACATTAGTCGACTTCCAGTTCTATAAAAGCAGAAACCTGAAATCTTCAAACTTACTTTCACTTTATTTTTTTAAGTTGTTTCAGAAGATTAAAAAAATGACGGTATGTTATTTAACTTGTGTGTCTGAAGCTCAAGTCTCACAGGACGTGAAATAGACGTAGAGAGGCAGCAACGCACCAACCGCTTTGAAGTCAATGAGGCTAGTGGCACCAGAAGGGCCCGTGCACGCTTCTTCCAGAGATACGCTGCTGGTGGATCGTATTAATTTATACACAACACATCAAGAATGGCAGAGGAGAATTTGATAAAGTTTCAAAACAAAGCCCCACCAGTGGACTCTGAGTCGTACATCGACATCATGGAAACCTGCAGAGACTGTGTGTAAACAGAGACATCTGAAGCACGAATCTCGAAACCTTCAGGTGAGTCCGTCATCTCTCTCACTGTGGGAGTTGAGGTCGGAGCAAAGCCAGTCCAAAACCAGAGACACTGGACTTTCTGCGTTCTGTGGGACTATTAGACGTTCATTAGTAATGATTTATTAGCTAGTTTTTCATGCAGAGGACTGAAACAGGGGAACGAGCTGTCAAATCTTTCTACCTGGTTCTCCTGCTTCAGTTGTGGTGGTTTGTACAGAATTGAGGTTCCAGACACAGAAGATTTGTTTCCTCTTAATATTAACCAACAACAAAAGATGCAGCTTAGGAAAGTCACATTTTCTGACTCTAAACTTAAAGTTCCTCTTCAGGGTTTTCCAAGTTTAGTTGATGAAAAGTTCAGTTCAATTCAGAAAAGAAGAATTGTGAGTAATCCAGTCCTGGTCACAGGAAACCTGGAGAGAAACTTTGTTTAGTGTCTTGCAGAGGTTCTCTCCAGCAGATGTTTTCAAAGTTTACATAATTAGCCACTCGTGGAACAAGACAGGCAGCAGGACTGCATCCACCTCAGTGATGAAGGAAGAGACGCTAATTAAGGTGCTTGTTGGACCACGTGGGACAGACTAGAGGAGGACAAATATTTAACAAAGATTTTCTTTATCGCAGCAGCAGTTGGATCAGTAACAGAAAGGTACTGCTTTTCAGCACTCAGCCCAACGTAGCAGGGATTCCTGGACACAAAGTCACTTTTATAAATTTATTGTCCACATGCAAAGTTCAAATGGACTCGGATTGTCCTTATCCACACCATCACTCACGTGCAATGACACTTTTTAGTCTTGCGCTACCTCCCTCATAATAGCGCCTCCAGGACTCTGACAAAGTGTGAGTGAAGCTAACCCATGAACAGTTTATTTAAAACAGGCCAAGGCTTTGGTCACATGACCCTGTACGGAGAGTTTTGAAGCCTCTTCGCAGCAGACCTGCCCTCTCAAATGTTGTTTTGTGGCTATGTGAAATGACTGGCCCTTTTAGCACAGCTAAGCTAAGATAAGCTTTGTCCCCAGACCCTTACAGACTAAAGGGCTGTTTATACTCTCGCAGCAATGTGTCGCAGTTAGCTTGTCGCAGGTATGCCGCAGTTATTGCCCAATTTTGAAGCGCAGTCTGCGCTATGTTATTCCACACCACAACGCAAGAGGGACAATCACAAACTAGCTAGCATTGTGGGTGTGGTGGGTGGCGTGTTTCTCTTCCAGTTACAGATGTTACGCTATCTCCCTCCATGAATTACTAGAATATGTGCTGTCCTTCTCGTGTGGAGAACGAGAATCGTACAGATGTGGGTACTTCCGCACTTCTTCGATGACGCGCTCTTCTAGCTGGTCCATCTTCACGAGTCGTTTTCTAAAATGGCGGTCATACAAACAAAACAAGCCGGTAAGGTAGCAAGCCGGAAGTACGCGTCGTGTAGAGCGGATGCAGAATTGACCAATCATAGGCCTCCTTTCTCTCCTCCCTGCGACGCTATGCAGCACTGTCTGCAGTCACCTACAATTTTGAGGAGGTGGACCAGAGTGTCTGCGGAGGGTGGGGTGGGGGGGGGGGGGGGGGTATATCTGCGTTATCTGCGTCACACACGCAGACGACCTGATTTCTGAGCATAAACTAGCCATAACGCAGCCGATCACGGTGGTCTGTGCAAACGATGAAAGAAGACACACGCCGTCTCAGTTGCCACTATGCTAGCACTAATTGCCATTTTGCTGCAAACACATATTCCGTTGTAACGCAGAACCGCTTCGACTCACGTAACTTATGGTCCCTAATAAAAGTTTATGGTCCTTACTGTCTAATGAGGGACCTCAGGTTGTTTTAACCCTAGAATGTTCCTTAAAGACAGACCTTTCAAGGGTTTAAGGGTTCAGCCAGCTGCCCCTGATAGAAGGATGGAAACGCTGTCTCACTCTCCCAGTTGATCCCTACAGCTCATGACCATCGGTGAATGTCGGTCTGGTAAATCAAGTGTTGAGATCAAACAGTTTAAAATGAGCTTCTTCATACTGAGATTGTCCTTAATGCAGCCTGGTAAACATCAGTCGACTCAGACCTTTGAACACAGCAGATAGAAATCTCTGCTTTCTCTTTCTGATATCAATTACTTGTTTTGTTTAATTATCCTTAAGGCTTCTGTCTGAACTCTCACAAGCAGCGCAGCTTTTAAACATTAAATTCCACCGTCACGCTCGAGTGTGTAGACAAAACTTTCTTTTGATTTCAAAGATGGAGGCAGGGAAATGTGAATGATAAGCTGCTTAAGACCTTGAAAGAGAATCCATTTGCACATATTAAGGAGCTTTTTTTTGCCTCTCTCAGTATATTACAACTGTTAAGCTGGATTCACACATCAGTATCAGAACTGTGGTCTTTTATACCACTAATAATGAACAAATATTAGGCTTTAAAGTCATATTCTCATACAGACGAACTTTATTTCCAGTGTGTCATGATATGTAGTATTGTTTTATGCTTGTTAAAGGGTTTTGGAAAAGTTTTTATCTTGTTCTTTTGGAGCTCAGTGGTTTTGTTAAATGGGTGTTTTGTGTTAAGCTGGTTCATCTGTAGTTTATTCCTTTTCACCTGTGCCTTGTTATCCAGACGCTTCTCAGTTTTATAGTCTTGTCTCCCTGAGAGCTTTGTTAGTCCGTCTGTTCATCCAGTCCGTCGTGTTCCTGACATCTTGCTCCCAGCTTCAGCAACCTCCTTAACTCTTCCTCTTTTGTTTTATGTAGGGTTTTTGAAGCCCTCGTCTCATTTTGCTGCAGCTTCTTTCATCATTTTTTGGGAGATTTTCTTCAATTGTTAACTGAAAATTTTAAATAGACATGCCCCTTTTAAAGATACAGAGTTAAGGAGCGTGATAACCCCTGGTTTCCCCCTGAACTGACTGAATTTATTCATGGACGTAATGTGGCTCGGGTAAAGGCTAGGGCAACAGGTTCTGCTACAGACTGGACTATTTTCAGACATCTGAGAAATAAATGTTCCACTCTTATCAAGAAAGCAGAATCAGAATATTATTTGTCTGTCACCACAAAAAATTTAAATGATCCAAGGAAATTTTTGAAAGCTATAAAGTCCTTTTCTGTCAGCAATCATTCCCCAACAGTGCCTAACTTTGTTATGAAGGATTTGGTTGCTATTCATGACAAAATGGAAATGTTGAACTGTTTTAATGAGCATTTTGCTCCCTGTTTGACTCTGCTTAAACCCAGTACTGATGCATCTGTCTGTGTTGGTCAGTCTTTTAACCTTCAGGACCTGATTTGATTGATCTTGATTTCTTAAAATTAGCAGCTGATTTTGTAGCTGAGCCTCTTACATATCTTTTTAACCCGACTTTGCTGACTAAAGAAATTCCAAGATTATGGAAATCTGCCTTTGTCCTCCCCTTATTGAAAGGGGGAGACCCAAGTATTTTAAACAACTGCAGGCCAGTATCTAATTTGTCAGTACTGGTTAAAATTCTTGAATCTCTTGTGAGTGCTCAGCTAAAGGAGTTTTTATACACCAATGATATTTTATCAACATATCAATCAGGTTTTAGAAAAAAGCATAGCACTATTACGGCTGCACTGAAGGTGGTAAATGCAACATAGTGCAGCACTTTTTCTTGATTTGTCCAAAGCTTTCGACACAGTCGACCATGATGTTTTAAAATTTAGACTTCTGAACTCAGGTCTCTCAGAAAAAGCAGTTTCTTGGTTTGCAAACTATCTTAGTAATCGGTCTCGGTGCATTAGGTATGATGGTCTATGCTCAGATGTTGTATCGATCCACAAAGGTGTACCACAAGGCTCTGTGTTAGGTCCACTCTTGTTCACTATTTATGTGAATAATCTGGGTCAAAATGTGTCAAATGCTACTTTCTATTTTTATGCTGACGACACTGTTTTATACTGCTGTGCAGCATCTCTTTCACTGGCTGTTGAGCACTTGCAAAATGCTTTTGTGGTTGTTCAGGATAAACTGCATGAGCTGAAACTGGTTTTAAATGCAGATAAGATGAAGCTTATGTTGTTTACAACCTCAAAAGCTAGGTTACAAAATGCACCTGTGGTGGTCACTGTTGATGGAAAGGAGATAGAAATTGTCAACTCGTACAAGTACCTGGGTATCTTGATCAATGACTCTCTTAATTTTAAACCTCATGTGCTGAACCTGATGAAAAAACTGAGGCTAAAACTGGGTTTTTATTTTCGGAATAAGTTGTGTTTTTCTTTTTATGTAAAAAAGTGTCTAGTTCCTGCAACTTTTTCACCTGTGTTAGATTATGGTGATCTCTTGTACATGCATGCCTCTGCTCAATGCCTCCATTGTTGGAGACATTGTTGTCTCCATGGTTGATACAGCCTAGCATGCGTCCCTAAGGTTCATTACCAATTGTAAAGTACTGACTCATCACTGTGTAGGATGGCCGCCCCTGGAGACCCGTAGGCTCCTACATTGGTATACCTTTATATATAAGGCAATACTTGGTCTCCTTTCAAATTACCTGTGTGTTTTCATCACGCAAAAAAAAAAACACCAGGCAGTATTCACTGCGTTCTCAGGACTTTCTTATGCTCTATGTCCCAAATGCTCGGACTGAAATTGGGAAAAGAGCTTTTGGGTATTCAGCACCCCCAGCCTGGAACTTGTTGCAGAACGATTTAAAACTGAAGGAGCTTGTGTCACTAAATGTTTTTAAATCTAAAATGAAGGACTTGGCAGCAGTTTCTATGGGATGTTGCTGTTTTTTACCTTGATGTTTGTATAAATTACTCCCAGAAACTCTTATCTTGATTTATAGATAGTTTTACTTGATGTAAATTTTAGTGCTTGTAAATTGTTCTTTGTGTCCTTGTATGTCTTTGTCTGTAACTCTTTGTGTTTTGCTGCTGCTATCTTGGCCGGGTCTTCCTTGAAAAGAGATTCTTAATCTTAACGGGACTAACCTGGTTGAATAAAGGTTAAATAAATAAATTAAAAAAAAAACTCTTCAGTTCTGTGACCACTGAGTCACTGGTTCATACATAGTGGTACAACCCTCCAGCCCCTCACAAATATGGTTCCTCCTGACTCCAAAGAGACCAAAGAGGAAGTGACCAAAGTATAAATTTAAGGTTTCTTACAGGGAATTACATCAATCTACTTCAGCAGAAGTAAAATATTTTTCTTGAATTCCCTTAAACAGCTGCCTTACTGCCGTTCGCATCCACGAAAATAGCTTTCATGTAAAATCAGAGGAAGGGGGAGGGGCAGCTTCCACTTTAACAGCCCAGTGTGCTCTGATTGGTCAGCACCAGTGACCCCATCACGGTCTTCTCACCATTCTGCCTCAGCTCTGCTGATGTTTGGATTTAAAAAAAATGATTGCTGTCACACACAATGGGCCTCAGTCATGGAACGTGAGCACAATGGATTAGTGCGTAAAGTCTTTGCAGAGAGAAAAGTACGTGTATTCATAAAACGTTAGTGGTTCTGAACTTTTCGTAGGTATAAAGATGCAGCGACTCAGGCTGTTATGGAGCGAACCAGCTGTTTTACGAAGCCTCCTCTTTCGTCCCTGGGCAAATAATTATGCTAATTAATGAACAACGACAGCAAGCTGCCAATCAACTGGTATTCATGACGATACACACTTTAAAAGTCTGAGGTTAACACGGTGTTCATGAATTCAGAGGTTGTAATCAGGTGATTTATGTGCAAATCCACTCAAGAATTTACAAAGATTTCATGAATGAGGCCCAGTGTTGGTAACATCTGAGTGGTTGAGTCGTCAACAGTTTTAATTGTTTTCCAGAAAACTACAAACACTAAAATACCGTTAAGAACACTCAAGCCGGTGGGGGCAGCTGCTCAAACCAAGAGAAAAGGATCCGTCAGTGAAATAATACTTTACGCATCACAATGCTTTTGGTTGTAAAACCAAGGCTTTGGTATGATTAAACATTTTGCCTAAAAAATAACGAATTTTGAAGAATTGCAACCTTTTAGTTTTGGTCTTAAAAAAAATTTCACAAACAAACTTTTTGACATAAGATGTTGCAAAACTGCAAATTGTGTGTTTATGTCCTACAATCACAACAATCTGTTTTACAATCACAAATTTTGCAAAATTGGGAGTTTTTAACTTAATATCACAACTGTTTGTTTTTTTACTTTCATAGTATTCCAACTTTTTGACATAAAATTATGACTTTATCTCCTAATAACCATACATCTTTGCTGATCTATCGCAATTTTGTCATCAGCAAATATTTATACTGAATTTCCTTTTTGTAGTAAAATCACAATTTTACAAAATCAAGGCTTTTTTCTAAGTCTTTATCGCAACTTTTGTAGAAATGGAAAATAATCAACTTTTTGCTATAATATCCAGAATCTTGCAAAAATTGCAACATTTTGATGTAAAAGCAAAACAAACAGCTGCTCAGCGGTCTCCACAGGGTGGTGGATCTACATCATTTTCTGAATGTAGCATGAACCAATGGGGGAAGGGCGGAGACTGATGTCACAGAAGCAGATTTGTTGACGCTGTCCTAACAAATTCTTCATTCAATTAAATTCAAACACCTAAAGTCATGTTTATTTTGAAAACCAAAAATATAAAAAGATATAAATTGTTAGACGCTCTGTAGAAAGAACACTGGAGGTCAAAGGGAGGTGCCAGAGCACCACCTAGAGTCTGTGACTGTGCTGTAAACTAGTTTATAGTACGAGACACACCGTATACAACCATTTAAACATCAAATTTTATTCCATGTGCATGTACAAATTTACACTCTCAAAATCTGTTTACAAATGGAGATATGTTACCCGACTCGTTCAGTTGAGTTCAATTCAACTTTATTTATTTAGTGCCTTTTGCAATACAAATTGTCTCTATGCACTTTTCAGAAACAATGAACATGACCCTCAAAGCAAATCTTATTAACTAAAGTAATATTATTAAATCTTAATTAAAGAAACAATGTAAAGGAAAAAAACTCCCCTGGTGGGAGAAAAACCTTTTATGTCAAACAGTGGCAAGGAAAAACTCCCCTTTAAGAGGGAAGAAACACCTGGATCATAAGAGAGGACCTTCCTGCTGAAGACCAGCTGGGTAAAGAAAGAAAAGAGAAGGGAGATGGACGAAGAGAGGATGGAGGACAGAGAGAGGAGAACAGATACATCCTGGTAATACTACATTAGACAAAATGTAGAAATAGTTATTATCCATTAACTGGAGAATTAACAATTCCATGCACTTATATTCTGACTGATTCATTGTTAGTAGATGAACTACAGAGATGACTATATAAACAGATGTAGGCAGCAACACTGAGGTGGTTAGAGGGTCAGACTGTTGGTCAGCATGTTAGTTGATATCCCAGAGACATTTATATAGACAGGTGGAGGTAAACGCTGGGATGGTCAGAGGGTGGAACTCCAGGTTAGTATGTAGCTTTGAAAACTCTGGCCTGCAAATATGTACAGAAAAGAAAAAAAGGGAGGCAGGGAACACAGGACAGCACTAAAAACATAAAACTACAGGAACAATCAAGCACAGTTTCATTTATAAGATGCTCCTAATTAATTAGGGATACTGCTGAATGAAGAAGAGAAAAGGAGGGGAGAGAAGAGGGTGTTGTTGATTATCCGAATCAGCTAACTGTTTCATACAAAACTGTTGTTCCTAAACAACAAAAGCATATCCTAAAGCATATAAAAAACAAATAGGAGTTGGGAAAGTGACATAGCAGTCCAGTTCAATTCTGCTCCGCTCATAGTCATTATATATAGAGGGATAGATAGATAGATAGATAGATAGATAGATAGATAGATAGATAGCACCAACCATCATCAGGCATTTTGGGCATTTTTTTTTATAGAGTAAGCAAACAAGTTCCATATTCAGTTCAAAAATTGCAACACAGTTCATTCAGTTATGTTCCTATGCAAAAAAAATGTAATTCACTTGTAATCCTATTAATCCAGATTCAAAGTTCACATAACGCCAAGTCATTAAAAAAAAAAAATTAAAATAGCCTAGCTTAGCCTAGCTAAGCAACCCAACAGATTGCATCAAATTGCACTCCCCCATCCCAAGCAACCATGAGGTGACAGTGAAGAGAAAAAAAACTAATTAACAGGAATAAATCTCCAGCAGAACCAGACTAAGGGAGGGTGAAGGTCTGCCTCGACAGGTTGGGGTCCAGGATGATAGGGATGAGAGACCAACAAACACAGAGTCCATGGATATCTGTCCATAAGGCACAAGAGAGGACAATGTTAACTGCAATGATAATGACATATGCATCCAAGAAGAGCAAAGAGAACAGAGCCAAGAAAGAGGACACTGCATCATGTGAGTTCCTCCAGCAGTCTAGACCGAGCAGCATAACAATAAAAGGATGGTTCAGGACACCTGACTATACGTTTTATAGTTAGGGGTAATCTCAATGACAGAAACGGTGTCTACATCCAGAACACTAAGTGGGAGTTGGAGTCTGATAACTGAAGGCTCTGCCTCCAATTTATCTTTTAAAAATTCTGGAAACCAAAGGTTAGCTTGCCGTCTGAAGCCACTTTCACACAGAGATGGCAGTGGAGATCCCCTCTTCGTTCTGCCTCCACTCTCCAGTTGTGCATTCACAGTGATGCCAGGACGGTGCAGTATTTACCTCCCCAGCCTGTGCAGTGGAGACTGACTCACGTTTGAAGTCGGCCCCTCGTGGTCATTCTGGGATCTTCAGTTTTTCTTACTTCCTTGATAAAAACTCAACCCAGCATTCTTCTGCTTGAGTCCTTAAATGATCCGCCATGAGCTGCACTGGGGGAACTGGACACCTGCTGCAGGACTTCCAGTTTCAGATGTTGTTTCAGAGATGTGTGTCGCTGAAGCTCAGTTAACACAAACTCCAGTCCAACACACGGCTGGTGCCAGTGGTCCGTTATGCTCAACTACGACAGAACGTGCTCTATAGCTCAGAATGATGCTAAACGCTAAGCAGCTAAAATGTAGGGGGCCTAGTCTCGTGCCAGGGGGTGAGCCAATGGCCAGCTGTCAATCAAATTGCGTCCAACCATTTGATTGGTTTGTTGCCATAAATGATACTGGTTTATATAATTTTACCTGATGTGGTACAAAAACATTCACGCCCTCTACAGTTGTCACGGATGTGAAGTCCAGCTATAGAAACCAAAATTGTTTTTGTACCTGGCTGTAGGTGTGTTATCTCTGCTGTGAAGTTGGGCATTTTAGTATGTTTTGGATCCAGAACCTAGTGGTCAGTCAAGGAACTGCAACAGAACTTACTTCCTAATGGGCATCGGTTCCCAAAATGTGGGCCGCGGCCCCCTGGTGGGCCGTCGCAGTACTGCAGGTGGGCCGTGAGAGGTCATTAAAATTAAACAAACATGTTTTTAAATCCTCGATCTTTTTTAAATATGTTTTTAATTACTGTAAAATATTAACGACATTATTTAAAAACGTTAAGAAGTAACAAAACAAACCAGTTAAGTGTTATTCTACCGTCTTAACTTAATATGACAAGTGTCACCTTATTTGTTGACCCCTTACATTAATGTCAGAATGTAGCTTCTAGTCCTGGATGTTGATCACAGTTGTGATTAAAGGTTTCGGTGGACCGCGAAGGTTTTTCACATTTCAAATTGGGCCTTGGTATTCTGAAGTTTGGAAACGGCTGCTAATGAGCTTCGACCCTGACTTGGGGATGTCGGCACTTAGGAAAACATCAGTCGTACTTATAAAACTGTTGATTGTGTAGGTAAGTCAACATGTTTGTCCTGTGCAGGTTTGGGATAATATTGTCATCTCATAATTAGCTGTATAAAGCACATTACACAAACAGAATTTCCCTTTTTATTGTGACTTGGCTGCTTTTTTGTTGTTTTTTTTTTGCACCTGAAATTGTGGCGCTGCTGCTGCACAGACGACAGGATGTCGCCTTCTGTCAACACTAATTAGAGTCGTGCCTGGAAATCACACTTCAAAGGAGACACCCCGGAGTGTTTCCTCATTTGGACCTTTTTCTCAGTGTGACGAAAGACAACAAAAGCGTGTAAAGCAGTAAATTAAAACCAACTTGAGAAGAAATAACAGCAGTTGATGACATTTCTAAGCAGTCAGTGCAGACACCCGGCACAATTAACACCCATTTACTCTCCCACGTTCCCTGATTTTCCCTCTTTAAGCGGGAGCGGGTTTCTCTAACGGTGGCTGTGGTTTGTGTGTCTGCAGCTACATCCAGAACTCTCAGCCGTACCTGAACAACATGACGGCGGTGGGCTGCATGATGGCGCTGGCTGCGGTCTTCCCGCTGGGGATTGATGGTCACCACGTCCACAGATCGCAGTTCCCCGTGGTCTGCCAGGTAACAGGAGGGAGAGACAGACGGAGCGGGAGGGAGGGGGGAGCCGGAGGGCAGGCTCCTGTGATCTGAGGCTCGATTTATCAGACAGGAGAAAACAGAAATCCCTTTCATCTCCACCTTCAAGAGTCGCGGGTGAAGATAAAATTCAGATTTCTGACCCTTTGAGCCTGTTTGGAGTAACAGTCAAAAATAGCCTCAACATTTCAGTCTTTGTAGTTAAAGATGAATTCATTAAAATGATTACATTTTTTTTTTTTTGATTGATTGAGAGCAGCTGGAAGGCTGAATCATGACAGGAAGTGATGAACGGCCAGCTGAGCTTCGACTCAGAGATCCGTAAGACGCTACACGCTTTTGACCTTCACGGTTTTTACATGAGAGCCACCTGGTGTGACATCACAGGAGCCACTTTTATCACAGAGCAGCTCCCAAACCACGAATCACACGCGGCGAGAAAAGGCTCCTTGGACTTAACTGGTTTTCTGTGTTAGTGTGGCATAAAACGTGGCTTGATCTTCATCTAAGTCACAGTCATTGAAGCCATCCACAGCAACTTTTTGATTTTGAGATTTTTAGCACCCTCTACTGGCGTGTCGGACTAACTACAACATTCACCACACACAGAACACACACAGGATGCTCAGTGAGATACCAGAATACCCACAATAAACAGCGTCACTGGAACTGGAGACGTCTCCGTTCATGTGCCAAAGTCTTTGATCTCCATGGCAGAACACCTCAAAGGAAGCTGATGCTCTCCAAAAAAAAACACACCCCTGCACACCTGAAGTTGGACACCAGAGGGCAACTGGTAATCCACAGTGCTACTGGGAAAATGTTTTATGGGTTGATGAAACAAAAGTTGAGTTTTCCAGGAAGAATACTCAGAGTTCTGTACCAGCATCAAAACATAACCCCAGTGGTAAAGCATGGTGGGGGCAGCATCATGATCTGGGCTGGGAGGCTAAAATGAATTCCAGAGTTTCCCAAAATCTCCTCCAGGATCATGTCAGGGAGTCTGTAAGCCAGCTGAAGCTCAGTGGAAGAGGAGTGGTCCAAAAGTCCTCCTGAACGTTGTGCAGCTCTGATCCAGAAACAGTGAAGGAGGTCCGACCAGCTCCTAACGCCACGGCTTCATTTACGGTCTCCACCGGCGCCGTGAACGTTTAAGACAGAAGAAACTGTTTGTTCCCACCTCTTTGTTCTCACCTGAGGGGTGTACTACGAAGCAAGTTCGACACAGCCAGGCTTTCTTTGGTTGAGCTGGCTTAACAAACCTGAAACTCGCCATCAGAGATAACTGGTACCACGAAGGTGGTTATCAACTATCTTTGTTAACCGCGGCTTTCTGCTTTCTGCTCTGTGCGCGTTCACACGAAAGGGGGCGTTTGACGCGTCATTTGACGCCTATTCCGGATAAAATGGATAGATGGCGGTCCGTATATTTCAGTCAGGAGGAGCAGGTTTTAATAATGCAGGGCTATGAGGATTTCAAATAAATCTTTACGGCCAAAAGCAATACTGTAGGTGTGAATAAAGCCAGAGAGGAGTGCTGGCAAAAAATTGCAGATCGTGTAAATTAGTAAGTTATATTTATTTCACCACTTAATGCACCTTAATTAATCTCCCTCCCTCTTTTAGAGCGCTTAAACTTTAAACTTAATGCAGCAGATTTAAACATTATGTAGGTCTGACTGTCCCATTATGAATGATAAATGAAAATCACTTTAGTTTTTTGCTAAATCTATGTGAAATTAATTTAAGATTTAATATTATCTGTTATACACACACACTCACCGGCCACTTTAATAGGTACCCTATCACCCTGGGGAATCTATGAATTATATTACAACATTTCACATGAAATTCCACGTCACACTGATTATCAATATAATGGACTATTAATTTATGTTACCTGATTTAGTAAAACGCTTCTTTTATTTGAAGCGTGGGCAGATGGCCAGGGAATACTACAAACATATTCAGCAGTTTAGTAAGAGCAAGTACAGTATTCCAGTATTCTGGCTCAGATTTTCTCCATCACCAACTGAATGCATGTAGGTTCCTGCGGCAAAGAAACGCAAAGAAACGCACACCGTTACTGTGAGCGCACGGCTGCGTTTGGTGGCGCTGCCAATATCTGGCTCTAGCAGATTACAAATGTAACGTATTCCCTTAGCTGGAAATCTCTAGCGTTCATAGAGAATATGGTCATGGGAAGCCAGCGGATCAGTCCGGTCTCTGAATACTCTCTTCCTATCCTCGCACAATCCTGGCGCTAAAGTCAACATGATTGGGTGAAAGTGAAAGGGCGGCGCTTTTTAGAGCCGATTTGAGCCTAAACTCTGCACATAACCTGCTCCGGACCAGGATAAGCTTGCAGAGTAAGTTACCATGGTGATCTAGCCAGGTTAAAAGAGAGCCACCTTCGTGGTACCGGAAATCCTGGCTTTAGACTCAACATACCTCGCTAACCCTCTAATCTCGCTTCGTAGTATACCCCTCTGGTTCCCTCCTTTCTTTTATTGGACATTGGTTTGTTTTTGTTGTTTTTATTGTCACGCGGATAATCAAACGTGTGACTCAGCTGACGGACGTATAGGTGTCAAATGTTGTGAGGTTGGATGCAGTTTACACCCTTTTAGTTTTAAACTTCATTTCAGTGAATGCCTAAATATAGAAAAGATGAAATGTCTCACATGGAGACTGAAGGCGCAGCCACCACTGTGGTGCTGCAGGAGGATGCTGCAACTGCCGTCTTTAAAGAGAACCTGCAACTGTTATGTTAGTGTGGTGGTTTGTAGATCTGAGCAGACACATGGTTTAAAATAAAATAAGAAGGTAATGAGACCAAAATAAACATTTTCCAACAGTCTGAAATCAGACTCCGACTGTCGGCTCAGACAGCTCAGCGTCTGCTGTGGTCCACCTCACCTCGACACAGGTCAACCTGCCACCGCAGCTGATCGTTGGGGATTCGCTTCCCCGTGACACATCGGTGTGTCTCGCAGGTCTCTGCCCCGATGTGTCATGGGTAAAAACACAGAGAAGAGTTGACCCAAGAGGACGGATGCGCTGCATGAAGAGGATCCACGTCTCTGCTTTACAACAAACACACTCTCAGCTGGTCACAGCCGCGTCTGAGCGCTCTACAACCTCCAGATTTGAGTTTCCGTCATTTCTCTGGTGCTGGGCGGAGTCACGTCTACCTGGGTGGAGCCGCAGACGGGCTTCTCTCGGCAAGAAAACGCTTCTAAACGTGTCAGCAGAGAGAAAGTCAGAACGGTGGCGCCTGGGCCTCGGTCGTGAAACGTGAGCAGGACGGATCTGCGAAGAAACCGTTGGCGGAACAAACGTTACGTGAAAATGTTGGCAGTCTTGAACAAAATCTGCTCCTGGCAGTCACCACGTGTAGACAAACGTTTGAAACATGAGGACTCTTCTTCTTTTCCTTCCAGCCGTTCCCTTCAGGGGTCTCCACAGCGGATCATCTCCATCTATCTCAGGCTCTTGCCAATGGTGCTAGCATAATTTTTGGCATAATCTGAGGAATTGAGCATAATTATTGCTCTTTTTCCAAAAGTAGCACTGCTAGCATAATCCGTATATTTTCTTCTCTTAATAGCACAATTTTAGAATAATTCAAGAAAACGAAGATCTCAGCTACTAAAAACGATAGATTACTATTAACAGTTGGTTCCACTCCTATTTTGCGATTGCTTTTTAGTTGTGTTGAGATACCGCGGGAATTCTGTGACACCGGAAGTCTGTGTCTCGGTCCCAGACTCCTTAGTCTTTCTTCCACTTGCTGCATGGTTTAGTTTTCACTGTATTTGTTTTTATTTGTTGTGCTGCTAGCGCGCGCGCACAGTTCATTGTTTACTCAAAATTTGCATACTTTACCATGGTAACTGGAGGCCATTTGAGTGCAAAACCTTGCGCAAACTGTGTCACGCTCTGCTACACGCGATGGTTAGCAAGCTATCCGCGGATAGTTATCCACCACACTATCCAGGCTTTGTGCAACATATTTTTGTTTGCTGGATAGCAGATTTATCCGCCGTATAGGCCTAACCACCGGATAAATTTATCCAGGTTTTGAACAACCGGGCCCAGAACGTCAGGCCAGGGTTAATAAAATACATTTTTAACCCGATAAACCCGACGAGGATGCCGGCGTCCTCATTGTGTAATAATTTTGTCTAAAAATGACTCATACAGAAGGATCACTTCATCTGTTATAGCTGTGTTTGGTATCATTGAACTCTGCAGAGTCTCCTCTTTGCAAAGTTAATGCCGTTTTTCTTTCATCTCTTATATATCTTGCACAAGAGGTGCCTAAAGACATAAAAGCCGAAAGTCGTGAAAGTCGGCACTTACCAGTTTTCGTCGGTAAAAGTCCCAGAAAACGCGGAGAAACGGTTTGAATCCGGTCCCAGTTTGTTGACAGAAGCCTAGCTTGTCTATAAACAGAAAGATGCTCACTCGAGCGATTTTTGGTTGCTGAGAACAAGCCCTGAACAAGCTTGGTTCTTCATGTACGGTTGAATTCTCGTGATCATTTATTGAGATTTAGTGTCAATAAATGTTATTACTTATAACTAAAGCACTTTTTTGCAATTCAGTACCATATTAGAAGTGTAAAAAAGTTTTGTTTGATTTCTGATCGTAGTTTTTCAAGCAGAGGAGTCATCTTCCCGAAACAAAGATGGCTTTGTTCGAATTTCCGGTGACTCTCTTTCAGGCGGAACAAAATTTTAAATTTTTTACTGACTTCAGAGTTCCATTACTCCGTCTCTGTATCACCTAGAGTGTTCCTGACAGTTTTATAAGAAACTACAGAGTTTCTTCTTTGTGGAACACTTTAATGCATCCATGTGGACAGAACAGTTTAGAAGTTACAATCATTTTAATTTGGGTATGTCATTTTAGGCGTTTTGCTAAAAAAGGGGGGTCAGATTTTATCAATTTAAACTTGTCTTGTGAGTTGTGAAGTTTGTGCACAGAATAATTTTTTTAAAAAGTAGCATAATTTTGAAAAGCGAGCATAATTTGGGCAAAAAACGAGCACTGCCACTAGCATAATATGCCACTTTTACTAGCACAATTGGCAAATGCCTAATCTATCTCCATCCTCTCCATCCTCTTCTCTTCATGTCCTCTTTCTCAACATCCATAAATCTCCTCTCCGGTCTTCCTCTAGACCTCCTGTTTCAGGTCCAACCTCATCATCCTTCCACCAATATCTTCACTGTCCCTCCTCTGTTCATATCCAACCATCTCAGTCTGGTCTCTCTGACTTTCTCTCCAGAACATCTAACATGTTCTGTCCCTCTGATGTCCTCATTCCTGGTCCTCTCCATCCTCATCACTCCCAGAGAACCTCAACATTTGAACCTCTGCTACCTCCAACTCTGCCTCTTGTCTTCTCCGTTTATCTTAACTGATGGGAGTTCTGCGTGTTTGAGCTCCAGGTCATGCGTGTTAAAAGCAGCGCGTCCCTCGGCTGCAACAACCGTCAGCCACGTGACACGTGTCAGCTTACCTTCTGAGACTGTTGTCGACGTCCTGTCGCCGTCTCCTTCGCGTCTCGAACGCTTCATTGGGCAGAAAACCCAGAATTAACTGCTTCCTCCTCTCGCTGGTCCCTGTCACACCTCTCACCTGCTAACGGAGCAAAATCAAATGTTTTTCTCTTTGCTCCACTTCAGTTAAACGACCTGCATCACGGTGTCTGAAATGTGCTCCACGTCCACAGGTAGACCTTCAGGCTCCTCGTACGACGCTCCCCGACTCCCCGTTTCTGCTGATTATCAGCAGCAGAAACACCAGGCTTTGGGTCCACCTGTGACAACGTTAGACCAACTCTTCTGGAAACCAGTGACCTTTGCAGTGCTTCCATCTTCAGTTTCTGGCTCCGCTGCAGCCCAGAGGCTGTGGTCGTGTATTTGTGAGCTCGTGTGTGCGACCACATCCTCTTCTTGTTCGGCTCCTTCAGCGTTCAGGGATGTCGCCCGACTGCCTGACTGTCAAATGTATTTTTAATTCCCTTCCAGCTTTTGATTCGAGCTATAAAATGTTTACACAGAGAGAAAGACATAAATCTTGGATGTGTTCTGCATCATCTTTACAAACATTGCTTCCATATTCACTTATTTACTCTTGAATTTTCGGAGCTGGAATTCTCTCCGGCTTTAAAACGCTGATCGTGTGTACTTTGATTTAGGGACTTAAATTTTCTTTAAGCTGCTCCTCTGCTCTGAACTTCCTACTTTCAGCATCATCAGGTTCGTTCCTGCAGCAAACCGACAACCCTTCTGCAGACGTTTCATGACTGTCATCGTTCTGAAGAACAACGGAAGTTTAGATCCTGATGAAAGTGAATTCTTTACAGCGAAGCAGGAATGAAAAAGACTGGACTGACTGGATTTGAATCACATTTACTTCCAGTTCCTGCAAAATCATACAGCAAGTGGCAGACTGGAGAAATGACATGTGGTGGTTTAAACATTATGTTGAGCTTCAGTACTTTTCCTCAAAGGACAACGATATCTGACTGATACATGAGGTCAAAGCCGGCGGCCTGATGATGAATAAGATTATTACCACATCATAGCTGTGCTTCAAGTCTTTCACTCGCTTTACGCATCTGTATTTACAGTGAAATACGATCTGATCTTTATCCGAGTTCCAACAGTACTACGTTACTACGCCTTTGTTGTCTTTTACGTCTGTAAAGACCAGAACGACTGGTGCTCAACATTTATCAACTCCAGGTCACGCTCCGTTGCTACGTCTGAGCCACATATAGGAAGTTAACAAAAGGAAACTCAGCACTGCAGCACCTCAGGAGAAGAACCTGCACTGCCCCCTAGCGGCCGGTGGTGGAATTACAGAGCGGCGCAAACAACGTACGAGTGTAAAGCGCCAAAGACAGCGTAGGGGCCGAGCGTAGCTGCTATGCAGAAGCGTAAATCAGGCTGTAGTTTTCCCTTTGGCGGTGGTGATGAAAGTGGTCGAGGCTCTGAAGCAGCAGAGCAAACCCAGATCATGATCCTCCCTCCACCGTACATCACCATTAAAGATGCTGGTTCAACTCTACCCTTTTTTTGTTTCATCAGGCCTCTCAACATTTTCACAACAGAACTGCAGACTGTCATGGTGGTCTTTGGTAAATCTCAGGTGGTGCTGTATCGCAGACTCATGAGCAGAGGTGTTTGCAGGTCCAGAACTGTCGTCAAGCCTTTAGCTGTTACTCGTGGGTTCTTCTTTACCGCACTGAGGAGTCGGGGTTATCTGTGGAGTCATCTTGGCTCCACGTTCAGCTTAAGGGAGATTTAGATTTAAGAGGGTGACACCAAAGCACAATCACATCCCATAAACCCCTCTTCATTAAAGGCCTTGTCCAGAAGCACATATCCAATAAACAGTCCATGGTCAGAACCGTAATCCAGTCGGGTAACAATGCTCAGGTCAGAAAAACAGACAGTGGTCCAGGTCCAGGTCCAGAACTCTGGATGCGTCAGAATGACTGGTCTGGAAGAGAACTGGACCGATCCTGCAGCAGAACTGCATTGTTCCAGGTACGTGAGCTGCAGCAGACAGAGGGAGGGGCAGAACAAGTATTTACCATTTGAGAAATTTAAATTGATAGTGTGTTATCAGCGAGAGCACATTTTGGTTGTCAGTCAGATCAGAACCCATTTCATGGTCCATAAATACCGACAGGGATTCTCTCTGCGATGCAGCTGTTCACCAGAGTAGCAGACGCTGGAATGAGGAGTGGGAGTTCGTCTGGGTGTCGCCCACGTTGACTCTGTGTGGTGTCTTTGAGATTTCCACTTCTGTTGTGTCTCTTTTCCTTCTCCCTGTCCAGTTATTTTCTCTCCGGCTCTGTTCTGCCGCTCTGCTGCTCTCTGAGTCTGACCTTCTGCTTTGATTGTTTTTTCTTTCTCCTGCAATCTCTCTGCCCTCTCTAAACCATATTTTTCTCTGCTGCTACCACTTCCTATCTTCATTTCTCCATTGTTGACCCTTTTTGTTCCTTATTTCTCCTCCTTGTTAGCTCTTCTCTACCTTCCTATCGCCTCTCCTAGCTACCTACTTACATTCCTATCTCCTCTCCTACCTACCTACGTCTTCTATATCTACGTCCTCTCTTCTCCTAGCTACCTCTTTTCCTTCCTGCCTACCTCCTGACCTCCTCTCCTACCTGCTAACCTCCTTTCCTACCTACCTCTTCTCTTAGCTATTTCCTTTCCTTCCTACCTAGTCTCCTACCTGCTACCTCCTCTCCCCTTCTACCTGCTAACCTCCTTTTTACTACCTACCTCTTCTCTTAGCTATTTCCTTTCCTTCCTACCTATCAGCCTAGCTACTAAAATCCTCTCTAACCTATTAATCTTGTCTCCTACCTGCTAACCTCCTCTCCTGCCTACTAACCTCCTCTCCTACCTGCTTACCTCCTCTCCTGCCTACTAACCTCCTCTCCTACCTGCTTACCTCCTCTCCTAACTACTAACCCCCTGTCCTACCAACCTACCTACCTGCTAACCTCCTTTCCTACCTACCTCTTCTAGCTATCTCCTCTCCTAACCTAACTAACTACTACCAGCCTAACTACTAAACTCTTCTCCATTCTGTTAATCTTGTCTCCTACTTACTTACCTCCTCTCCTACCTGCTAACCTCCTCTCCTACCTGCTACCCTACCTCCTCTCCTAACCTCTACCTCCTCTCCTAACTAACTCCTCTCCTACTTACTAACCTCCTCTCCTACTTACTAACCTCCTCTCCTACCTGCTAACCTCTCCTACCTGCTAACCTCCTCTCCTACCTGCTTACCTCCTCTCCCACCTGCTTACCTCCTCTCCTACCTGCTTACCTCCTCTCCTACCTGCTTGCTTCCTCTCCTACCTGCTTACCTCCTCTCTACCTGCTACTGCTTACCTCCTCTCCTACCTGCTTACCTCCCTCTCCTACTAACCTCCTTTCCTGCCTGCTAACCTCCTCTTCTACTACTACTAATCTCCCCTCCTACCCACCTACATACCTACCTGCTAGCCTCCTTTCCTACCTACCTCTTCTCCTATCTATCTCCTCTCTTTCCTACCTACCAGCCTACCTACTAAACTCTTCCCCTACCTGCTTATCTCCTCTCCTACCTACTAACCTCCTATCCTACCTGCTTACCTCCTCTCCTACCTGCTTACCTCCTCTCCCACCTGCTTACCTCCTCTCCTACCTGCTAACCTCCTCTCCTACCTACTAACCTCCTACCTACTAACATCCTCTACAATTTCTGGCTGTGTACTTACAGCCACACATTTATTTTATTTTTTTCTATTATGTTTTTTTCTTTTGTTTGCCTTTTCTCTTGTGGATGAACACGACCCAAGACAAAATACTGCTGACACAAGTCTTGGCAGAGAGAAGCAAAATCATCTCCTCTACAAGCTTTTGGAAGCTTTTCAATAAACCTTGAATAAAAGAAAAGAAAGCAAAAGCTTATGGAGCTGCGTATAGATGAGACGCAAACACAACGGCTTGTTTATCAAGGATATAAACCATGAAATAATGTTGAGCTATTCAGCAAGAGAATCGATTTTTTTTCTTTATTTTTGACATTGTGTCGTTAACCAGCTCCTCGGGGGTGTCATCCACACTGGTTTCCAGTTACCAGGTGGGCCTTGTCAGAAGGTAACAGGTGGATTTTCTTCCTTCTTAATGAAACCAGCAGAGCGAGACGAAAGCAGCCAACGAGTGTTCAGCACATGTGGGAACAGCTGCAGATAAGGATTCTGGGAAGACTGTTCACTGCGTTCACCTCAGCAATCTAAAACACACTCTACAGTATTTTGTTTTTACACGTGTTGCTTACTGAAAACAGAGCTGCAGCAGGGTGGAGATGACGCACCTCTTCCTGTCTTTGTCTCCTGCAGTTCCGTCTGTGGCTCCTGGGCCTCGGCTTCAGCCTGGCGTACGGCAGCATGTTCACCAAGATCTGGTGGGTGCACACCCTCTTCACCAAGAAGGACGAGAAGAAGGAGAAAAAGAAGGTATGGAGTGGAGGAGGACATATCCCCTCAGTTAATGCTCTGTTTTGTTCCGTTCTATTTAGTAAAAGTATAATTAAAAAGGTCCAAAGGCTTCTAGAAGCAGACAGATAGAATCTCAGAGGAAGCTTCTTCCACCAGCTCATTATTTATTCAAATAAAAATCACATAACCAATAGCTCTTATAGTAATGTACTCCACTGACTAACCAGGGCTGAACTTCTTTAATTAAATCCCAAGTATTTCACTGAGTGCCCTGTAAAGGGTTAACACAATGCCAAGGGGGAAAAACATAAGCAATAGTTTTAGAAAGGATTAGGAGTTCAGCGTTCTACCGTTCTACCGTGAGAAACATTATTCACCAGTTCAAAACAAGGTTCGGCCGTGCTATGCTCAGAGGAATACCGTATAAAAACACCCAAGAGACATGTCTCAGACCCCGCAGGCCTTAAAAATCAAAGTCCATGAGAGGTTTGAGGGGTTGCCAGGAGAACGCCTGTGTGAAAGGAATAAAGGAGGCTGGACTAAGGTTTGAGCAAACCAGCAGACTTCTGGAAGGATGCCCTCGGAGTTATTTACCTTAATGCCCTGCACCATGTTGGAGGAAACTAGGGAAGCATGACTGTTTTTTAAACCGATAACTGATAACTTTCAGCTCCCAAAGGCCGATACCGATAATCGATAACACACACACATATACCTAAGATCATTACATCAATACTATGAACAAAACCAAAAACATTTTGGACTCTTTAAATTAACAGATATTTATTTTTTCCAATGAAAAACTATTGGCAAGCAAATATTTTCATAAAGCTATCAAACAGACCTATTTGATATCTCACATCAACTTAAATAAGGTTCATTACTAACTGATATAAAAAATAAAGGCTTATTTAACTGACAGAAATACATGCATCAGAATTACAAACTGAAAAAGTGCATTCCAGAAGTTTACAAAAAATAAATATACATAGAAAATCAATGCACTGACATGAGTTAGATTTAAACATTTCTACCCATTTCACCTTGGCCGTGGGTCATCTTTGGCAAATTTCTTGTATTTTTCAAAAGCCTCGCCGATGTGTGCAAGTCCCGGTGAATTATCTCCTGCTAACGTGTTCACATTAGCATTAGTTCACGTGAGCGCTACCTCACATTAGCATTAGCTCACTTAAGCACTAGGTCACGTTAGCTCATGTTAGCGCTAGCTCACGTTAGTTCACATTAGCATTAGCTCACGTAAGTGCTAGCTCACATTAGCATTAGCTCACTTAAGCGCTACCTCACATTAGCTCATGTTAGTGCTATCTCACATTAGCTCACGTTAAAGCTAGCTCACATTAGCTCACATTAGCTCACGTTAGCTCACGTTAAAGTTAGCTCATGTTACCTCAAGTTAGCGCGATTTCAAAATCTTTAAAAGCGATGTTTACGTTTCAGATGGCTGATCGAGTTTGACGTATTAAAGCTTGTGCTATTTTTCCCTCTTGGAGCATTTGTCACAAATAACGAGCGAACTATCTTCTGCTGAAACTTTAACGAATTTCTGTACGATTGCTGTCATGTTGTTTGTTTTTTTCAGCTAGTCGTTCTTTTGGCCTTTTCTGTTTTTTTTTTTTTTTATGTGTAACATGTGGGAAAATACTGCAAATATCAATTAAAGTCAACAACTACCAAAATTATGACCGAGTTAACAAGTTGTTTTCTGGCATGAGGGGGTATTCTTGATTTTCCTTATTGAAAAGTCGTTTTTCTGACTACGCTGACGCCACTTGAACATAACATTCACTGCTGGTTATTTGGTTATCGGTGCCAGCGAGGCGCTGCCGTGTTGACAAAAATATATATGTGTTATTGGGGCTACTCATCATGATATCAGACTTATTGAAATGATGTCATAATTTCCTATCGGGCCGATAATTACCGTGCAGCCCCTAGAGGAAACCAAACACACGTTTCAGCAGAAACAGACCCTGCAGTCATTAAGCCGACAACGGGCTCCTCCATGTACCAGCGTACTCTGGAGGCAAATGTGAGGACGCCTGTGTGGCTGTTAAAGCTTAGTTGGAACAGAACATTTCAGCAGAAACCCTTCATACCCGCCGTCGAGCACGGAGGCGTAGGAGAGGCAGAGGACAGTGGTCCCAAACACAGCAGCACATCTATAAAGGAACATGTGAAAAAGAAAAGTTTCAAGGTTTTGGACCGGCCTCTTCAGCGTCTGAGACTGTGTGGCGACAGAGCTGTGAACGGCCCAAAACCTCAATGAGCTGAAGCAGCGTAGCGAAGAAGAGCAAAGTTCCTTCACGGTCACATGGGAGGCTGATGACGTCATACAGGAAACTACTACTTCACTTTGTAGCTGCTGAAGGTGGAGCTACGAGCTGATGAGTCATGACGGTATTTAACTCCGCCCCCATGCTTTTCTCTGTCTGGGTCTGTTCAGTGAATAAATAATGGCGCGGTCAGAAAGGCTAGATGATGATGTTTATCTGACGCTGTATTTGTCAAACACCTCAATTGTCACTTATTTATTCATTTATTTATTCATGAACAGAAAAAAACAGGATTAAACGAGGTGATGCTAACTACTGCACATGACTGCAGACGTTCTGCACGTGCAAATCCCGGGCAGCCGCGCTGCTGCACGTAGGAGGCTGATTTTAGACGCAGATATCATGGCGGTTGTTTGTGCGCCGCTGTGTTTGGGATCGCATCTGTACGTGTTGGTGTGTGTGTGGGTGCTTCCCCTCAAAGACGGCGTATCCTGCAGCTAGTGAGACGCTGCCAGTCTGCCGCGCGTTCGGGGAATTTCTAAGACCTAATCAGAAGAATAAGAGATTAAGCCATTTATGGAATATTTATGAATATGGATGAGTATTAAAGTTCTGTGCGGAAATCCAACCTTCAGGGGGTTTACTACTGGAGCTAAGGCACGGCGAATCGGGTTGACTTTCAAATCTCTTCGTGTCCGCAGAAGGGCAATTTGCCAGAGAGCTTCTGTGTGTGTATTTAAAGAAACTTTCACAAATGGAGGGGAGAATGGCCGCTTTTCAAGTAATTCTTCATGCAGCTAAAGATGAAGCGGCGCCCAGGACTGCGGAGAGATTCTTTCTTCATTATATTTCCCACTTCTAGTCACTGCATGCTTGAGCGGTCATTGCTTTGTTGTCGATGCAGCGAGTAAGCCAGCGTGGCTGATTTAGGAGGAGGAGATGTGTGGAGAGGAAGGGAAGGAGAGGCGGCTCATTTCTTGGTGCTTGTTTTTGGTTACGGCTGCCTCCGTCAGCGGCCGCTCGGGTTAAATGTGACAGAGTCGACGCTTCAGACGGCGTCCACACAAACACGGCGTCATCTCTGTGAGTCCAGATGATGATTTCAGGTGGCAGCGCAAACACACAAACCCCGACACACACACAGATGAGACAATCCATGCCCGCTCATCCAGAAACCACAAGGACGCCGTCGTGTTATTGGCGCGGCTAGTTTGTCTTTGTTTGTGATGCCCTTGGGTGCTGATGTTGTGTCTCTGTTCGTGTGTGTCTTTGCTCACGCAGCAGCCCTTGGAGCCGTGGAAACTCTACGCAACAGTTGGAGTGCTGCTGGCCATCGACTTCCTGTCACTCATGATCTGGCAGATCGTGGACCCTCTGCACATCACAGTGGAGGTAGAGACACACGAGCTCATCCCGTCACCGACATCGATGCGGTAACGAACACACGCTAGTTAGCCACAACAAATACGAGAACTGGAACAGTGAAAACTGGGATGAGATGGAAAATCCTTCCACTTCAGTTGTTGTCTCCGCTCATTTCTGCATTCCTGAATAACATGGGCCAGTGAAGGTTTTACCAGTTTACAGGGATGAACCTCCTCCTTACGACACTTAAAAGGCCTTCTGGCATTGAGGATAGATACCAAGTAGAGATGAAGCGTTTAAAAGGCCTGGACGTCCCTGAGAAGGATGTGGTCTTAAAGGCAACAAATGTATAAGATCTGTGTAGCTGCCAGCGGTGGAGATGGCCTCTGCCAGGGGCGCTGATACCGCCACAGAGCCCGGTTAATACAGTCTGGATGCTCCTGGTCGTCTGTGGTCTGGATACAGCTGCAGCTGCTCTCAGCCCCCCCCCCCCCCCCCCCCCCCCCCCCCCCCCCCCCTACTGTGAGCTTTCACAGAGCATCACGTCACGCCATTCTGCAGTAGACAGTATTCGCTGATGTCACACATCCAGGTGCTTAGACCCAGCGTTGTCATTTTGTAGGTCAAGTTTCCCAGTACTGCGCTGGTTCTTCATTCATTCCAGTGCAGTCGTCTGTTCACAAGTTACCAACATTAGTCTCAGAAAAAGGTTCTGGCTACATCTGATCAGCAGGACACGTCGTGGCTGCAGGGAAGGTTTGCTGAAATTAATTTCGCAATTTGAACAATTGTTTCAAAACTCCCCCAAAAATGTTTCATCGTTACATTTATCCTGGTGCTACGTACTTCACTGAGTCTAGAGTCACTGTCGTCCTCAATATCAGGAGAAATGAGTGACATCTGTGGTTGTCATGGTGATACCACCAGCCTTTATCTTCAGGTTTCTGAATTAGATCCTTTTACCTTCAAATGTTGGTCACCTCATCTAATAATCAATGAAGTAAATACTGTATTAAGTAGGCTAGGCTAGGCTAGGCTACACTAAGCTAAGCTAGGCAGTGATGTCTGTCTAAGTTCATCTTTACCGATTTGATTTGAGAAATATTAAATAGAGAACCAACATAATAGGCACGTAAATTATTAGTCTCACCTTCAATGAAATGTTCAGAAGACACGTTAGAATAATCTGTAGGAGCTAAAGTCTTTCTGGTTTACTTGTGTGATCCACGTTTCTCACCAAAGACAAGTGAGTTCTTTGGTCCTTGATCCTTTATTTACTTCAATTTATGGAAATTAAGGCTGGGCAACGATTAGAATTTTTAATCGTGATTATTCGCATGATTTCCCTGATTAATCACGATTAATCGCATTGTATACGCAAAATCAAATAATGAATTCAAAAGTAGTAAAGTAGTAAAATGCACTTTTATCAAAATGTTTTGCTGCTATATGAACTAAAGTGCCATAACTTAACACTTTTAACATCAGCACTTGTCAGTAACATATATTTAATGTAAATCTCATCTTAAATAATGTAAAATAAAATAGAGCTTATTGCCACTGCCAGGGCATTAATGTCATCCTATTTTTATTTAAAAAAAAAAAAAAAAGTCTACAAACAAAATCCAACAAAATGATTGTGTCTCAGCACAATCAGAACAATAAAACAGGTAATTTCTGAGGTAACAGCAGAAACTTTTAACGGGGAGTTCAACTTGTCAGTTGTTACAAATAACCTTGTTTCTGTTGAATCCTCCGTCTGGGAGAACTTTAAAATGAAAATGTCCATGTTAAAGTTCAGTAACTTTACCAATCCGTGTATCATATATTCTTTCCATTTTCATTTGTCAATCAAAAATAAAAAAAATTAAAAAGTGACATTTTATTACATTTTTTGTTTTTTTAATCCAACACAAAAAAATGATTTTTTTTTTAATATTTCAATTTTAGACTTGGATCAAAAATACGAAATGAAAAAACAGGCCACGGGATTGAATTTGTGTTATAATTGAGGACTGGACTTTCTGTTGTCATTACACATCTGTGCCACTAGATGGAGCTGCACTGCAGTAACCAGCTAGAGAACAGCAGGACAGTGAACACATGGAGCAGATCTGATGGAACATGGAGGAATGACCACAAAGTTTTATTGCAGTGCAGAATTTTCTTTTTTAGACAGAATTGTTAATTTTGCTACCTGAGTTGCTACCTGAACTGTAAAGTTCACGGATTTTTACCGTTCTCCATGTCTGTTTTAGCTTTACCGCATGTTTGCTGCCAATTCTCTTCCGGTTCCGCAGCAGCCAGTAACAGACTTTTCAAAACAAAAGCATGTGAGCAACATGCGTTAACGCACGATACAATAATTGTCGGCGTTAATAAATTAAAGAGTAAACGCGATAATAACGCGTTAACTTGCCCAGCCCTAATGGAAATCTGTATGGATCTGATCTGTTCTTGCATCCATCAACAACGCATGTATGTGACATTTTAGCAAGTTTAGCGGTGATTTCATCCTCAGAAAGCTCAGTTTGGCGCAGAACGTAAGAAACGCTTTCACTACAGACTGCTGCTACAGCGTTGATGAATGAATCTCTTGACCTACAAAATGGTAGAAGGCTTGCTGTGACATCACCTGAATACCATCCATATAAATACAGCTCCTGTCCTTTACCTTGAGGTCCACAGTTGGCAACAAGTCCCTCAGGTCTCTGGTCACTGGCTTCTTTGTTTAGTCAGTTCTGAATAAAACATGGAGCTGAAAAACAGCTGTTAAAAAGATAGTTTGTAGCTACTGGAGTTTGCGATGTTTGTATCGCTCCTACGGCATGTCCAGTCTCCACCGCAGTAAAAACCCCGCTGGTACTCGCTCATCGTACTCACCACCGGGCCTCTGACGGCGTTCCTGATTGGCGCCGTCTCTCACCGTCCCCATGACAGACTGGGTCACCACCTGGACTCTCTACCTCTGTTACACTTTCCTACATTGTCAGTTCACACAACAGTCATTTCAACCCCCCGTTACCCCCGTTATTACCTCTCAGGGCCATAACAGTGGCGGAACAAAACCTGACACCTTTCCGCCTCCGTGCTGTTCACACGGCACAGCGGGGCGGAATAAAGGTGCGATAGAGGCGGAATAAAGGTGCGATAGGGGCGGAATAAAGGTGCGATAGAGGCGGAATAAAGGTGCGATAGGGGCGGAATAAAGGTGCGATAGAGGCGGAATAAAGGTGCGATAGTGGCGGAACGAACCGGCTGTGTGATCGTGGCTCTTCAGCTCTGACGGTCCTCGTTCGAATGACTGTCAGGTATCGTTAGTTAGCATCATAGCTTAGCCTGAGCTCAGCTAAGCTAATGTAGCTAGTTTGCAGTAACTGAGGTAACGTGGGCACGTTCATTCTGCTCATTTCCATCTGGTTGTTGCATTAACCAGCAGCTGAGCAGAGTCATCATGGTTCACCCAGTCTTTGGGTCTGTCCAGCTGTCTTCGTAGCGTCTGTTGGGTCAGACAGTCCATGTGTCCCTTTACAGCTCGTTTGATCCCAGTTACTCATGTCCAGCATGATCAGAGTGCAGGAGTGGGACTTAAAGCAACGCCTTAAACTAGGAGAATTAGGAGGTTATTTTAAAATTAGGAGGTTTTTTTTTTTTTTTTTTAAACTGAGATCACATTTCAGGTTCAAAATGCTAATTTTTTTTAGACTTCTGTGGTAATTCGATAACAAGTAGAGGCTGCATCCATGTTTCATGCACGCTCGTTGCTGCTGTAATACGTCTCCGTACTGCTGTGATTGTGTTTTCAGGCACATTAATGAGTTTTCTGGAGTTTTGTTTAAACATCCTCCAGAAGATGACTTCCTGGACGGCCGTGCGCATGAAAGAGCACTCACTTAAAGTCCGTTTCTCCGCAGGAGTGAAGGATTATCACATCGGCACAGCACTGAGTTAAAGACGGTCGAACTTTATATGGAGTTTTTAAATCTCCGTACTTCCTATTCCTTTAATTCAGTCATCTGTGTGTGTCTGGAGGACCTTTGTACCCGAGGGGATGAGCCCTGCAGTCAGCGGGGCTTAGACTGACGGTGCAGTTTTGTCTCCATCTCCAGCCTTCTGCTGCCTCATCGTTTCTTATTATCTCACCCTCTTCTATTTTTCTCTCCACTATCTCCTTTATCCTTCTGTCCCTCCTCCTGTGTCTGCCGTGTGAGTAGAAGTTCACTAAGGAGGCCCCCAAAGAAGATTTGGATGTCCTGATTCAGCCGCTGTTGGAGCACTGCAGCTCGGAGAAGATGAACACGTGGCTCGGTATCCGTCCTCTCTTCATGTCTCTGCTCTGGTTCTGACTGTCTCTGCTGCACGTGTGTTCGTATGCAGACACGCATGAGAACATGAAAACCACACGCACACACATGTCACAGCCGTTCGCTCTGAATTAAAGAGGCCTCACATCACAGCCTCGCCGCGCCTCCCTCAGCCTCGCCGCCCGCCACCTCCAGTTTGATTCCTCCTCTCTCTCTCTCTGTCGGTCCCACGCAGTCCCTCTCTGTCGCCGTCTGTCTCTCAGCGTCGCAGCTCTTATGAAAATATAATGGTGCTGAAATTCAAACAATGTGGGTCACAAACTGGGCCAGTGCCCCACAGCTACCGCCTTCCCAAGAAGGGAAGATGGTGCTTCAACTTCAGGCTGTAGAAAGCGACCACGGTCAGTGGAAGGAAGTTTTGAACTTAAGTCTGTCACAGATGTACTTTTCTTTCAGCCTCTGGTCACTTTCTTATTAAACTTTCCTGGCTTCCACCTCTGCACTCGCCCCCTCAAGTGGCATTGAATTATTCACAATGTTATTCTCACTTCTTGAACTAATATTATTGAGTTGACACCGTCCCATAATTTCACAGATGTGCTGAATGTTCCTGTTTTATGGGCTTAAAGGCAAAGAGGCTGAAGCGCCGCTTTATCAAATGGAAAGGCTCGACAGCTAGAAACTAAAGAAGAGGATCACATGGCCAGAAAGTGTAGCAGTGAATAAATCCCTGAAATAAATCAGAGGGATTGTGGTTTGTGCTGAAAGCGGTTTCCTGTAACGCTCAGCAGCCAAACTCAAAAGATACAAGTGGCCATTTTAACCCTTAAGTTATTACCTTTAATCACAAATCAGACGGTCCAGTCAGAGGGCAGATGTTGCCTTTAGTGGGGGCGACCAGACAGGATGTGACATGTCAGGGGGCGGGACCCACAATCATCCGGCTCCTGTGGCTTCCCCCCAGCTGTCCCAGTAGAAGGAGGACAGGACCACCGCTCGTCTCTCAGTCCACGGGAACATAGCCTGGAATCTTTCCTCCACATTCCTCCCTGTTTTGTCCTCACCCTCCCGCTAAATCCTTCCCAGTCAGTGGGAGCATGGTCGCTTTCAAAACGCACAAAAGACCCAAGAGCAGCAGTAACGACCGGTTTCGACCGGTGCTGCCACCCAGTGGACACCAGTTTCACTGTTCTCGGGTTTCTCCTGAAGATTAAAAGCAGCTTTGGTGATGAAACAGCTGGACAGAGTAAGACACCCACAGCTGGCTCAGACCCAGGGGGCCTTTAGCATCAGGTAGACCTGGTGGGACCGGGATTTTAGCCTTGATAAATGACAGCATGCGTTCTGATGGATACCCAACCCAGAAGTAAAGGAGCCCTGCTACTGACCAGAGAGTGAAACTGAGCAAGGAGGAGAAGACAACGGCTAACAGTCAAATATGTCCGCCGGTCACGTGACTCCCTGACTCCCCTTCAGCCAAATCACGAGGACCTTTTCTCCTCATAAAGTCTGGCATTGCCTCGGCTGAAGAGCACCGGCACCAAAGGGCGACTTCTGCATATCTGACGCACAAAGATTATGCTTTTAATCCACATTAGCAGTGTAACTCCATGAACACGTTTACTTCCTCTCCTTCACAATCACTCGACGCTGAGCTGCAGCAAACATCACACAGATGTTTCAACCAGATGTGTGGTGCTGTTGACCTCAGCATGTAAGATTCATGGACGGTCTGTTTTTAAATTCATTAAGGAGGTCAAACATCTCCAGACATGCGGCATATTTTAGTCAGAGGGAAGCTACCAAGAGGTCAGCTCTCAGAAACTCTTTGAAATTGAATTTCCTTTAACAAACACAGTCTCAGCATCTGCTACATGCTTGGAGACTAATGGAAGCCAGATATTTTGTGATGTACTGATCTTAAATAGTTGAAAAGAACTAATTAACCATCCATTCTTCTGCAATTTGGATATTTGCTTGTTCTATCATGTACATTTTGGCCTTTTTAATTTAATTTAATTTAATTTAATTTATTTAGGACAATGTGCAGGTACATTAAAAAGTTAGCCACAAGCTAATTTCCATCTGTAGTCCTTGACAAACAAAAATAATACACATTAGGGTTAACAATAATAACAGTATTGAAAAGCAAATACAAGAAACAGACTACTGTACAATGTCATCAAACCACAATAAAAAGTTAAAGGAGCAATAAGTGGAAATCCATTATTTAAGACTGAAGGAATTAAAAAATCGCTACATGGAGAACGAGAGGTGTAATTTCATCTGGAGTATAGGATGACGTCACACACCCGCTCTCTGTGTTTATCTCCAGCCTCAAGTTTACAAGCCGGTCCGGCCGCGCGTTCATGTGCGTTCATGTGAAACTCCGCCTCCTCCCTCCTCCCCCCTCCCTCTCTATAAAACGCGACAGCCAGTGAGTAGTGACGGCGGCAGCATTTTAGAACTCAAATGGCAGACAGCGGAACAAAACCTTCCAATGAAGACGAGCAGGAGCAGACAAAAAAAAAACGGTCATTGGCAAAGAAATTGTCCGATAAAGAAAGAGATAAAACCAGAATTAACATTGGCCTGGCGTTTCCGAGGTGGAGGGAGCTACGAGAGCTAAAGGGGCTACAGTCGGACTCGGAGCTGGCTCTTCTTCTCCTTGACAGGCAAGTAACACCATAAAGTCAAATGTCAAATGGAAGGTAAATAAATAAGTTATAGGCATAAATAAATAGAAACGGACAAAACTACTACAACCGTTGCCTTTTTTATTTTATTTAGACAGTTTTAGCAACTATTACGATATCCACAAAATTACTTTTCAGCTATTAGCGGCTAATTTACCGGTAGATTGTATTTGCAGGAAAGCTATTCACTGCCGTCATATTGTTACTAACGTTGAACTGTCTGCTAACGCAATTAGCGGCGAATAGATAACGTTTGATGCTAATGGTGACTCACTAAATTAGTGACATAAAGATTAATTTACGGACAAACCAGTATAAACATTATAATGTTATAAATGACTTACTTTGTTACTCGCCATGGTGATGTTTTGCTCGGTGTAGGTAGATCTTCGAAGCCAGCGGGGGTGTAGTGGGGGAGTGTGTGGAGGGGAGGGGGGGGGGGGTTGGTGGCGAGCAGAGGCAGAGGGAGGTGTGGCTAATGGCACACTTTGTTTTGGTCTACAGGCAGTGCTCAACAGCAAACCTAGCGGTGAAATGATTTCGCTTTTTGCTCCTTTAACATTTAAAGCACTTAGAGCAAGTACAAAATACAGACTGATTAAAATAACGTAGATTAAACTAATTGAACATAAAATAAGGTTGGGTTAATATAAATAAATCAGAAATTCCAAATACCCGTCCGGTATTGTCAGTGAGAACAAGACTGACGATCCAAAAGCCACTTTTTGACGGCCCTAGAAAAACTATGGAAGTCAGCCATGTTTTGTGTCTGTAAACATGCTGAAGTAACTGTCTCTCTCTCTTTCTCCTCCTCCAGGTGTGGTTTACGGCTACAAGGGCCTGCTGCTGCTGCTGGGCATTTTTCTGGCCTACGAGACCAAGTCGGTCTCCACTGAAAAGATCAATGACCACCGAGCCGTGGGGATGGCCATCTACAACGTCGCTGTGAGTCCCGGGAGAAACTCCATCCAGTCTAAACTGCTGTCTCCGGGCGCCGCTGCCTCCTCTTTTCCCTCTCAATATCTCTGCAGAGCACACTAAATAACAATAATGCGGCAGCGTTTTTATTGCCCCGTAGTCCAAAATGGCTGTGGTACAGCTGTGGGGGGGGGGTCATCAACGCCACTGCTTCCGTGATTACTCTCCAGGAGCCACTTTCCAGCACATTTCGGAGGAAATTAGATAACTTGACCAACTGCAGCAGAACAGGACCCGGAGGCAGGATCAGATTTATGATGTTCAAGAAGTATTTTCTCTCTTTTTCACAAATGGAATTCTTTAATGTTCTTTGGTGAAAGTCTTTTCAGCTCTGTACGGAGATGCCGGTGTTAGGGGGGGGAGTCAGACCCCCACTCTTCCATGTTAGCCGGGCCAACCGTACCCCTTCACTTCCACCGGTACAGAACGGACCGAACCAGTCATGACGGGCCAGAGACGGGCTTTGTCATGGAGCCCTCATCTGCAGCCGTCGGTGGACGGTCTCCTGGAACTCAAAGCTGAATCCAGAGGAGCCAGATGTTGTACTCTGATGTCTTGTGTTGAAGAGGCTGACCTCTAATGCAAACGCAAGTTAGACACAATTTACCTTCAAGAACCCTTGAAGCATGTTATTAGTGTGTAAGAGAGAGAACGATGCTGAGCCGCAGAGCTTTCACCGCCGTCCAGCAGAGAAAAATACTAGACATCTTTGGGTCTTCACCCCTGGTATTAACAACCACAGCTGACCACAGGTGGACCACTCCAGGTGTGTGTGTTGGCATCAACATGTGTCTACACATGCACCTCCAGTTACAACCTGTGATCAGATATCCCTCCCACCCAAGAGTAAATCAACGACTACACGTGGGCTGTTGGTCTTGATCTGTAAAACGAGTTACCAGGAACGAGGTGATGATGCAGAAGACCCTTCCTTTCTGTTGGATTTTGTTTGTTTTTTTTTTTACTAGATGTGTTATACACATATGACAGCAATGGCGACAAGATAAGAGGCTTCAGAGGACGCCGCAGGCGTGTCCATGACGCTGTGGTTGTGTACTGCTGTTGGCTGCTGTGGTTTTTGTTCCTCCTTCCTCCGAGACAGAAGACGTCAGGTTTATGGGCGGTTCTTCAATGTGGCCCAGGATGCTTTGCACTGATGGGGGCGGTCCCATGAGGCACTGGCCACCATGAAATGCGGTTTGAGTGATGGGATGTCAGTGTGCCGTCAAACGGCTGCGTTCACCCCTGTACTTAAGACTGTCTGGAGCAGTCGGACCACTCAGGGCGGTTGTTAATACCAGGTCTCAGCAGGGCCTTTGTACAACCTCCAGTAGGTCCGGTAGGTACTGGTACCAGTTTCTTCTTCTTCTCTCGTGAGAGTCATGTGTTGAACTGGTCCTGTGCCCAGTCAGTGGCTAACACTCCGGCCAAAGGTCCTGCCGATGGTCTCGATAAACACCTCCATTCCCCTGTGGTTTCTCTAACGCTGCTTCTGGTGCTGCGTTCAGTAACAAATTATTACAATTGAATGAAACTAAATAATGCAAGTTAGATATTCTAGTCAAGGCGTAAACTCTTAAAGCACAGGTCTGTATGACTAACTGTATAACTACCCATGAGGCTTTGCTGCTCGAGGCAAAGCAGGAGTTTGGAGGTCACACTTCCGTGGCCAGTGAATGCAGCATGATTTGAAGCTGGAGGCCTGGACAGCGCCGCACACGTGGGCGCTTTGAGGCATGATGGCGTTCATTTTTCCAGCGGGCTGCCCGTAGGTTTGCAGCGTTGCAGAGGAACCGCTGCAGACCTTCAGACAGGATGTGGTACGCTGCGCCCGCCGCCGAGGGCGCCAGTTGCTATTCTACCAAAAAAAGCTTTCCAGGGAGAGGTGGATGCAGGCTGTATCTTTCTACTTGGCGACAAAAACAGCTCTGTTTCCACCTGTTTTGATGAGGAGGAGACGAGCTGCAGCGGAGACGGCGAGGACGTGTGGGTTGATGATTTCCTCGTTCGGGAGCTTCACGCCATGTCTGGAGCGCTTTCACAGCCTGCTTTCTTCCTGGTGTCGCTGAATGTCTGAAACCTGCTGTTGTAGCCCAAAAAAAGTGGGACATCAGCATAACCGGCTTCTCCTTCATTTGTGCACCCACGTTGAAAAAAGTTCAGCACGTGGACATGAATGGCGCCCGCCGCGCCCTGTCTGTGATGTCACACACCTGAAGGGCCCTCGAACAGAGCGAGGGGTGGTTTTTTAGTTGGTAGCCACTGCTGACATCTAAATAAAATGCCTCAAGCACAGAAAAGGTGCTTTTTAAAGTAATATTAATTTGTACCTTTTGAAGCTTCTTTACGGATATCCTGATGTTTTCGTGTAGAATATAGAGCCCCGAGGCAAGGACTCGTTTATCTCACAACTCGTTTGTCGAGAAAAATCAATGCAATGCAACTTTAATTGTGCTGCAGTCTCAGCACACGAGTCCTGCGTCTCGGCTGTGGAGCTAAGTGGGATTTATGGACAGAAACCTGCTCGGTTTATGGGCCTGGCGTTGCCGGTCCTCGGTGCGCTGCTGCAGGGGCCGAGCAGGAGCTTTAAAGATGTGGCCATTAGGCCGCCGGGGGGGGGGGGGGGGGGGGGGGTAAACGCAGCCGTCCGCTGTAGACATTCTTCAGCAGCTGCTGATGCTGAATGAATCATCCTAAACGGAGGTGCCAAGGATGCACTTTACACCGAAACAGAAGCCATTATGTCCACCGGCGCTGCTTTAGACGAATGCTGGCTGCCAGATCCTGATGCAGACGAGCCGTGAAGGAAGAGAGGAAGGAAGGTTTCTGTCACTTTTACTGGCAGGGAGGTTTTTCTGTTTTGATCAAACACGGGGAAACTATTTTCTAAAGTCTTTTTTTCCTCCACTCCTGCGCTGGACTCTTTATTCTGTATTGATGAATTAAAAAGAGGAGGGGCAGTAATGAGCGTCTGAACGCGTCTTGGCTCATTCTTTGACGGTACGTAATCAATGAAGATCATTTATGAGATCATTAAATGCGTCTTGCATGTTCATTTCATCACACTGAGCCGTAACAGAGGCACATCTAGCATTATGATGCGCACATTTCAGTTTTATGCTGGTGTCAATAGTTAATGGTGTCTGCAGGGGGACCTCGCCCCCGATGAGACGCTGATGCGGTGATTGTCAGCGCGCCGCTGCCATTTCACTCATGACTTTTTAATGCTGTTTTCACGCAGGAGCCTTTCTCTCCGGAATGATAAACAGATGCTTTTCCTCTCATCGTCTTCCTCTTCCTTTGTTCCAACTTCTCTCTCTGCTCGTCTGTCTTCCTGCAGGTTCTGTGCCTGATCACGGCTCCGGTGACTATGATCCTGTCTTCGCAGCAGGACGCCTCCTTCGCCTTTGCCTCGCTAGCGATCGTCTTCTCCGCCTACATCACTCTGGTGGTGCTCTTCGTGCCCAAGGTGCTCTGACGCGTGACTGACACCCTCAACATCTGCAGCACACACACCGTCAGTCAGGGAAACGCCAAGGTCAAATGACTCGTGAGGTTAAGATCTGGGAGCTCTCTCCAGATCAAGCTTCTGCATTTTGTTGCTGCTGTAAACTTTTGGGGGGGTGGGGGTGGGGGGGTGGGGGGTTGTCTGGCACAGACGAAGTGAGATATTTCACACGTCTGGCAGCACGCAGAAGAAAAAGTGCCACCTGCAGACATTCGAGCGTTATTAAGTTGAAATCGCAGCATCCTCATTTCAGTATGATTGTCAGGTTATTTCTCAGAGCGCCGCGCAGAGACGGCGCAGCGGCGAGCGACAAACACCAAAGACGTCACCTCAGAAAGAGTTTAAAATGTCATTAAAAAAACCACTTTAGCGATGAAATACTGAGAAATCCAACTGATTTGGCTAATACGGTTGCCAGCGTTTAAAGCATCTTAAGTGTTGTCAGCAGATGGGTCATGGGGCCGGCCCGTCGTGGTCTCCTCGCTGGGACTCTTAACTGACTTCCTGTTCCCGTGGCCCTGCAGATGCGGCGCCTCATCACCCGCGGCGAGTGGCAGTCGGAGCAGCAGGACACCCTGAAGACCGGCTCGTCCACCAACAACAACGACGAGGAGAAGTCCAGGCAGCTGGAGCGGGAGAACAGGGAGCTGCAGAAGATCATCCAGGAGGTGAGTGCATCGTGCACGTGCACCGTGCACATGCACGGTGCACATGCACCGTGCACATGCATGAACTGTTTAGGGCAGTGATTCCCAAAGTGTGGGCCGTGGCCCCCTGGTGGGCCGCCATGGTACTGCAGGTGGGCCGTGAGAGGTCATTAAAATTAAACAAATATGTTTTAAATCCTCGATCTTTTTGAAATATGTTTTTAAAAAATTTAAACATTTAAAAAAAACATTAAGAAGTAAGAAAACAAACCAGTTAAGTGTTATTCCACTGTCGTATTAACTTAATATGACAAGTGTCACCTTATTTGTTGACCCCTCACATTAATATCAAAACATTGCTTCTAAACCTGGATGTTGATCACAGTTGTGATTAAAGGTTCTGGTGGGCCGCGGAGATTTTTCACATTTCAAATTGGGCCTTGGTATTCTGAAGTTTGGGAATGGATGGTTTAGGGCATAATTATCAAGACTAGAGGGTTGAAGGACAGTTGCCGTCTCCTACATGTCCACTAGGTGTCAGTAATTGTTCCTTTCTGGGAGAAAAATAACATCTTTCTTCATGCATTTAGTTCCAAATAACAAACCACTTATTAAGAGTGAACTTTGCTGTTTTCTTCAGACTAAAGAAATCCTTTACTGCACATTTAAGTTTTGTTTTTTGTCTTTATTACTCTGGAAACTCCTCCTTCTACAAGTTATTAAGGTTGATGATGACACGGATAAACACAGACAGGCAACAGAAATGTCACTTCACATTTTATTCATGAAACTCAAGTCTTTAATTTACGTCCATCTCATAGCAAAGAGAGCAAAGAGCTCTGAATGTGTTTACATGGCTCATATTAACACGTGTCGTCTTAATGGCAGACGTATTAACAGCCTGTGAAAGGTTTCATCAGCCATGAAACTAAACCCTGAGCGCCGCACCACCAGCAGCCTCTCTGGCTGCGCTGGACGTCCCAGAGGCCTCAGGGACTCGTCAGGGTCTCGTGCTGATTCAGGCCGGTTGCTATGTTTTTACAACACGCTCCAGTAAGACAGTAAGAGCTGTCCGAGACACAAACGGTGCTGAGAAAAGACAGCCGTTCCTGCCTCCCTTTAAACAACGGACACACGTGCTGGAAGCGCTGAACAATCACGAGGCAGGAAGTTCATAACCGGCTTTTACGAGACCTGAATGACAAAGGAAGACAAGGTGGTCCCTGTGTGTGCGGTCCAGGCCCGTCTGTGGACGTCCCTTCATTCAGGAATACAGCAGAAAAATAAATGTGCTTACTCTGACACCTAAAGCAGTTCCAAAAAGCATTTACATGCGTTTCAAACTGATAGGTTTGGTAGAAAAGTGGGCATTTCATTAAAGCAACAGTCTGAACACTGCAAAAAAGGGGGCCTTCAGATAAGATAAAAACACTACAACTAAGGAAAAAGGTTCTCAAAACAAGTGAAAAAAATCTGTCCATGCAGCAAGATAATTTCACTTGGTAAGATTTCTTAAATCGAGAGGAAAAACGTAATGCATCTTATTTTCAGTGTTAATTGTCTCATTTTAGGATTCCCTGCCTGTTTGAGACAAAAAAGTAAAGTTTTACTTGATATAAGATTACATTGATAAATTGAAGACTTAAAATAAGAAAGTAATTATTAAAACAAGAAAAATATCTAACACTTCTAAATGTAAGTTTTTTTTTTCTTGGTAAGAACCAAATAATTTGCAGTGCATACATCTGTTTAAAAAAAAAAAACTGAAAAATCACTGCCTGATTTAAATCTTCTTCTACACAGACTACAAGTTAAGAGTTTCTGTTTACCATTTACAAAACCAAATCTGCTGTCTGAGGGAATTATTAAGTTGGTAGAAAATAAAATCTATCCAAAAGAACAAGCAGCGGTTCAGAGATTGGCTCCCTTTGTGGAGCAGCCCCTCGGTGGTCAGTCAAGGAACTGCAGCTCGTCTCAACCTGGAGGTGTAGATGTTGGAGCTCCGTGGTCGGTCATCTCTTGACCGTCCAAACTAACAGAAAGCACTGCTGATTAAAAAGTGACTCATGCTCATCTATTTTATAATTTATAATGGTAGGGGGCACCGTAATTCTGCTAATTTAAGTTTTTGCCCACACTTAAGAGTATTAAAGCTTACTGAAAAAAATATTTGACCTCCTCTGAGTCCGTGTAATCTGTCAAATCAAATTTATAATCACAATAAAATAAAACATTTTCATGAAAAGAGTGGAGAAACAACCCCTCCAGGACACTTTCTCCTGGGGAGATGAAATTTCCAAACAGCTTTGTAATTGAAATGTCAAACAGCTTCATAGTTACGACCACGGACAATTAAAGGCCTCCAACGGTTGCTTATGTCTTTCCCTCTTGGCACTGTGAATGCACCGCACCGTAGAGCTCTGCTCACCTGCTGATGATCAGCCCGTCACCTTAAACCCTCAGGCAGCAGTAACGGGGAACTCACCACTGCCCACATTTTTCTTTTTTAGTTGCATTTGTGTTAGCTAATGATGATCAGGTGGTTTTTTACTGTGCAAAAAAAAAAAAAAAAAAATCATGATTGAAAAAGGAGAAAGTCACTTCTGTAAAATGTCCGACGCTCGTCTGCAGCAGACTCACCGTCCTCTCTCCGCCCTTCCAGAAAGAGGAGAGGGTGTCGGCCCTCCGCAACCAGCTGGCGGAGCGACAGGCTCTACGCAACCGGCGCCAGGCTCCCACCAGCCAGAATCAGAACCACAACGCCCCCCTGCCCTCCTCCCAGCCGGACCCCAGGTCCCTGCTGCCCCCGCCGGGCTACCCCAACCCCGCCACGGACAATCACTCCCTCCCGCCGTCCTTCTCCAACTCGTCCAACCTCTACCCAGCGGACAGCAAGATGGGCCGCAACCACTGTCACAACAGCCAGATCCCCCTGCTGTACAAGTAGGCCAGAGATGGCGGGAGGAGGGGGGGGAGGGTGGAGGGAGGGGGGTTGGCAAAACACAAGGAGACACTGTGACTTTCACCTGTTTGGGGCCGGGAGAGCACGGCACCGCAGCGGCACCGCTTCAAAGCGAGACGTGGTAGGTCGCAGGTAACACCCGTCCCTCACGTCTTTGATCTCACCCAGACACGAAGCACCGGCGTGGAGCCGACAAGCACATCTCAGCCCGGGTTCATCACGCCGGGTCTCCTGAAGGAACAACGGCGCCGCGTCAAGGATCTTAAAAGGAAATCGTGTTCGTGTCTTTGCTATTTCATCTTCGTCTCTCGGGTTTGTTGACTGCACATTCACATGCGCTGGTGGTTTATATTGTTCTGTAATATTTGATCTGTTTCGTCATGGAGTTGTTGTTCTATTATTTGTTTACTTTTCAGGAGAGAACTGAAGCTCATAAAAGGGACAAAAGCAGTGTTTTTTTTTTCCAACGTTCCCTCTGGCTGTGTGGTTTCACTCCGGTCATCATGTGAATTATCGAATAGCCATAACTTAAAGGCCAGAGAGCTGAGTGTGTGTGGATGTCTGCTGTATTCAAGGACAGCACTGCATTTTAATAACCCGGATGAACCGGATGAACCGGATGAACCGGAGACCCACGTTGATTTGTGAGGAACATTTAGAGAGCAAGCTGATTTATTTATTTTTCTTTAGATTTGTGTTTTAATTGTGATTAGAGATGCCAAGAGTCGTGTACCCATTTTGTCTCACGTGGTTTTCCAGCAGATCAGCGCAGGTCCTCGGCCCGTTCATTCAAAATCCATGTTGGAGTTCCTTTCACCAAAAAGCCCCCGACCCTCTTCCATCATATCAGTATTTTTCACCTCTGGGCCTCACTGGGAGCAGAACCGTTGTATGTTCAAGCTTTGCTGTGAATTTTCTCCGTCCTCAGTTTGACCCCAGGTTCCACCGGAGCGCTAACGAGCGCTAACGAGCGCTAACAAGCGCTAACGAGCGCTAACAAGCGCTAACGAGCGCTAACGAGCACTAACGGGCGCTAACGAGCACAGCCCGTTCAGCTGGACACATTGAGATTACAAGTTTACCCGAAGGTTTTTGAGGTCATATAATGATCACGCTGTAATCCGCTCATTTAGATAATTATTTCTCTTTGTCATTTCTGCTAATATACATAAAAAGATTGACGCATTTCAAACGAAATGTGCTTTTGACTTTGATCTGGTGTGTGAAATTTGGCAGCTTTTCTTTCGTGGAGTTCAGCAGACGGTCTTCTGGGATGCTTCTACAGCGCGCCACTACCCACGATTCACGGTGCCTGCGCAGCACAGCCCTTCTGCACCCGGTGTGACCCAGGGGTCAGAGTTCGCACGGCCACAACCCACCGACCAGATCCCTCTGATCCAGTGGGCAGAAGATTAGTTATCAAGTTAACTTCCCAACACTTAACTCTCATAAAGCAATATCAAAAATATCTCATTTTATTAGTCCACAAACTTCCAGCGTTTTTTTCTCCACAAGTGAGACTCTGTTCAGCCTCCTGGATGTGCAACAAACATAAACAGCATCAGTAATAAAAAACGAGCACAATAGGATCAATTACTTAGTGGTCTGTTAGAGTTTAGAGGATTGATTAATCCTCGACATTTATGAGAGGAAGAAATTTAAAAGGGAATGTATTAATCTAGTCATCATAAATGGAGAAAAAGTTTAGAAACAGCCAAAAAATATGAGCTCTTATTATTTGAGTCTAACCTTAAATCAAACATCAAGAAAAAGGAAAAAATGGAATAATTCAAAAATGTGGTTAAGTTCGGTTCCTGTCATTGACCCCAGAACCATTTTCCTCAATCTGAAGCGTGATTTGTGCCTCGACCACAGACAAACATCGACTATTTGACATCAAAGCATAAATCACGCTCAACTTTCCCTGACTTATTTTCTTTCTTCTTTTTTTCCCCCTGACTTATTTTCTTTCTTCTTTTTTTCTCCCTGACTTATTTTCTTAACCATAAATCTTCTCTGTGTCCCTAACGTTTGCAGTAACAGTAAGTGAAATAAATAAACAGATTAAAATAAATTATGGGAAACACGTTATAATTCTAAACCATTATGAAATGTTTTTTTAAAACCTACACATTATATCATGCAGAATATACAGTGTTAAAAACAAAAGCAGCCAGTCATTTTTCATAAGATTTAAAAAGTACTTTAAGAAGACAGGGGAAGTTAAAAATGACATTTATGAAGTCAAAACCTGCAGAAAGTGAGGTTACGTAAAGAACTAACGTGGCTTCTTTCTCATCCAGGATTTAAAACGCCTCTGTAACATTAAAACCTGAAGTTTCTTTACGTCAGCTCAGATAAACATTATCTCCAGGCACACAAACAATGTTTTATCTTTGGCTTACATTTGTTTCACTTTTGTTTTGTTTTGGTTTTTTTTTTGGTACAAAGAAGTGGAAGCACCTACTGTAATTAAAGACAAAACTAGACTTAATGAGTTTAATCAGACGAAAGTTGGACAGAGGTGCACTATGGGTAAGCACCTAATAACTGGGCCGACTGGGACGTGGTCTCAACTCCCCTTTCTAACCCAGTTGATGAACGGGGTTATACCTAATACCTAACCCCCCCCCAACCAACCCACTGGAGCAGATCTAACTTTCTGAATTTATCAGAACATCCAATGAACCCAAAGTCAGCTAAAGATTGTGTCCTTTAATACGACTTGATGGAACCACTTCCATCTTGACGTTACCATCAACCAAACCCAAACCATAACCACCTCAAACCCAACCAGAAAATTAAATCCTGACTCTAACCACTTAAATCACTTAAACCACTTAGACTGTAGTTAGACCAGAACCCTAAGTCCTTTCTAACCCAGACCTAAAAAACTAACCATTTAGTTCCTGATCCAAAACACCTCAGTTAGAGCTGAACCTTAACCCTTAACCCTTTCTAACTCTGACGTTGACCACCTTAATGCAAAGGTAACCTGATCCAGACCCCCCCAACCTAAAAACCAGTAATCCCATAAAGAGTCTAACCCAAACCCAGTCTAAACCTAAACCGGCACCACTCCCCCAACAACCCTGATCAAAAGAACCTCATTTAGAGCAACATTATATTAAATCTTGTTTGGCTCTCCGCCCCAAAGGCCCAGTTCTGGATGAAGCAGGTGATTCATCAAGTTAACTAACCCTAAACCAGAGATGGGCATCGAGTTAGCGTTCTACACCCCACCGCACCCCAACCCTGACCCTAAGAAGAACTCCAACCATGGCCCTGTTCACACCTGGCATTAACAGGTGTCCTAAAAAATCTCTTCGCAACTGGCGAAGATCAGGTCCGACCTTAACACTCTGTGTACTTAACACGTACGTCATTGCTGCTTGCAAACACCAAATGTGTTCCTTTCTAGACGTCACAGGTAGCATCTGGAGATAACTAGGTTTCACTGGCAGAAAAAAAAAGCCAGATAAAAATCTTTAATCTTTATTCAGCAAACAGCTAGGGGCTTGTGCTAACTGAGCCTCAGCTAAACCCAGCGATCATTTAATGATGATCCAAACCGCAAGACATGACTGAACACGTTGAATGACATTGAATGAATGAGGTCCAGAACCGAGCGAGACAGAACTAGTGTTTCACGTTCCAATATCCAAACTGATGATCAGCTCGTACAAATATCCGGATATCTGAGTATCCAGGAGTACGTCTCCACTTCTGACAGGATGTCCCAGGATGCATTTTAATGCCAGGTCTGAATGGGGTCAGAGTTCACGACCTGTCAGTGTCTCAGAGATCTGAGATCCACAGATACGTTTCACTGCTGATGACATCATCCAACGCACATCACTGCAGTCAACGCTCACATTTTTGAGGCAATAACCACAAGTTCTACGGAATATTGGCTTCATTTGTCGTGGTGCGCTGTCCAGTCTTTGTTTACACTCTTTCAGAAAGGATGAACGGCGACCTGACAGCAGATTCCACACTTTACCAGATGAAGTTTGTATTCTCAGAAAAAGCACAGTTTTTCCTTAAGATTTTATACATGGGAATGTTTTTTTTTTTGTTTGCATATTTTTCATGAATCTTTTTTATTTTATTTCAAAAGGATGTTTTTATGTTTTTCCAGAGACTAGTGTGTGTTTTTGTTTCCTTTTTGCCTTTGTATAAGTAGTAAAAGAACGAAAGGAGTACATGGAGAGTAACGTGATAATCTGTATTCATTCAGCAGTTAATCTGGATGTTCTATTTCATTCATGAGATATTTCCAGATTTTATAAAGCAATTACGCCTGAAGAGCTCAATCAGCAGCTAAAGTAAGAGCTTAACAAATATTTTAGTGTCTATATATAAATATCTATATCAGAGTGTGCACTTTAACCTGAATGGTTACTCCAGTTTGTGTTGCAGTTTGAAAACATTTTAGCTCAGGGTTTGAGGAAGGACAGTCCGCGTTAATGAATGAAATAGGCCATATTTATTAACTGTGCAGCTCCTGGACCAGAAAGTGTAACATATGAATGCTGAAATTATTTAAGAAATGTTCTATTATCTTGCACATATATGCTCATATAGATGGATTTGGGGATATTTGTATTCACTATATCTAAGATCTTAAATGTTGATATATTTCAGAGTATGTGTATGCAAATAGATGGGTGACATGAATAAAATAATTGTTTTTTTTCACTCGATGACCTGTGAGTCAGGGTTCTGTGGTGTAAAATTTACAAACCTAAATCAGGAACAGCTGGGACAGCAAAGCTTTTACGACTTTGTACCGTTGCCAGTCGTTCTCATAAAAGCCAGAAGGTGCTGTGTCATTCAGGATACCAGGAGACGAAGAGTTGGAGCTGTTTTCTCTCCGTCCCTTTCTTCCCGCTAGCACGCCTTAGCATGTACAGCGATACGGGGTCACTATTATTATTTTTCATTGAAACATTTTCCAACACACCAGCCCGTCCAGTAGCTTCTTCCTCAGTCCCTACGTGTCTTGGTGATGGTTATGTCTCGTAGACAAAGGTGTGGTTTAGAAGGCACCATACGCTGCTCTAAATTCAGAACCACAGAAGTGGAAATGGGCTCTGGCGGGAACACCGGTACCATCACAGAGCCTGGATTTTGGACTTGTTTCTGATGAGAGTCTGGATCTCGCTTGTTCCCATTTCTCTCAAACAAGACGTTTATTCTTTGTGATGATCCATCTAGATGCCTCTGAGCCCGGAGATGTTGATGATGCCTCTGGCAGGGCGTCTTTCTTTGCACAGTAAAGCTTTAAGTGTCATTTGTTGAACGTCGCTCTGTATTGTTGTGGTTGACAAAAGGTTTCCACAGTACTGCCTTGTCCATGTGTCCAGCTACTGATGAATGATGGTCCCTCTTGTCTTTTAAACACTGGTTTTTGACACCTCACACACATGTTGATAAAGTGGTGATCCTCTGTCCATCTTTAGGCAGGTCCAGAGAAACGCCTACAAGGCTGGAACGCTAACGGGTTGACCTCCTCCTCAGTCCTGTCAGCCGTTGTCTCCACGACAGTGATGGACCCTTGAGGATCCACTGACTCAGCAGACTGATGTTCTGCATCACTGGGTCGCAGCAGTTCACCTCCTTCACTGTTTGCCAACTGCTAATAGATAAACGAAGAATAAAAACCAACTGGAATACCAGGATGAGACTGTGCTGCGCTTCTGTTTGCATTCAGAGAGCTCTGAGCGTCCTGGAAGTTCTCCTTGCAGGGTCGTTCTTGGTGATGAAGACTACTGGCAACAGTCAAGACCCCATAAAGCCACCCTGGAGCCCTGCTAATGTCTCAGCCTCTCATGGGTACTTGTTAGGAATCTTTTTTGAAAAGATTCTAACTGCGTGTTCTTTGGTGGAAAGGAGAGTGTTGGTCGGTATTACAAGTACAACACAGATGTTTAATTGCAATAAACGTGATATCACGGCTCCCTGGTAGAGGCAGTCTCTAACACGAGGAGAGAGTGAACCAAACAAAACAACAGCAATTTATACAGAAATGTGCGCCACTAGTTGGGGAGGAGCCGCGGTTTGGACTTGGCTCTCCCATTGGCCGGTCAGGTCCTCCTCTGTCCAATCCACTGCCAATGTTTCCAAAAAAGGAAGGTGATTATCTTTTCCCACAATGCCACTCTGTTCACCTGGCCAGGTCTTTTGTTCTCTAGCACATGGCTCTACTGGCTACAGCTAGGCTAGTTTGCTACATTTCTGATATAAAGTGAAGACAAAACATACTCTAAGAATGATCAATACTAGAATATTAAAATTACTATTGATAACAGTACTATTTCCTATATTTAACTAATGTGTATTTGTGTACAAATGTGACCCTCTAGCTGCACTGATTCTGGACCTAAAAAGTTAAGAAAATTCTGACCTAACATGCTGCTTTTGCAGAAAATCGTCATTTTAGTTTGCCGCACGGTCCAGAATCCCAAAATTCATATAAATTAATTATATGACTGGCTGAAGAACCGAACAGAAGCCCCTCGTCCTGAGACAGCACCAGGCGACAGTCGAGATGAACAAAAGTGAGTGAACTGGGCTCCAGTTCAACCAGACTCGACCAGTCGTGGGTCTGATGACAGGAAACCAACATTTGCCCTGGAGACACCAAACAGAACCGCAATAAGAATAATCATGTCATATACATACATGAAGAGTGAGGAGTACAGAGTGAGGGAGGAGCCCAGTGCATCATGGGAGCTTCCCCAGTAGTCCAGGCCTCCAGCAGCATAACCTGAAGAGCTCCTAACGTGCTCCTCCTCTGAACTGTTGCAGGTCTGAAATGCAATAATTAACAGGAAAAAAATAAATAAAAGTGAAATATGTGCTGAGTTCATTGGGTTTTTCTGTTTCTCTAACTTTGTTTGATTTAAGGTTTCAAATAATCATCAGTTCTTCTTCTGTACAGTCAACAGCTGAGCGTGTTCACGCCTCCCACTAGATGTCACCAGTTATTTATTGTTCTCCCGGGCCAGAGACTGAGCCGTTATCTCCGTTCGGGTCAGGAACCTTGAACTTGACGTTTCTTTAGCCGGACCCGTGGGAGTAGAGGAGCCCGCTAAACCCAGAAGACGACCTCCTCAGACAAAAAGCAGGGAGGGTTTCAGCAGCGGGGCCCGGCGGGACCCTCGTTAGCGAGACAATAAGTGGATGCCAAGTGTATCCGCTGTTTGGATAAAGTGTGTTTTTAGACGATGACGGCGTGACGAGAGCCAGCTGTGGTGAGGTCCCATGATCCCACAGCGCACACAGCTTCCTCAGTCATGTCTGTTTCCAGCTGACTGAAGGCGAGGTATGTGGTAATACTGGTGGAGGAGGAGGGTGTCAGGGTGTGTGTGTGTGTGTGTGTGTGTGTGGGGCAGGAGGGGGGCGTCACTGGGGAAAACCCGCTCTGGGTTGAGGCTTCTGTGGGCCTCCACCTGACACAGCACTCAGCAGAGAAAAAGGAGGAAATTCCCTTCCACTTGTGTGATGGAATAGAGGAAGTATTTGCTGGCTGGGGAGGAATTTCAGAGCAACGTTTGCCAAGTGTGCATGTGTGTGTGCATGTGTGTGTGTGGCTGAAAATGAGTTGCTCTTTTGGTTCTTATTTTTTTTTTATTTTAATTAAGTGCACAGGGACACCTCGCCCCAGTGTCTTTAAATACAAATAAATACAAATAAATACACAGAGGTTGTAATAAGAAGCCGATATAAACGTCTGTACATAGTCGTGGACTCTAAACTCCAGCAGAAACCGGCCCAGCTTCATCTGACACACCGGAGGAAGTCCAGCCTGCAACTGTCTCACTAACATAAATTACATCCATAAAAAAGTGTCTCAAATAAACATATTGCAAACTGCTACAGTTTATAAAGTTTGAACAATCAGCTCAGCCTGTACGGCTGCAGGTTTCATCTCCATTGGAGATTTAAAAACTTCTACATCATCATTAGGATGAATAAAAATAGAATTAAAAAAAGCTTTTTTTTAAAAGCCAGAACAAATGGCTTCTGTTCAGATGTCCTTTAGTCTGGAAGCAGCGTCCGTTCAGAGCGCAAACACCCCGAAGAAAGTGTTGCCCTCGTCCGTCTCCAGCTCCGACAGGAGGTTGGTTTCCGTCCACAGCCGGTCCCCTTTGTTCAGCTGGAACATGGCGCCCAGGTAGATGGCGCTGTACCAGGTGACCTCGTCCCTGACGTCGTCTTCCTGCGCGCCGTTCTGGCACACGGACCTCACGGCGCTCATCAGGGACACTTTGCTTCCTATGGAGTCGGAGTAGCGCCAGACCCGGTGGCTGGGCGGCGCCGGGGGCGCCCCCTCGCCGCCGCCGCCGCAGGTCACCCTGAACGACGCCTGGCTGTAGACGAAGTAGAGGCCGCTCTGCGGGATCACGATTTGGTTTTTCAGCAGCTTGAACTTGCCGTGGGTGAAAGCCTGGCCTTCGCTGTCGCTCCACTCCAGCTGGGAGCTCGGGTCCTCGTTGTAGTTACCTGGAAGGAGGCGAGAAGCTCCGTTGTGAGGCTAATAAACAGCTGAATGAGTCAACGTCCCACAGGTGGATGAAAGAGCTGCTTTCAAGCGCGAGATTATGGGCTGCTGAGAGCGAAATCAATGCATGACTCACCTACTAAATGAATTGCTGCTTTGGCGTTGCCGCTGATTTGTTTCAGCATGTAGTGAGGATCTGAGGAGGCAGAAGACGGAAAGTGAGATGGTTTCGCCAATAATTCTCAAATGCAGCTTTCACCAGCAAACCCATGCAAATCCTCACCTGTGGTCTCAGTAGAGTCCTGGGGGAGCGGCGCCTTTGGTTCCACCGACTGAGCCTGGACGGAGAGAAAACACCTCGGTTGGAGATCTGCACTCATGACAAACATGCTGATCGAGCTTCAGAGGATGGAGGCTCCTTACCATCGTCTCTGCTCTCCCGTTCCAGCACCAAACGAAGAGCTGCGCTCCTCCCAAACACAGGGCCACCACCAAGACGGGCCCCAGCAGCTTCCACATCCAGCCCGTGGACCACCTCTTCTCCTCCGACACCTCCATCTTCTCCTCGACGCTGACCTCCACGTCAGCAGGTGCAGGTGCGTATCCCACCATATTCCAGTGTCAGGTTCTGTCCCGTCGGGCCGGATGATGCTGCGTCCTCTCTGTGCTGACTCTCCGGTTTTCTGCGTGCTATTGTGTGAGAATGAACTTCTGCCAGGGAGCTCGTAGTATTTATGCAACGGCAGCTGCTCCCGCAGAAGGGAAACTCCAGTGATGTCACTCTGTAAGCGGAGACAGTGCAGGAGGCAGAAGCAGCGGCGGCCGGAGAGAACTGAGCCACGGGGAAAGAGAAGTCACAGAAGTTTTCACGGACTTTCAGAAGAGCGCCTGAACCCCGGCAGGAGTCGTGGTTTCAGGACGGGAAAGTGGCCGTGGTTTCGAAATGTGCACGAGCACACGCACACGCACGCAGACATGTGTGCACAGATGACTGGGCTGAGGTTAAATCCACAGCTCCCCAGCATTTTAACGTCAGATCAGATGTTTCTGCCTTAAAAAAAAGGGGAACTTGATGCAAACAAACCCCCCCCATGTCCCCTCCAGACAACTTTAACACTAACATCCATCACAAATGTGCCTCATTTAAATACTACAACAGTGTTTTATTCAAGATGACTCATCTCTAACACTGATATCTGCATTCAGCCAGTTCAAAACGTTATACGTTATAAAAGTGTTGGTGCTAATCTAGTTTAATCTGAACAGCACAGGAAAAGGCTCCAGACCCACCGATGATCTACACAACGACATCACAACATCTGCTGCTCATCAGAAACCTTTCATTCACTTCAACATCCGTACGTCGTTTTAACCTTTAGAAGAGGGCATGTCCTCCAAGTGAAAACTCAAATAAGCATAAAGAGCGAATAGAGGGATTTTCTTTTTCCGTTCTCACATACTTTCTTTTTAGTGAAGAAACTATTTAATAGTGAAAAGGGAAACGGACCAGGAGCTCGGCTCGGCTCCTCCCAGACTTTCTGTTTTCGCTGCTGGAGGTGATGCAACTCTGTTAAAAACACCAAACCGAGCGGTTTCTCCGCCTCAGCAGTCGTCTCTGCTTTGAGACAGAGCGGCCGACTGTGGGAAGTTCATGTCTCCTGCTCCATGTTTTCCTTCCTCCTTGTTGCAACGCAGATTTACCATTAACGCTGATTAAAGCTCTGCCTCTTCTGTCGACCGGATCATCCATCCAGTTATTCTCAGTCCTTCTCAGACGTTTCAACTCACGGTCAACAATGAACAGAAAGACTTGTTCTTTGATTTAGAAGAAATTTCAAATAACAAAATTCTTTTAATTTAAGGCTCGGATCAAAAATACAAAATGGGAAAATGGGCCGTGAGACCAAACTTGATTTAATGTTTAATTCGTTGGTTGACGTGTTGACTGTTCTGGCTGTTGAACGCAGTGAAACCGTCTCCAGACCAGAGACGGCGGTTTTCACACGTTGGTGTTTTTACCAAATCACATCACGCTTTCGCTCCAGCCCCAACATGTCACGTGACAACGCTCAGCGCTGTCATTGGTCAACAGCAGCCCTGGCAGAGCATCCAGAGTTGGTCATTTTCCTCTATATCATTTGTTGGGACCTCTCTAAACGAGCTGGACAGCCTTCTGACTAGGGTTGGGCACCGTTTGGATTATAACGATTCTGATTCTGATTCCTTACTCCGGCTGATGCCCCCGCGACCACGACCTCGGATAAGCGGAAGAAGACGATCCGACGACGACGACGATTCTGATTCCGATTCTCTGTTTCGATTCCTGTTCAAAACGATTCTCGATTCCGATTCTTTGATGTGTAGGTCAACAGATCGCGACTTTTTTAACAGTAGAATTTTTTCATTTAAAAAACTGAGAAGGGAAGGAGCCTTTTTACCACATAGGCTGTTACTTTTCTGTGGCACTCGTGTATTCGTTTAGTCATTTTACTCCTCGCAGCCAACGTGAATGGGGGTGTCACGTTGTTTGTTTTATCTTGGGAAAGTTTGTCCGACCTAGCAACAGTAACTAGGAAGGGGGCGGTGCTTATTGAAACGTCAATTAAATACGGTACACTCGTTTATTTTTGTGATGCCATGCAGCTGAAGGTGTTTTGCCATATTAGTCGTGCTCCCTCCTTTGGCAGTAACACGCTTCCCTCAGGTGTTGCACTGCGCCAGGTAGCCGTCATTTCCAGGACTGAAATGCAGCCAAACTTGAGAGCGCCGTCTTCTTGGGATCCATGTTGTGGCGAGTGAAGTCCTGTCGGTGACGGACGTTAGTTGAGAACGCCGGGATGAGTAACATCAACAAACTAGTGCAATAAATCAAAATAAATAATTAAAAATAAAAATAGCACGGACATTTAGGAACCGAAAAAAGGAATTGAAATTCAAAAATCCTCTAAACGATTTCCGGACCGGACGTTAGGAACCGATTCCTACTTGGAAGAAAGTCCCAGACTTTCTTCTGTCATGTTTACGTTCTCCTTCGCTCCTTCACTCTCCAACGCCGGTATGAAACTTCCTGCTGCAGCTGATGGATGTCCTGCAGGAGATTCAGCGCTCGGAAAGATCTGAAGAGGACCAGACATCAGTTGTGTCTTCGTCCTTCAGAGATCTGAACATCTCATAATCGTCCTGGCGGCTTTTTCATATCTCATTAAAAAACAAATAATCAAATGGCCAGTCAGTTTTTCATCTTTAGATTGTCTATTGAAAATGGGAGGAACCAATGATACCAATGGTTATTCTCCCACGTGAGCAGGAGCAGGTCACATGGGCGTCCAACCAGAGAGCTGCCGGATGCCCTGATAGATGGGAAGGGTCGTGTCACGTCTATGATGAAAAACAGCTGCTCCACAGATACAGAGGCTACTGTTCTCCTGCAGCAATCACAGGTTCGATTCCCAGTCTGTGACCCTCTGCTGCATATTTTCCCCACTTTCCTGTCAGCAAAGGCCAACAAAAATTCTGCTGTGGTGAGAAATCTGAGACGAGTGACGGCTGAACTGGGGTTGTTATATACGTACGTCTGCATGCTCTGTGATCCTGGATCTTTTTTGTGTCTTTATGGTCATTTTGTGATTTATGAAATGTTCTGTCAATTCAATCGAATTCCATTCAATTTTATTTGTATAGCGTCTGTTACAATGTCAGTTGTCTCTCAGCGCTTTACAGAGACCCAGATCATAACCCCAGAGCAAATATCATTAACTAAAAATATACTGTATTTTACAGACTATAAGACGCTACTTTTGTCCCACGCTTTAAACCATGAGGCTTATACAGAGATGCGGCTTTTCTATGAATTTTTCTTCAGCCCTCAGGGGGCGCTCTAGCAGGAAGTGCAAAAACCAAAAAACAAACCAAGTAGTTAAAGGCTTTTCTGTTTTGTTAAGTAGCCTATGTTGGCTATGCTACTCTACATTCATTTTGTGAGCATCAATACCTGTTATTATTGGACAAACTGATTAATCCAGGTGTGTCTGACCATTGTAGCTACTCAGACACACCTGGATTTATCAGTTTGTTGGTTCCTCAGTGGATTTCAGGGTTCTGAGTGGACCCGCCGCAGAGGTAAGGTTTTAATGGCAGATGCAGACCGAACGCAGCGTGGAGCCAGCAGGTCCGTGTTCCGGCTCCAAAGCGGATCCAACACTGAGTGCAAATGGACCCTAATACGGGTCCGTTTCGTGGGTCCGTTCCAGATGTCTTTGCTGTGTGGGGGGGTTTCAGCACCCAGGAGGAGGAAAAATAAAGCGACTTGGTTTTAGCGTACAGGAGGAAAATGAATAAAACCATCAATAACTTTTCTGTTTTGTTTGATCAGAACTTTTACTGCCGTGTTACAGGTTCTGTTCAGAAACAATCAGTTCAGGTATGTGAATAAACACTTATGGGACAAAATCTTTCGATATAAATATCTTATTTCTCAGCCTGGATACCGGCGGCTTATTGTCCGGTGCGGCTTATATGTGACAAAATATATATTCAGTTTATATTTTAACGGGTGCGGCTTATATTCAGGTGCGCTTTATAGTCCAGAAAAAACGGTAATATTGAATCCTAAACAAGGATAACGGCAGTTAAAAAACTCCCACAGAGGGAGAAAAAAGCTTTCAGCCAAACAGTGGCTCTGTGTTTTTCTTCACGTGGTCACTTCCTTCTCTGTTTGTGGACATTTGTGTTTCTTTTGGTTGACTTTGGCCTGTTTTTGGCTCATAGGAAGAGCGTAAGCAGCAGCGGTGGCAAATTGTGTGTTTGTGTATCCTGGAAAAAAAACCCAGAAGTGCTCCATCTCTGGACAGTGTCGCTGTGATTGGTGTGTGTGTTCGCGGGTGAAATTAATTCCAGCATGCAAACACAAAACCGACCGCAAGATGTTGCCGGATGATATCATCGTCAGCAGCATCATCTGCACCCACATGATACAAATACAGTGCATCTTATCGTTTCCGCCTGCTCACTCTCCCACCTCCTCTCAGTTATTCAGAAGACGATTCACCAAATGAAGCTCTTGGTTATACGTCTGCTCAGACGGCACAGGAAGCTCTAAATCTCTACTCAAAATCAGCCCAGATAAACTTTACACCTGAAGGGAATCACATAAGAATCAAAGTACACTTTTCATTTGGCCACAAATTCAATTCAGTTCCTTTCACTGGTATTACACCAATTCACAACCCTAACCCTCTCAGGAGACTTTTCAATCCAGTTTGGTCCAAGGCTTTTTAATTTAGCCAAATCATTCCAACAATCAAGATTTAAAACTGATATCATGCAAAAAAAAAAAAAAAAAACAGCCCAGCAAAGGAAGCTAACATATTACATTGAACCTGCTCTTTGGTGCCGTCCCCCCAGAGAGGACAGCAGGACCAGGTTCAGGAAATGCAACCATCTGTCTTCACTGGTTAGAGGTCTGAGACGAGAGGAAAGAGACACCAACCAACCAAGAGATGAGTCCACGGATATCAGCCTACAAGAGAAAACCATGATAACTGGAATAATAATGTCGTTAACATGTAAGAAGGGTGAAGAGAACAGAGAGAGGAAAGAGCACAGAGCATCATGGGAGGTCCCCCAGCAGTCCAGGCCTGTGGTAGCATAACTAAAGGGATGGTTCAAGCCCAGCCCTAAATATAAGCTTTCTTAAATCCAATCTTTCAGGCAGAGAGGGTGTTTGCATCCCAAACCTAAACTGGAGGCTGGTTCCAGGAGAGAGGAGCCCAAAAAACTGGAGCCTCTATCCTAAAGTCTGCTTGAGGAAATCTAGGAACCACAGTGAGCCTGCGGGCCGAGAACCTGGTGAATAAACTGGAGCTCAGAGCCTTTTAAGGTAAGACGGAGCCCTGAGAGGCAACAACTGAGAACAATATAGTCTAGGTGGCAGCACCAGTCGAAACTGGTCGTTACTGCTGCATTTGGGGCTTTTGAAAGATTTGTCAACATCTGGTTCAGAAAAGCAACGTTTCAAATGTCCCGCTGGTTCAGAAGAGCACTGAGTTAGCAGGAGGGTGAGGAGCAAACGGGGAAGAAGGTCGATGTGCTGGACCCCTGAAGAAATTCAAGGTTATGTTCCAGTCATTTCATCAAGGAAAAGGTCATGACTGACGGCGACTGGTCCTGTCTGCTTTGTCTGGATACACCGGAGGAAGCCATCGTGGAGAAAGGCGCCGGTCTGAAAAGCCCCAGATGAATGTGAGTTCGGCCTCCTCTCTAGCCTAAGTTACACTTCTCTCCATCTCCATGGATACGCAGACCAGCAGAGACCTCTCTGGCGTTGCAAGATGTCTCCGACCAGCTCTCTGACAGATGACTTACACCTCCCAACATTTTTAACCGTCCGTTAAGAGGACAGAAAGCCTACAGATAGCGCCGGCCTCTGATTGGTCCGCTTCCAGTTCCTCGTATAAGAACAACAACACTACCGACCATATTTAAAATAGTTGAGAGACCATGGAGCACAGCGAAGAACGTGTGGCAGCAGAAGTCCGAACATATGAACACCTTAACTAAATAAGAAATAAGAAGAGGAACATAAAGTTAACAGCAGTCCTTTACAACTGTTTCATGACAAGACACCAGCTGGCGCTGGTGCTAGCTTGAATCTGTTTCAGCGCTAACACAGTGGCAAGATGACCTTTTTCAGAAACTTTAACACCACCAGAAATGAACAACGCTGAGGTTCGGTATCAGCTCCTTTCTGGTTACAAGTTCATGGAGGTTTTCAGTAAAACGGAGCTTCAAAACAATTAAATTTGCCATCAAACTGCTCCGGTGGTCTGCCTGTCATCTTAGTACAGTCAGAGGTACGACGACCCAACGAGGTGAACCCCTGAAACCTCCTCCCTGCTGGGAAAAAATCAAATCTGTGTTTGAGTTTATCAGGTTGTAAATGAGCCCAGACGGTGGTGGTGAGCAGCGTAAAGAGGAGGCTTCATGCTTCGTATGATTCAAGGTTGCGCTGTTTTTAAATGACTGCAAGGTTGTTAAACATGTTTAACTGCTGAAGATGCAGAGATGTGCTCACATACGTTTGTGTCAGCTCTACTTTTCCTTCCCACCCTCGTGTGCGTCTGTTCATAATCATGGATTTCCTCTGTTTTCTGTGTTTTGTCTAAAGATGTGCGCGATTAGTCGTCTAAACGATTAAACGGCCGCTCACTTACTAGTCGGCACCAGAAATATTAGTCGTTTAAACAAATTTGTGTTTTATTCATGTACAAGGCTGCTTAACTGTCATACAGCCGCCCGCCACTAGTCGGGGCTACAGAGCCGTCAGACAGCAGCCCCCCTCTCCGCGGCAATGCTCGAGTAGACTGTAGTTTTAAAACGGCACGGTGGGAAGATAGTCTCGCTAAACCAGTGCGGTTTGGTGGTACTTTAATCTAGAAAATGAAAACAAGGTAGTATGTAGACTGTGTCAGAAACAATCATACAATCACTCGAATGGAGCAATGCGCAACCACATTCAACTCAAGCATTTGGATGTTAATCTGCACGAGACGACGGCTGCTGATGCTAGCGGTGCTGATGCTAGCGGTGCTAGCCACACTCAGGCTGATTTGACATTGTTTACCCGGAGACGTGTTCTCCCGTCCGGTCTGAGAGGATAACGCAGCTCATCACGATAATGACTTCACAAGATATGCTTCCACTTAACTTTGTGGAAGGTAAAGGCTTCAGGAAGCTAACGTTGCTGTTTCAATGTTTCAATAAATTTTTAACTAAATTTTCACTGTTTTCTGAGTGTTTTCCTTTTTTTTAGACTAGTCGACTAGTCTAAATTAAAATTTTCGTTTAGTCGACAGGGAAATTAGTCGCCAGGAACATCTCTAGTTTTGTCACATGCTGCAGAGTCTCTGGGCAGGACACCAAGCATCGGCCCGGTCAGTCTCAGCGCCGGTCCCGGGCCTGGATGAATGGGGTTGATTGTGCCAGGAAGGGCTTCCGACGTGTTTATCCCTTCTGCATTTAGACGTTTAAAGAAATTAGGGGCACATGTAGAATAGAGCTGTAATGTGATTACGGTGAACCGGCGATGACCTCGCTGAAGGATTTCAGTCCGTCAGGTTCTTGTGCGAACGATCAGTGTGGGAACGGATGCTGGAAAACGTCCCAATCACACGTTGACAGGTACGTCACCTGTCTGGACGTTGACGCGTCCTTGATCCATCAAACCCGTCACTTCCTTGATTCTGCCTCCGGGCACAAAAACTAAGGACTTGATGTGTTTTTGTTTTGTTTTCTTAGCTGTGTGAATAGACATCACCACTTTAATTTTAGATTTTTTTCCCCCCTTTTTTGTCCTTTCTTTTTTTTTTGAAAAAACAAAAAAGGAAAAAAAGGGGGGAGGAAAAACAAAACAACATAATTTGAGAGGCTCTCCGGGTTTTCCGGATAATACTTCACTCATTTCCCTTCTCTTGTTTATAAAAACATGATTTAAGTGTCTCTGTGTGTCATCACCACTTCGTCTGTAATCAGATCGTATCATCTGCAACTCTTTTTTTTTAAAGCTGAGTTTTCTTTTCAGACTTGAGATGTGCGTCTGATAGATTTCCTCTGGACTCCCCCAGCAGACAAATGCCTCTTTTCATGGGCCGAGGGGACGCAGCTGGACACGAACCCTCCCCAGTTTGAGCCCTCATGTCCACGAGCCCTTTCACTGGTCCATTTCTGAACAAGGTGACACCCCCCACCCCCAGCCCCCTGCATTATCTTTCAAAAAAAAGCCCTCTTTTGTTCTTTGTTGATCGTGGATTGCATCATGAAATCCCAGAAACATGCCGTCATCCTGCAACGGAGGGCGAATAACTAAAGAGCACGGGGTCATGGCGGGAGGAAGTGCAGGAAGGAAGCAGTTGTAGGCGAACCACTCGACTTGTTTATTCAGCGAACGTCATTTTCAGAACCGGCGGGTGAAGCAGACGAGGGTGCGAGATTTTCAAGAAACAAAAAAATCCACATCACAAAGGTCTGGTACGCCTCGCATCATTCCCTCTTCAGGTTTTCGGCGGCGCGTGGGCGCACGGGGATCTGCCAGCGCGTGAGGGTAGAAATCAGGCCAAGATAAGGTTAAAGGTGTGAGGTGGTTTCTGCTGGCCCACAAACCCAAACCAGGAGGCTCTCCTTCCTCAACGCCGAGGCGCTCTGCCTCCTTATTTTCCTTCTGCATTGGAGGAGATCCTTAAATCAGATTGGGAGTTTATCTCCGTCCAGGTCCGTCCATCATCGTTCAGCCTCAGCCGTGAAATAAGTTCAGGCCAGGCGCAGGGAAAGTGTTTGTTGGCTCAACAAATCAATCAGCTGACTGATTAAAAAATAATCTGTTGGCTCCGGTCGAGGAAGTGTCTGTAGAGATTAGAGGAGGTTAAAAACGTTGCAGGACTTGGGTGTGTGTTTTAAAATACTAAATATGTGTATTTGGCCTGTTTACCAGATAAAATGGCAGAATGTTCATTCATCCTGATATAAAACACACATTAAAGAGAGGCTACGGTGACTGTGATACGTCCAGACCCTGAGATCATTTATTATGAAAGATAACTCCTTTTCTACACGAGGACATGCAGAAACATCGGACGTTCGTGGAGGAATATGAGTATCTAACTTCTGTCAGAGCTTTTTTGGATGAGACTGATGAAACGAAGGCTGATGAAGGCTTTTGTCATGACTGATGTCCAAGGCTGATGTCCTGTCTGAGCCACAAACATCTGGGACATGTTTAGTTCAGTTTTATCTCTGGATCAAGTGTTCAAATTCATTCAGCGGGTCTGTGAATTTTTTATTTATTTATTTTTTGGTCCGGTCTTTCATGTAGAGATGGTCACATTTCTACAGTTAGAAATGTCATGTTCGTAGAATTTCATCATGAATATAAACTTTTCAACCCTCGCCACTTTTGCAGTCTTTTTCCTCAAAGATTCTAGCTGCGTATTCTTTGTTGGAAAGGAGAGTTTTAGTCGGCTCAGTACAACACAGATGTTTAATCGTAATAAACGTGATATCACGGTTCCCTGGCAGAGGCAGTCTCTAACACGGGGAGAATACGAACAAATCAAAACAACAACAATTTATACAGAAATATGCGTCACTAGATGGGGAGGAGCCGCGGTTTAGACTCGGCTCTCCCATTGGCCGGTCCGGTCCTCCATTCGTACGTCCAATCCGTTGTCGCCACGTCGTCATCTTATGGTCCAATCCACTGCCGGCATTTCCTGAAAAGCAAGAAAGACTACATATCCTACAACCGCTACAGCTGGGCTAGTTTACTACATTTCAAATATAAAGTGAAGACAAAACATACACTAAGAATGATCTAAGACACTGTGATATGGACATATGGTTCATTAAATAAAATAATATGGTAAAAACAATGAACAACAAGTAACAGTGTGATATAAACTAAGCGATAATGTCATTTATGCTTCCAATGCCACAATATTAATAATGCATATATAAACAATAAATATACAATAAATAATAATGATAACAATACTAATACCAATATGTAACTAATGTGTATCTGTACAAAAATGAGAACCACTAACTGCACTAACTGTGGACCTGAGAGGTTAAGAAAATAACAACCTAACACCACGTAAACGCTAACTGGTTGTACGTCTGATCCACGGAGCATCATCCAGTCTTCAAAGCTGACGTCACAGCAGCAGTAGTGAAAGTTACAGTTCATCAAAGGACCTTTGTGGAAATGAGCCAGAAACAGTTCTACATCTGTTTTGTCTGTGTCCATTGTCATCTATGTTTTAGAGGAACATGGAAAAGTTTATTGATGATAATGACCCATACATCCAAGAGAAATAAGACCCAAAGGTATTACCCAAGAATAAGAAGTGCTTAATACGTATTTGTATGTATTATTTTATTGATGTTTTTTTATTTTATCTTTCTTTTCTTCTTCCTTTGATTTGCATTTTTTGTAATGTTTCCTTATTACTCAGCGCATTTTCATTTCTGCTGACTGATTGTATCTCATTGAAATTTAAATAAAGATTTTCATTTTTAAAGAAAGTTCATTGAGGTACTACAGGGGGCTGCCTTCAAACAAGCCAGTCTGCACCGACCCCCATGTTGAAATATCTTTTTTTTTTTGTTTTTGTTTTTTTACTGCTGGGACCGTAATGCATTAATTTCAATTAATTAATAATAGAAAAATTAACGCATTTAATCCCACCTTTCTCCGTTCCCTCATTTTGTCCCCCCGGTTACACTGATGCTCAGACTCCAGCCCAGTAGGAGGCGCTGATGCACCGGACGTTCAATTTAACGACTTCCTCTCTATAATTAGCAAGTATTCAGACCCCTCAAGACCTGTTTTTTTTTTTTTTTCTTCCAAAAAAGCGACTAGCGTCTTTCTCTGGTGTTACTGGAGACTTTGAGGAGACAGCAGGTGTTGTTAGTCTTCCCAGCAGGCAGCGGGAGCTGCGGTGGCCCCGCCCCCGTCCAGTCACAGCTGCAGTCAGTCCAGATGTTCAACCGTTCAGACTGGAAACCATACACAGAGTCCTGGAGTTTAGGTAAACTCTTAAAATGTTGAATATATTAATAGCAGACAGATGAAGAATGAACAGATAATTAGAACAAATAAACATTTTTGTTGTTTAGATTCACAAATATGTTTATTCTTTGATTCAGTTGTCCACTAAAATATATTTGATTTGAAAAACTTGTCTTAGTGGGTCGAATATTGCTATTTTGATATACAGTCATGGAAAAAATTATTAGACCAGCATTTTTTCTTCACTTTCTTGTTCATTTTAATACCTGGTACCACTAAACGTCACCATGTGACTAAAACAGACAGAAAAGAAAACACTGAATGCATAAAAGCAGTGTTTTTGGCAGTACAACGCCATAGCTATTGATGTAAAAACTTAAGTGATTTAGGTTATAATCAAGAGAACCATGGAAAATGGTAAGATATCAGCTCTTAAATAAAACTCTTATGGGCAATCTTTGTGGTTATTGTTATGTTTGTCCAAACAAATGTACCTTTAGTTGTACCAGGCATTAAAATGAACAAGAAACTGAAGAAAACAAGGGTGGTCTAATCATTTTTTCCATGACTTTAAATGGGATTCATCGTGACTGATTAATTACAAACCTCTAATTAATTAGATTAATTTTTCTTCATAGTGTCCCACCACCAGCTTTTTTGAAACCTCAGCCTCAATCCTAGGACCTTCCACCACTCCTCTAAGACTAAAACCTTTATTTCTATTTTCATATAAACTCAGCAGATCCGGTGACACCCGTCCAAGGTCACCGTCCCCTCCCCAACCCCCCCAACCAACAACACAAAGACCAAAACAGATGTAAATGAAGTTTGAGTGGCACTAAAAGCTCTGATACTAATAAAGATAACAGCAGATTCAGATGGACTCAGATTTGACAGTGATTTGGTGTGATTGTAAATGTGTGTTTGCTCGGTTATCTGGGTTCAACTGAAGCGTAAACTCCTTCAACTGAACTTTGGTGCTCATTAAAAGAACCAGCCCGAGACCTCCGAACCCCTAGATTTCTCTTCCAGTGCAGTTTGTGGATCAAAGGACGCAGCGTCCGGACCAAAGACATCCACAGCACTTTATTCAGACTTTTCCTTCCTCTTCTTCCCGTAAAAGCTACTTCGCTCACAGACATGAGCTTTTGTGTATTTCTGAAGTTCCTCATTACGTTTCAGATGGTTAAAACACGACCACGCAGCCCACACAGGTCCAACAAGTCCAATCAGCCCAACACACAGCATCACTTTGAAGCTTTGAAGTTCCCTTCATTAAACGTACACCACAGCAGCTGTTCAGCCAGGCTGTGACCTCATCCGTACGCCTGATATTAGGGGTGCATCGGTGTATCCACCTGTTCAAATACAGTTATTTCCATGACAAGCCTACTTCTCGTCCTGACATGAGTCTGGGTTGCATAACCAGCATTGCCACAGCCAGACTTCAGGTTCAGAGACGAGGTTTCCGGGCTGCGTGGGACTGTTTCAGTTTCAGGCCGGTGAGGATGTTGTGACTAAGACACAGATGACGAAGACGTACAGTCCTGACAGTAGAGCTCACTCTCCTCTGGCACCCTGCTGAGCGCGCCGACTCTTCCCCACAATCCCTTCCTCTAGCAGAAGTTGCAAATGAAGTGGGTCGCCAAAGGGCATCCAAAACTTTCTTGAAGGAGGCCGGCACATTTTCAGATTTCCCCGTCTGCAGCAGCTTCAGGTTTCACATTTCAGTGCTTTGGTCTGCTTCTCTAATCTGTAGCTGTTTATTTCCTCTATCTTAGAAATTTAATGTCAGCCAATTCCCTCTGTTCTGGCTCTCTCCCACTTCATCTGTTATCACGCAGTTTTCATCAAATCAAGTCAGATGATGTAAAATACATTTTATAAAACACATTTTAAAAATAACCTGAGGCTGAAATAAATCAGTGAAATAAAATTAAAAGGTCTGAAAGCAACAAATCCACTAAATCAGCAATTAATGTTATATAAATTTATATCAAAATAAGATCAAATAAAGAGTAAGTACCTACAATTAAAGTCAAGGTATGTTGAACAAACACAAGCAGTAAGAAAGGAGGAGTTTTCATCAGTGATTAAAATACTCGTTCTGATACCAGTGATTATCACAGTGTCCTCTGACAGTGAACTACAATTATCCCAGTAGTAAAAAACACGAATAACCCTCTTAAAATCTTCTGGAGTTAAAATAGACCTTCACTTTACCCCAGAGATTTAATTGATAAAAAAAAAAGGAAGTCTTCATAGCTCAAGATAACAGGGAGCTGCTCCTTAAGTGGGTCAATCTAAACTGACCCAGCGGTGAAAGGTCCAACTTAACGACAGAAATAAATATATAGACTTATAGCCTGGTATTTTTAAAAAATTTATAAAAATGGCAGTGTATTTTTATGACCTTCATCAGGTAAATTATATAAAGTCACAAATTTAATGAATCTTTTTTTGAGTTTCAGCCTCATCCCAGTGTACCTCGCTATCTGTCACTACTTCACATACTCAGCAGTTTATCTTCCCTGTGAACTAAAACCTTAGAGACCATAATTACTCTTACTTTTTTAAAAAGCATGGTCTACTTTGCTGGTGGCATTTACGGACCAACGCAACAGGCTTCTCCCGGCTCTCTCTCCAGGCCGAAGGCCTCCAGCCACTGCTGGTGCAGGTCATCAGCCACTAGATGTCTTTGTCTGGATGACAAGCTGGCAGCCGGTAGCTAAAGTGGCCTTCAGTCAGCTGGTCCAGGTACGCCACTATCACAGCTATCCAGTAGCTGGTGGCAGGTGGACGCTCTGGCAGAGCTCACAGTCAGCCCCTCATTTCTACTTTGGCTGTCCTGGTTACAGGTAAATGTTCCTGAAGCAGCATCTGAAGTCAGGAACAGACGGACAGACTGAATCTACTTTGACAGTTAGAGTAAGAGGTTAGCGTGAGCTAAGCTAAGCTAACATAGCTTGTGGTAACTGAGGTCAGGAGGGTGGGCTTGGCCAGTTTGTGAATGGGGGGGGGTCGATTGGGGTTGCAACATGTGGTGGAGCTGCTGTTGTGGCATGTGTAGTAATGAGTAATGAGAGAGATCTACAAGCGGATACGAGTTTGGCTGAAGTGAGGGTGGCTGGACTTTCCCCCGGGGCAGAATCAGGACAACACTGGCAAGATTATATTTATCTGCTGGCCTGAAGACAGTGGCTGGGGGGGGGGTAGGTAGATGTTAATGGGTGGATGGAAGGATGAAGCAAATGTTCAGTGTTTTAGCTGGAGCAGCCTCCAGAATCTGGCCTCAGACAGTTAAACTGTCACATGATTGGCAGTTGAATGGACACGAGAAAGCGCATGTGACCGCAGAGAATGAAAATAAAAAGTTTGAAAAATATTTTAAACACAGGAAGTACATCTCACGAAGACTGACTTCAAGTCAGCTGACATGGACACGGTGAAAGACAGAGGAAGTGATGACAGGCCCCCTGTCTTTTTATATCCTTTACCTTTAATATGGAAAAACCTCGGTCATCTCATGTGGGTGTGTTGTGATGAATGACACACTTGACCCCTTCGATACCTGTGTATATTTGTCTTTTACCTGCCACAGGCTGGATGACAGGACAGTAAAACATGACTAGTTTATTAAATGTGTTAATTATATACCTCAGCAATATGTAAAGCATGACGGTCCAGGTTACAAGGCCAGCAATAATCCAATCATCTAATAAAGTTCTCTCCAGATCTGCCTCCTAATGAGAGCATTATGTTGATAGCTGGGTATGTAATTCAGAAATCTACTTAAAATAATGGGTGGGAAAAAACCTTTTAAACCCGTTATGTGCTTGTATTCTTTCTCCCTTTTTGGTACTTTGTTGCATTCAATTAAATGTCAGATGTATAATAATAAAAATGAAATTGAATGTAATTCCATGAACCCAGTGGCCAGGTACGGTGTCATGGGAGTTTATTTAATTTCACGTGTGCTTTTAGAGGTCAACAATCACAGAAAGGTGCTATATTCAGTAATCATGAGACAAGAAAGCGTTTTCCAGCAAATGAACTTTGCTATCCTGATGACACTCGACTATATGAACCCAGATGAAACCAGTCAGTTTGACTTCAACGCCTGGCATGGAGGCTACTCGCTGCTGCTCCGGGGGACTGATCCCTGCGACGCTGGACGCTGGACGCTCCAGTTTGTGCCCAGTGTGTGGTGATTTTGCGGTCGGGTGTCGACGTGCTGTCTGCAGGTGTGGACCGGTCCTCTCGTAGCTGGTGGAGACGTGCCGCTGCAGACATGGACGGTGTCGCTGGGGGCCGGTTCGTTGAAGCTAATCCTGAACTGCTACCCGCGGCAACCACCGCCACTGGATCCGGGCTGCAGTGTTGACTGAACCGGGACAGGACATGGCAGCGGCGGCATGCTGCCGCTATCCAGCAGTCTACATGCCGGGGTGAGTCAGCTGACCTGGCAGTGGCCGTCTGAAGACCTGGTGGGCAAGGTTCTCACCCGCCAGGGGTGACGCCAGCAACCGGTCCGCATGATGAACCGGGCTCTGGGATGGTCGGCTCCATCGCTCGCCGGACTGAGGGAGCTCGGTCTTCCCAGAGGAGACGGTCTGGTTCAACGGTGTTTCCTCCTCTGACCTGGAGATATCCCACTTGATTCACCATTGTGGAGATATACTGGTTTTAACGACTGTTAACAGGTTTTAACGGTTGTTAACTGGAGTTAGCACTCGGACCACAGGACCGGGACATGAAGAAGGAGCGCTGGACGCCGGCAGCTCCTCAAGTACACCAGACTGCAACGTCTCGAGGGATCAATAAAGTATATTTGTATTTGTATTGTAACTGACGTAACTATCAGTCATTTTCTGCTTTTGAGCTGTTTTACTGTTCTTGGCTCAACCAGTTTGGATATTTTGGTTCAGGATAAGCCTTTAAGTCCCATAGAAGAGTGTAGTGTCTTTAAAATTATGAACATGTAGTTTCAGCGGTGCAGTAAAATGTCAATGCTTTTGTAACGTCTCGGCTGGACTTTTGTAATTCCTTAGTTTCTGGCAAACATAAAACACTCAGTGTGCTGCAGTGAACTGAAAACGCAGTGGTATCCACCACAAGTTGCTTCCTGTTTCATACGAGCGTGATGTCATTAAAAATACAGTAGTGTATAATATTAAGGCCAGTGTCGTATTAACTTCCTATTCCGGCGCTGATTCAATCAGAATGACATGTTTTGATTTTTCTATGAAAACAGCTCCTATATACCCAAACATGCCTTTACATTAATATATTGTATTACATTATTTGCATTTTTTTCATAGGTATGTAATCAAGGATATGCACATTTACTGCCTGTGTGGAAGTATGCAGACTCCCCACAAACTGCACACTCAGCTGTCCACTAAACGAGTGATACCAGTGATTTCTTATGCAGACAAAATAAGAAGGGTCCTGAAACAATCAGCCCCCCCCCCCCATGCTTTTTAATAATGGTTTCCACAAACTCGTTTCTGATACCTCCACTAATGCAACAAACCTACGGAGGAGCTTCCTACTGAACGCAGAGCAATGTCCGCTTTGATTGGTTAACGCCACATTGGACTCTTTCATTTGCATAAAGTTGTGGAAAGCTCAACTTTTTGACACCTTGTCTGGACCTCCTGCCTTCAGGAGATGTTTTACAAACGTAAACACACCTCACCTCCATGCGACGGGAGCGATTCCCTGCATATTGTTGACACGGGCCATTCGCTGGGTCCACGGATGTGGAGGAAAATTTTATTTGGTTTATTTCATCTTGTAATTTTGTCATCTAACAATATGTTTAAAAGTGATTTCTCTGTGTCACACGAGACCAATACACATCATAATGTGTGACAAAGACAAGCACGGGGGTCGGCTGTGGCTCATTGATCTAGGAGACACGGCAGGGGTCAGCTGTGACTTCCTAAATTCAATTAGCATCAACTAAATAACTTCTTGATCAAGGGATTGTTTAACGTTGCTAAACTCAATCAGTCTGTTTTAAACAAATGCCTCTGTATGACATCTCTAAACTCAATCAGTCTGTTTGCAGACAAATGGATAAGGCAACTGTCTCTGCCTCCACCACCACCTGCTGTGTCTACACTCTGTATGCAAACCTGTAACACCTTGCTGTCTGGTATAAAGATCAGCTTCATCTTTGTATCTGCAGAGTCATCAGCCAGCACTCTGCGGAGTGGTGGCTGACTCCTTGTGCGCACAAGTATTTGTATGTCTGTCTTTTTTCTCTGTAATAAATTCTATTCTGATTTTCTCATCGAGATCGGATCTTATTTTTTCCACAACAACGGACACACAGATCAGTGACACATGGCACGCTTCCTCTGCTGCTCAAGATGTTAGCATGCTAGCTGTAATCATAGCCTGTACAAAAAGAACCAAACGTGAGACCAAGTCATTGTTTCGAAAGTCTCAAGTAAGTCTCACGTCTTTGTCCTCAAGTCAAGTCTGAAGTCAGAAACTTTAAATTTTAGGTCCTTTCGAGTGCTTTAAACAATAATGCAATTATAAATAAAATGTAAATGATGAGAGCGCCACCTACCGTTCTTTGTTGAACAAAATGTTGAACAAAGTTGGAAGTTGCTCCATGACACCTCACGTGTCCTCACATGCACACAGAGGAGAGTCAGAGTCGGAGCGTACATCCGGAAGTGTGCAGACTCGGATATTTTCTTAAGAACGGATGAATTGCAATTGATTGCAGGTGGAGAGCGTGTTCACGAAGCTCATTAATTAGTATAAAGTGCCCAGGGACCACTATATACTACCGTGTGAGTCACAAGATCTTAAAACCTTTGGGTGAACCATAACCTCAAGGATCCAGCCAAGGAGGCAGCGCTGGCAAGTGCTCCACTTTTGAAATGCTCCCAGTGAGAAGAGGTTGGAGGAAAATTAGATAAAAGAACAAAATATATATTTCAGACAGGATTGTTTCTATTATCTAAGAAACCTCTAATAAGAATCCATCCATGACGCTGTTGGTGCGTTGTGTCATCTGCATCTGTCTCCATAAACTTTGAATGAGGTGACATCACCTGTCACCAAACCGTCTATAGCGTTGCCTCCATTAAAAGTTGGGAAATTTTCAGCTTCTCAACTCTTTAATGCATGTGTCAGCCAGTTGAGTGGCGGCTACGCAGCTAAAGCTAGCCTACTGAAACCGTATACGGAGGCGGGACCAGTTCAAAGCACGCGGGCGATTCGTGTGGTGAAAGAGGAAGAAATTTGATTGGATGATTCTGACCTGAAACAACCAATGTGAAGCCCGAGTCATTTACAGCAGCTCTACACGTGGATCGGATTTTGTTTGTAGCTACAAAAAGGTTGGAACTACTAACATTTCAACCAATGCCGAAACGTGCTTAAATTTTGTTCTGTACGCATTTCATGACTGAGGCCTCATATACGGGTGTTATGACAGCAGGGTTGACAATGGCAGCTCTGATCCGGAAAGCTCTCGCCTGAAGCACTGTGATGATGTCAATGGTTTGGACTCCAATCAGCTGCTATGTTTTCTCAGTGATTGCCCAACTCCGCTTACCCAAGAAAGTTTTCAGCCCGTAACTGCCAAAGGAGTACGTGTATGGACTCAGGATAGTTTCTCCATCCATCCATCCATCCATCCATCCATCCATCCATTAACTTCCGCTTGGTCCGGAGTCGAGTCAGCTCCTCTGGGAGAATCCCGAGGGGCTCCTAGGCCAGCCGAGAGATATAACCTCTCCAGCATGTCCTGGGTCTTCCCAGTGGTCTTCTCCCAGTTGGACATGCCTGAAACACCTCTCCAGGGAGGCGTCCGGGGGGCATCCTAACCAGATGAACCACCTCAACTGGCTCCTCTGGATGTGAAGGAGCAGCAGCTCTACTCTGAGTCTCTCCTGAATGACTGAACTTCTCACCTTATCTCGAAGGAAGAGTCCAGCCACCCTGCGGAGAAAACTCATCTCCGACGCTTGTATCCACGATCTCATTATTTTGGTCACTACCCACAGTTCATGACCATAGGTGAGGGTTGGAACAAAGATCGACCAGTAAACAGAGAGCCTTGACCCTAACCCTAACCCTAACCCTAATAAAAGCAGTCAGGGTTTTTTTTTTTTTTTTTTATGATTTCACATTATTTCAAGTTCGAGGTTCATAAATACTTTCCCTTTGTCATGACTCATTGTTGACTGACAGGGGAAAAGTGACAATTTTTATCCATGTAAAATGAAACGCACCACTCATAAGGTGACTAAAGCAGATACGAGGAATACAAACACAAGGACGGGCGACAGCGTGAACTAAAAAGGTGTCAGATTTCACTTATCAGGTGTGTGGGTTGTAGACTGAAGCCTAACATGTTTTCATAAGTTGGTTTCTCCAATGTTTCCTGTAAAATAAAATGATATAATAGTCTGAAAACATTGTTAACAATTCTCCTACTTCATTAAACACATTTTCTTTTCTTTCTCTAATTTCTTGTTTTTCCACCTTGTGAAGTTTATCGCGCGATGTCTTTCTTTACTGACAGGATATATGCTGTCTAAGAACCTTAGCTCATTATTGGGACTCTTCTTTTTAGTCTGGAGAAAGTCATGGTGCTTTTCAGATGTTACTCAGTTCTGGTGATGAAGAGACTATTTCAAAAAAGCCCCAACGCCTCAAGGTTGTTTAATTTAGCCTCACAGCTGCGCTGCTTTTACGAACTGATATTGAGGATGTCGGCCAGGTGCAAGCGCCAAAAGTAATAGCCAAGAACCTGGTAACCCTGAGAAAAAGTAGACTTACCTTAGAAACGGTGAAACACTCACATCTTTGTCCCCCTCCCTCTCTGCTGTGCTTCAGCCCTGTCTCTAAAGCCCCCCCTCCAGTGGACTTCTTTTTCTCTGTTTTTGCAGATGTTTCGCTTTCCATTCAGATTCAAAACTTACAGAATTATCGAATTTATAGCATTTTTGTGCACGTTTGTTACTTTTGTCCTGCGAGGTGCAACAGCTAGCCTCAAGCAAACCTGTCCAAACATCCTCATTTCAAATGTTGCAAAATGAGGAGGGGCTAAGCTGCTTGTGTTCAGCTGCAGGTTGGGCCACAAGTCACAAGCGGAGTAATTTCAGGTCCCAGACTTACATTACTTATCATTTCATCTCCGGCAGGACTTGTTCTGGATGTCTTTGGCTAGTTAGTCAGCTTGGAAGGGTCCTGACTTGACCTGAGCATCTAGCTGCTGCGAGAGGTAGAGGCTAGGGATGTTCCTGGCGACTAATTTCCCTGTCGACTAAACGAAAATTTTAATTAAGACTAGTCGACTAGTCTAAAAAAAGATGCGCTCCAGCCTGGAAGTTATCAGTTTGCGTCCCGGTACGGTGTATTCGGGCTCAACATATTCCATTAGCTTCCTGAAGCCTTTACCTTCCACAAAGTTAAGTGGAAGCATATCTTGCGAAGTCATTATCGTGATGAGCTGCGTTATCCTCTCAGACCGGACGGGAGAACACCGTCTCCGGGTAAACAATGTCAAATAGGCCTGAGTGTGGCTAGCACCGCTAGCATCAGCAGCCGTCGTCTCGTGCAGATTAACATCCAAATGTTTGAGTCGAATGTGGTTGCGCATTGCTCCAGTCGAGTGATTGTATGCCAGTTGTTTCTGACACAGTCTAAATACTACCCTGTTTTTTCATTTTCTAGATTAAAGTATCGCCAAACCGCGCTGGTTTTGCGAGAGACTATCTTCCCACCGTGCCGTTTTAAAACTCCAGTCTACTCGAGCGTTGCCGCGGAGAGGGGGCTGCTGTCTGACGGCTCTGTAGCCCCGACTAGTGGCGGGCGGCTGTATGACAGTTAAGCGGCCTTGTACATGAATAAAACACAAATTGATTTAAACGACTAATATTTCTGGTGCCGACTAGTAAGTGAGCGGACGTTTAATCGGTTAGACGACTAATCGCGCGCATCCCTAGTAGAGGCCAATGAGCCAGACCCAGTCCAGCTGGTGTCCGCTAGTTAGCCATGGTTAGCAGCTTTCAGACAGGAGTGAAGATACAGAGGCTGCTTCAGGCTCCTTCGCCTTCGCCCTACCGGATCCTTCCAGAATTATACCAACACCTTTTACAGCAGTCTGGTCGAACAGTTAACAGTTAACTGTTTTCTCTTTACAATAAAAGTGACTCTGTCAGGTCTTTATTCGCAGCTCAGAGAAGCTGAAGTCAAGGCATTGCTAAGCATTAATGTAGCTAACGGGATAGCATCTCGCCCCTATCTGTAGCCAGCCATCAATCAAAGGACCAAACCCTCCAGTTATAAATAAATTTGTTGATTTCTCTGAGGATAGAAATTCACCCCCCTTACAGTTGTCATGGATGTGAAATCTAGCTACAGAGACCAAAACTGCTCTTTGAACCAGGCAGTAAATATGTTTATTTCTGTTATAAAGCTGCTTTTGGAGCCAGCCCCCAGTGGTCAGTCAGGGAACCACAACTTGTCTTACTTCCTGGTTGGACTCGACCTTGAAGCTGGATATCTGCAGGTGCAAATACTCCTCTATGTTTCAATCAAAAGCTAGTCAGCAGTGATGACGAGTATAATTCATCTGGATCAGCCTCGTAGCACAGGTGGGATATATTCTGATCCCACCTGTTCGGGCACTTCTGGCATGACTAACCGTCAGGACGGAGAGGCGCTTTCAGCTCATCTGACAAAGTCATTTAAGTTACCAAGTTTCTGCTTTAGGAGTCAACAAATATTCTTTAACAAGGTCCAGTGTGTTGAACTGAGTCACATCTGACATGAATACTCACCGATAACAGATGTGTCCATTGTGGACTACTGTAGTAACCAGGCAACAAAAATGTAGAGGAGGTTGTTAGATATTAATTAACGCCACATATTTCATCCTCAAGACTAGAAGAAATAAGAGAGGGGATTTCTTCATTTCTACCTAACTGAATTCCTCACATTTACATCTTACCTTGTCCTAGTTTTTCATTTGAATTCATAGTTTTTCAGTTACTTCCCAGGCTGAGCACAGCTGGGAAAGTTTCAGCTCTTTTTTTTTTTTTTTGTCATCAGAGGCCTGATTTAGAGGTCGACAGACACGACAAGCCTGACAAACAATCCCTGCCAGTCTATAAACGCTCCAGAGAACAAAGGAGCCAGTGTCATAAAAACAACACGGCAGGAAGTCAGCAGCGTCCAGGTGTGCGTGGAGGTGATGATGCGTGCTTTCTCCAGGCGCTGATTTTACTTTTAACGGGGCAGTGTTCACACCGATGAGGCACAGGGGAGCTTTAGTTTGCACTAAGGGAATGTTTTTATACTTTAACAGTCGCTAAGAGCTTTGATCGCTTTTTTACCAGCAGGTTCATTGCGAGCCACTTGTTTTTGGGAGAAAAAGTTTTAACCTTTTGTGAACGTGAGTTTTGGCCCCGTGTGTAGTAAAACCTCCTAACATTCGTCTAATCCTGATGAGATTGATGAGATTAGACCACCATTTTCTGATTCTGTTTCTGATTCACTTTCTTGTTCATTTTAATACCTGGTACCACTAAACGTCATCATGTGACTAAAACAGACAGAAAAGAAAACACTGAATGCATAAAAGCAGTGTTTTTGGCAGGACAACCCCATAGCTATTGATGTAAAAACTTAAGTGATTTAGGTTATAATCAAGAAAACCATGGAAAATGGTAAGATATCAGCTCTTAAATAAAACTCTTATGAGCAATCTTTGTGGTTATCCGTTATGTTTGTCCAAACAAATGTACCTTTAGTTGTACCAGGCATTAAAATGAACAAGAAACTGAAGAAAACAAGGGTGGTCTAATCATTTTTTCCATGACTGTATTTATAACCTGAATTACTCATCATTTCGAAAGCCTCATGACTCAGCTCCTTCCCTGCTATTTTTAAAAACGCACATTCACGTGAAAAATGATCATCCTTCAGCTTTTGTGTCATCGACAGGCTCACATGTTGAAACGTCACTACATCTGAGCTTTTAGTCAACCGTCTCTAATCTGGAGCCTCTTTAGGGATGTTAAAATGAATCCCGGCAACACCTCTTCAAACCAAGGTTTACAGATTACAGACAGGTGAATACTAAAGGGCCGGAGGTTTAATGTGTCCACTGAGGAGTTTGTTGCAATTCAGGAGTTTTTAGAATGACATCAGCAGTCATCTGCCTTTCTTTATTGAGAAAATACAGAAAATAGGAGGGACGGCCCACTGAACTGATGGCTCTCCAGTGTTGCGGAGAGAAATAAGGCATCTTCGATGGTCTCTGCAGCTCAAAAAGGTGACATATTTAGACAGTTCAGACACATACAGCCATGAAATCCCAGCCCATTATGTTGTTTTGTCCATTGTGAGGGTTCTCCTGTGATGTGCATTTGGAAGTTTATCTTCACTTCTTCACCCAGAATATCAAGTCCTGGCCTTGTGCTTGCGGTGGCGACACACATCTTTATGATCTCCTCCTTTGCATTCTGAGACAGGTAAACGGCTTTTATTCTCACGTGCTGTTTGTTTACTGCCAGCGTATACGGATTACGTAACTTTACATCCGTCTGTATCTCCACATCAGCTGCACACTACGATTCAAGAGGGCCCGTCAACGTGCAGTCTGCACATATCCTTCTGGACACCGAACCCAAGACTGAGCGAATGCCAATCACACAGTGAGAGATGTTATGATCTTAAGAGATTGGCTGCAGTTACATGATGTTTTTTAATTCGGAATTAAAAGTAGGAATTAAATAATTCTGAATTAAACTATTTTCCTTCGAGTTTACATGGAAATAGTAATTCCGAATTAGGGTTTACATGGAAAACACGTTAGTTCGGCTTTATCCAACTCCACTTAAGGTCTGGGGGTTGGGAAGGGTTCTGATTGGATGGGGGGGGCGGACGTCTTTACGTCTACCGGAAGAAAACAAACTTAGCTAACTGGTTAGCAACAACATTCCACTTATTTTTGACCTGGGTGGCGTCTCTATCTGTGAAACCTCCTTCATTTAACCTGGCCACTTTGAAAAGCTCACAATTTTTATGTTTTCTGCCATCTGTTCTTTTAATTATTTCCAGTTCCTCCAAGCTATTTATTAAATAAATCGTCTCTGCTCTTGACCACCTTTTACTGCGTGCTGCCGTGTTGAAAACAAGCCCAGCGTGGAATATAAGCGTCATCGCGAGAGACGGGCAAGAGAACGAGCATGCGCAGAAAGACGGGAATTAATTTAAAGAGGAATGAATGTTTACATGACCGCGGAATTACTTAATGCGGAATTAAAATCAGAATAAACCAGCCACTTACTTCGGAATTAAGTTTAATTCGGAATTGACATTTTCATATGGAATTAACTGTTTACATGGTAACTTTTATTCGGCTTTAACTTTCTGAATTAAAGAGGAATTAAACTTCCCATGTAAACGCACCCACTGTGGAAGTCGTGCAGCACAGAGGAGATGAAGGGCAGACGCCTCCTCATCTGCTGGGACCTTAAAACACTTTTAGCACTTGTGGTTTCTAAAATGTGCATGACAAGAATATTAATAGGTCAGGAAAGAAAACAACATTTAATCTGCATAATTAAGAACCCCTGTCATGGAGGAAGTTACAGCCATGATGAAGTGACTTCTGTTTCTGAAAGACGCTTCGGACGCTTCTCCTTCTTGTGTTTAAGCTACTTCCCTTTCCTAAGTTTTCTATGAACAGCTGTTCTGAAAAAGTGACTCAAACTCTGATAAAAAAAAAAAACAAAACTAGGGGTGGTTAAGACTTTCCCACAGTACTGCTGCAGCACAGATAGACGACGTCTGGTAGCATCACTCACCTGTCATCTGCTATCAGCGACACGGTTGAGCGGGAGGGTGTTGATAGGGGGGTTGATGGTCTTCTGCTTCTGTTTCACAGATGAATCTGATCAAGATAAGGTCTGTGACTACACAAAAATGACTTCAGTACATCCATACAAGGGCCACGTTTACAGAGATGAAAAAATAAAGATAAGTAGCACATAGCCAGGACAGGCAAAAAAGAAACGTACACAGCATGAAACCAGTTGCTTCTTACTGACCAAGGGAGAAAAGATGAGCACCTGAGTAAAAGGTTTTAAATATTACAAATTAAACTTTCAAAAACCATCCATAATGTACCTTGTGTATGTAGACAATTTGACAACTGAGGAGATAATCCATCCATCTAACCATCCATCCATCCATCCATCCATCCATCCATCCATGCCTCTTGGTCCTCATCTATAGATGTGATGGTGATAAATACCTCAGATGAGTCAGGGACAGTTTGAATACGCTTATTTAACAAAAGATGCTTCTCCAGTGGTTTATCACACATCTCTCACCCTGAATTACGATAGCACATCTGGATGATTCGTACCAGCATACCAGCATCTTTCTTCAGGTGACTATTTCTGCACAAAGGCATCAAAAGTGTTGTTTTGCCACAGTCCAGCTCTGGTGAAAAGTGATGATAATACTTATGAAACATACAGTAACTGGATTCAACTAAACAAGCAGGTCATCTTTTCTTCCATTCAGTTAACCTCTACGTGAGAGCATGCAGACATGTTTCGTCAAAACAGTCAGTTATCAAAAAAAAAACAACAGGAAATAAACTTTCATTGCTACGCTGATGATACTCAGCTGTACTTATCTATGAAACCAGAGGAAACAAAACCTTTGGCTAAACTTCAAGGGTGTCTTAATGACATTAAGTCCTGGATGTCCTCTAACTTTTTGCTTCTAAACTCGGATAAAACAGAGGTTATTGTCTTTGGTCCCAAACACCTGAGGAATGGATTGACTGGGTTTACGCTGGCTTCCAGCACAGCTGTGAAAAACCTTGGAGTCATTTTTGATCAGGATATGTCATTTAAGCAGCATATTAATCAGGTTTGCAAGACTGCCTTTTTTCATCTCTGAAATATTGCCAAAATTAGGAGCATCCTCTCCCAGGGTGATGCCGAAAAATTAATCCACGCGTTTGTCAGTTCTAGACTGGATTACTGTAATGCGTTGTTAGCAGGATGTCCGAAAAGCTCGCTGAATAGCCTTCAATTGATCCAGAACGCAGCAGCGAGGGTGCTGACAGGAATCCGCAAGCGAGATCACTCTCTCCCGTGTTAGCCTCCCTCCATTGGCTTCCCGTGAAATTTAGAATTGAGTTTAAAATTCTGCTTCTCGCATATAAGGCCCTTAATGGCCTAGCCCCGCGCTATTTACAAGACTTGATAGCATGTTATGCTCCTAATAGAGCTCTCCGCTCTCAGAGTGCAGGATTACTCGTCGTTCCTAGAATATCTAAAAGTAGGTTTGGAGGACGGGCCTTCTGCTACCAGGCACCTTTTTTATGGAACCAGCTACCAGTTTGGGTTAAGGAGGCTGATACTATCTCCATTTTTAAAACTAAATTGAAAACATTTCTGTTCAGTAAAGCCTACAGTTAGTCTAATCTATAGTGTGTAGGGGCTAATAGTTATAACTATAGTTGTAGTAGTAAGACTTGAGTAGCTCGTCTTAATCACAGCTTCATCATAGTTATGCTGCTATAGGCCTACGCTACAGGGGGACACCAACATGATCTGCTGAGTGGTGTCTCCACTGCTCTTCTCCTTCCTTTCTTCCCTTTCTTTCCTTTCTTCCTCCCTTCCTCCTCCTCCAGCTCATTTATAATTATTTGGGAGCACCCTGCTACTGAAACTGTGCTCCATTTTCTTTGCTTTTCCTGTGTTTGTTGTGCTGTTTCTTTCTGCCCCCTTTTCTCTTTGTGTATTTGCAGGCCAGAGTTTCCTGGGTTTCATGCTGACTTGCAGTTCCATCCTCTGTCCATCCCGGGGTTCTCCTCCACTTGTGTTTGGGGTGCCGACTGGCGTGGTGATCGGCGACCTGGTCCTCTGGCCATCTCATCCCAGTGCTGCTGCCTCCATCTGTTTATATTTATATATCGCATCCTTTTGTTTGAAATCCTACCCTTCTCTTTTCTTAAACCCAAACCCCCTCCTCCTCCCCCCTCCTCCCCCTTTTCTCTCACACACCTCACCTACACCCCACCCGCACATTACTGATACTCAAGAGCCTATCATGGCTCATTACGCTGACCACACGCCCAAGGGCCCTCCATAGCCCGCTTGCATTCACCCTACAAACAATTCCACTACTTCTTTATTATTATTTTTTTTACTTTTTCTGTGCTCTCCTCTCTGTCCTACATCCTCTTTCTGTCCTCCATCTTCTCTCTGTCCTACATCCTCTCTCTGTCCTGTCTCCCCTCTTTTCTTTCTCTACCCGGCTGGCCTTCGGCAGGAAAGTCCCCCCATATGAGCCAGGTCCTGCTCAAGGTTTCTTCCTCTTAAAGTGGAGTTTTTCCTTGCCACTGTTTGGTATAAAGGTTTTTTTTCTCCCTACGTGGGAGTTTTTTACCTGCCATTATCATTGATTGGATTTAATTATATAATCTTAGTTGATGATATTTGCTCGGGGGTCATGCTCTGGGTCTCTGTAAAGCGCCTAGAGACAATTGTCATTGTAACAGACGCTATATAAATAAAATTGAATTGAATTGAAATAGATTTTTAAAGTAAAAAACAAGTCATGTTCATCCAGTTAAACTGACTTTTTTCCTGTGTGAGTCCAGTATGCTTCCATATGATCAAGGGCCTGTTGACCAGCCTGGCCCAGTAAAAACATCTGTAGAGTTTTCTTTTAATATTATAACTGTCTGCATCCGTGGTCTGAGTCCATTGTCTGCGTCCATCGTCTGCGAACTGAATTGTGGGTTCCATTTATCGTGTTGATAGCATCGCCTCCGTCAAAAGGAACACATGCGTCAGCCGATGGATCTCTGGCAACAGGCAGAGCTAGTCAATGACATCACACATGGAGGCGGAACTAAGTCAAAGCGCTTGGTTTATTTGTGTAGCGAGCAGGAAGAAATTTGATTGGTTGTTTCCGGTATGACGAAGAAACGCACCGCACCTCCGTGAATCCAGCCTTGGACTAATGTTCGCTTGTGCACGTGAGCGCCACTTAACTTGAAAAGAAGTTTGACTTAATAGTAACGCTATCAAAGTAAACGCGTTAATAACGCGTTAATAACGCGTTAATAATGCGTTAATAATGCGTTAATAACGCGTTAACACAAATTCTGTTTAACGCCACTATTTAAAAAAAAAAATTTACACTTTTATTTTTTTAGTTTTTACAACAAGAAAACAGAAACAGTGGAGGTCTGGGACATGACAACCAGTTAAAAAAACAAAATACGATCATAGGTACATTCCACAGAGTTCAGAAAGTGTCAAGAAGATACAGGAAGATATGACTGGTCAGTATCTATTTGATGATAACAATCCCATTTTTTCACCCAGGTCTTTTTGAAGTTGAAGAGTGAAAGTCATTTTCTCCATCAAGGGGATAAAGTTTATTATTTTGATGAAGCCAGCGATGGTGGGGGGGGATTTTTCTGAAGCCAGCATTTAGTTATTGTTTTTTTTACTTGCAGCCATAAATATCTTCAAAAGGTATGTGTTGCTTTTATTGACACCTTGAGGGAAATGTCCAAGGTACAGCATATTGAAAGAGAAATCAGTGTCCAGGTCCAGAATCTCTGATATTAAGTTTCCCGCTCCCTTCCAACAAGGTTGAACATGTGGGCGTGACCAGAATATATGGGCGTGATCTTCCCAATCAGATCCAGACTCCCTCCAGCAGAAGTGCCGTGTCCCGCTGGATTTTGATGTTTGGTGGGGGGGGGTGATTGGGGTAATGGGTGGTCTGACCACCCATTACCCAATACCCAAAATCTGCAAGATACCAGGTTTGGCGGTTTGGCGCAAGATAGGGCCCTAAATCTCTTAACCATTTGTAACCACTGTTTCACTGAGAAAGTAACCCAGTGATTTTGGAGCTGAAGTTCTTCACTTATTATTATTATTATTATTCTGCTGAGGCGTCCTCGTGCCGACTGTCCATTAAAGACAACTCAGTGTCTCTGCACTTAGCTTCATAAACTGGGTTACACCAACACCAAAGGGGCTTCAGCTGAGCTGACAGACAGTAATCTTTAAGACAAGGCAGCCCCCCCCCCCCACCCACCCCCACTTCTCCCCGGGCAGCTGTAATGTTGAATATCTAACTCTGGGCCTTTTATTGTTCCAAATGAACCTAGACAGATGCTTATCTCATTCCCTAAACTGTTTCGGAGGTACTTCTACTGGAAGTGCAGTGAATAAGTATAACAATTATTCTGCTGCCGAGGTCGAGGGGGGGCACACCCCACCTACCTAGATCATCGTATATTTTCCTGTTAATTTGCTTATAGTTGACATCATACAGCTGTGCCAGGTTCTTGGTTAAAAAGACCCCTAAATACTTAATATGTGGCTGAAACCAGTTAAATGTGTGCTTATTTAACAGTTCTTGTGATGGGATAAAATTAAAGGATGCTGCTATTTTTTTTTTTAACACAAGATTAACGCACACACGTTTCTATAAATATGACCCTCGGCCAATGAATGTATTTACAGTCAATGTGTGGGACAGACATGGCGACAGGAAAAGGGTCTTATGAACGACAAGTTTAGCTTTAAGGTGCTGCCAGATGGGTCTGTTGACTAGAAAAAGGTTATTTGTATTTACTGTCGCTGTGAATTAAGTTACAACCGCAGCACAGATTTCATCCAGGTTGGTAAGATTTTGTACAGTGGTTATTAAACTTTTAATCCTGCGTACCACCTGAGAAACTGTTCAGCTCTCTGAGTACCACCATGATGACCAACTTTAAAATATAGCCATATATGCCTTCTCAATAACCTTTACACACAGGAGAGATGTTTATTTCTTATTGTGGTTATTTATTGTTACCTGAATTTCGTTTGAAACATTGTATTTATAACACATTGTATGTTTCCAATTTTTTTGGAAAAAAGTGAAAATGTGGAAAGTCATGACGTTCCCCCGCGTACCACCAGCGTATCACTGGTACCACCCTACATCTGATTAGCTCCATGTAGCTACATCTGATTAGCTCCATGTAGCTACATCTGATTAGCTCCATGTAGCTACATCTGATTAGCTCCATGTAGCTACATCTGATTGGCTAAAAACTTCCTCTCATCAGCATCTTAGCGTGCTATCGGTCCAGCTCTCACTGGTATAGTAGACCACAGCATTTGCCTGTAAATTTACCAAAATTTAAACCACAATTGTTCAAAGGTAAACGATGATCTCAAGTTGCAACATCTCAAATCTGACTCTGATTAAAATAATCAACACAGCTCCTCCAGAAATCGTGGTCCTCCCTCAGCGGAGAGTAGTGATGGGATTTCCGGCTCTTTGTGGAGAACCAGTTCTTTTGGCTCGGCTAACTAAAACATTTAACATTTAGATTTAACATTTAGATTTAGATTTAATATTTAGATTTAACATTTAACTTTTAGATATAGATTTAACATTTAGATTTAGCATTTAGATTTAATATTTAGATTTAACATTTAACATTTAGATTTAAATTTAATATTTAGATTTAACATTTAACATTTAGATATAGATTTAACATTTAACATTTAGATATAGATTTAACATTTAGATTTAGCATTTAAATTTAGATTTAACATTTAGATTTAGCATTTAGATTTAACATTTAGATTTAGATTTAATATTTAGATTTAACATTTAACATTTAGATATAGATTTAACATTTAGATTTAGCATTTAAATTTAGATTTAACATTTAGCATTTAGATTTAACATTTAAATTTAGATTTAACATTTAGATTTAGCATTTAGATTTAATATTTAGATTTAACATTTGATATTTAGATTTAGATTTAACATTGAGATTTAGATTTAATATTTAGATTTAACATTTAACATTTAGATATAGATTTAACATTTAAATTTAGCATTTAGATTTAACATTTAAATTTAGATTTAACATTTAGATTTAACATTTAGATTTAACATTTGACATTTAGATTTAGATTTAACATTTAGATTTAACATTTAACATTTAGATTTAGATTTAGCATTTAGATTTAACATTTGACATTTAGATTTAGATTTAACATTTAGATTTAACATTTAAGATTTAGATTTAGATTTAAGATTTAGATTTAGATTTAACATTTAACATTTAGATTTAGATTTAATATTCAGATTTAACATTTAACATTTAGATTTAACATTTCATTTTCGTTCACATATAACCAAATTTTTAAATAATTTATGTCTCAAATGTGTGTAAAATGAGCTAAATGTGAAGAAAATGAGCTAAATATTAAAAATATATCAGTTTGAAAACTGTAATCAAGTTTTTACATTCGGCACCCCATAATCCGAGGTCGGGTCGCGGGGGCATCAGCCGGAGTAAGGAGGCCCAGACCCCCCTCTCCCCGGCCACTTCTTCCAGCTCCTCTGGGGGGATCCCAAGGCGTTCCCAGGCCAGCCGAGAGACATAGTCCCTCCAGCGTGTCCTGGGTCTTCCCCGGGGTCTCCTCCCAGTGGGCCGTGCCCGGAACACCTCACCAGGGAGGCGCCCAGGAGGCATCCTAACCAGATGCCCGAGCCACCTCATCTGGCTCCTCTCGATGCGGAGGAGCAGCGGTTCTACTCTGAGCCCCTCCCGGATGACCGAGCTTCTCACCCTATCTCTAAGGGAGAGCCCGGCCACCCTGCGAAGGAAGCTCATTTCAGCCGCTTGTATCCGCTATCTTGTTCTTTCAGTCACTACCCAAAGCTCATGACCATAGGTGAGGGTGGGAACGTAGATCGACCAGTAAATTGAGAGCTTCGCCTTCCGACTCAGCTCTCTCTTCACCACAACAGACCGGCGCAGCACCCGCATCACTGCAGATGCCGCACCGATCCGTCTGTCGATCTCCCGCTCCACCCTTCCCTCACTCGTGAACAAGATCCCGAGATACTTAAACTCCTCTACTTGGGGAAGGACCTCATCCCCAACCCGGAGAGGGCACTCCACCCTTTTCCGGCTGAGGACCATGGTCTCGGATTTGGAGGTGCTGATTCTCATCCCGGCCGCTTCACAACCGGCTGCGAATCGCTCCAGCGAGAGTTTTAGATCACGGCTCGATGAAGCCAACAGAACCACATCATCTGCAAATAGCAGAGACCCAATCCTGAGGCCACCAAACCGGATCCCCTCGACACCTCGACTGCGCCTAGAAATTCTGTCCATAAAAGTAATGAACAGAATCGGTGACAAAGGGAAGCCTTGGCGGAGTCCAACCCTCACTGGAAACAAATCCGACTTATTGCCGGCAATGCGGACCAAACTCTGGCACCGGTCGTACAGGGACCGGACAGCTCGTACAAGGGAGTCCATACAAGGGTCCGTACAAGGGAGCCCATACTCCCGAAGCACCCCCCACAGGAATCCCCGGGGAACACGGTCGAACGCCTTCTCCAAGTCCACAAAACACATGTAGACTGGTTGGGCGAACTCCCATGCCCCCTCCAAGACCCAGAAGAGGGTGTAGAGCTGGTCCACCGTTCCACGGCCGGGAGGAAAACCACACTGCTCCTCCTCAATCAGAGATTCAACTATCCGACGGACCCTCCTCTCCAGGACCCCTGAATAGACATTCCCAGGGAGGCTGAGGAGTGTGATCCCCCTGTAGTTGGAACACACCCTCCGGTCCCCCTTTTTAAAGAGGGGGACCACCACCCCAGTCTGCCAATCCAGCGGTACTGTCCCCGACGTCCACGCGATGCTGCAGGGGCGTGTCAACCAAGACAGCCCCTCAGCATCCAGAGCCTTGAGGAACTCCGGGCGGATCTCATCCACACCCGGGGCCCTGCCACCGAGGAGCTTTTTAACCACCTCGGCAACCTCAGCCCCAGAGATAGGAGAGTCCACCCCTGAGTCCCCAGACTCTGCTTCCTCATTGGAAGACGTGTCGGCGGGATTGAGGAGGTCTTTGAAGTATTCCCTCCACCGATCCACAACGTCCCGAGTCGAGGTCAACAGCCCCCCATCCCCACTGTATACAGTGTTGATGGAGCACTGCTTCCCCCTCCTGAGACGCCGGATGGTGGACCAGAATCTCTTCGAAGCCGTTCGGAAGTCGTTTTCCATGGCCTCTCCAAACTCCTCCCATGTCCGAGTTCTTGCCTCAGCATCCACCAAAGCCGCGTCCCGCTTAGCCTGCCGATACCTGTCAGCTGCCTCTAGAGTCCCACATGCCAAAAAGGCCTGATAGGACTCCTTCTTCAGCTTGACGGCATCCCTCACTGCTGGTGTCCACCAACGAGTTCTGGGATTGCCGCCACGACAGGCACCAACGACCTTACGGCCACAGCTCCGGTCGGCCGCCTCAATAATAGAGGCCCGGAACATAGCCCACTCGGACTCAATGTCCCCTGCCTCCCCCGGAACATGATCGAAGTTCTGCCGGAGGTGTGAGTTAAAGCTCTCTCTGACAGGAGACTCTGCCAGACGTTCTCAGCAGACCCTCACAACACGTTTGGGCCTGCCAGGTCTGACCGGCATCCTCCCCCACCATCTGAGCCAACCCACCACCAGGTGGTGATCAGTTGACAGCTCCGCCCCTCTCTTCGCCCGAGTGTCCAAGACATGCGGCCGCAAGTCCGACGATACGATTATGAAGTCGATCATCGAACTGCGGCCTAGAGTGTCCTGGTGCCAAGTGCACATGTGGACACTCTTATGCTTGAACATGGTGTTCATTATGGACAGTCCATGACGAGCACAGAAGTCCAACAACGAAACACCACTCTGGTTCAAATCGGGGGGGCCCTGCCTCCCAACTACACCCCTCCAGGTCTCACTGTCGTTGCCCACGTGAGCATTGAAGTCCCCCAGCAGAACGAGGGAGTCCCCAGATGGAACATTCTCCAATACTCCATCCAAGGACTCCAAAAAGGGTGGGTACTCTGAACTGCTATTTGGTGCGTAAGCACAAACAACAGTCAGGACCCGTCCCCCCACCCGGAGGCGGAGAGAGGCTACCCTCTCGTCCACCGGAGTAAAGTGGGCAATAAGTATGCCCACACCAGCTCAGCGCCTCTCACCCGGAGCAACTCCAGAGTGGAAAAGCGTCCAACCCCTCTCGAGGATACTGGTTCCAGAGCCCAAGCTGTGTGTTGAGGTGAGTCCAACTATATCTAGCTGGAACCGCTCGACCTCACACACTAGCTCAGGCTCCTTCCCCGCCAGAGAGGTGACATTCCACGTCCCTAGAGCTAGCTTCTGCAGCCGAGGATCGGACCGCCAGGGTCCTCGCATCCGGCCACCGCCCAGCTCTCTGCGCACCCGACCTCTATGGCCCCTCCTGCAGGTGGTGAGTCCACTGGAGTGGGGGCCCATGTTTCCCTTTCGGGCTGAGCCCGACCGGGCCCCATGGGCAAAGGCCCGGCCACCAGGCGCTCGCCTCCGAGCCCCACCTCCAGGCCTGGCTCCAGAGGGGGGGCCCCGGTGACCCGCGTCCGGGCAAGGGAAACCTTGGTCCTCGATTGTCCATCATAGAAATCTTTGTGAGCCACACTTTGTCTGGTCCCTCACCTAGAGACCTGTTTGCCATGGGTGACCCTTCCAGGGGCATAAAGCCCCCGACAACATAGCTCCTAGGATCACTGGGACACGCAAACCCCTCCACCACGGTAAGGTGGTGACTCATGGAGGAGGGACCAATCTACATTTGTGGTTAATCCTCATATGAAGGGACAGTTGTTTTGAAAAAAAAAAAAAAAAGATTCCTGGTGTGCCTCCGATTTAAGACTTCCATTTCTACAGCTTCCTGTTTGGGGTTATCACCGCAGTGGGATCCGTATTAGAAGTTTGCCCACCCTGATGCAACCACGATTCAAACCCAGGACCTCCCACACGGTCGGTACCAGCAGCACCACTGGAACCACTGGGACGGACAGACTTCAGCAGGTCATCTTCACCACATCTATATGGCTGAATCCCCTGAGCCACTGAAACGTGACTGGACTGATCAGACATTTCCACAAAGAAGCAGTTGAACAGGTGCATCTAATAAAGTATAGCTGCAGTCCAATCCAGTCCAGCTGTGGAGCTGTTATAGACTGAAACCTGCGACTCAACACAACCTCAGATTAACTGTCACCACAGCTGCCTGCGTGCAGCGTTCTCAGGCCAGTAGTATCGTTTTCTGTTCCACATTATCAGACTTTCACCCACTCTCTTTTATAACTTTGCCTCATTTCTTTGAGGTTTGTAGATATTTCCTTGATACTCTTTCTTCTTTTCTTTTTTTTTTCTTTCACGCTGTTGTGATGACAGTGACAGCAAAATAGAAAATCAGCTGGTCTTGGTGGGTTTTAGTATTAGTATCTGATACGCACCTCCTCGCTGCTTCCACAGGACTTATGAGGGTAAAGTTTAAACCCCTGATGAGCTCATCAGCAGGTGTGCAGACCTCTATAAATGCAGATTTTTTCTGCAGTTTGCTTTCCTGGAGCATTCAGGTGTGTGTGTGTGTGTGTTAACACAACACCAAGAGGGCACGACATAAGCAGTGGTCTTAGATAAGTAATTTTTGGTCAACATTAATCTGGAAAAGGGTCATAAAGCCGTTCAAGTATAACCTTGGAGCCGTTATGGGTTGAATCCAGAACATTTCTTTCTCAAGTGAAATGTCTTAAAGTTGCTTTGTACATCAGGGTTTTGTCCTGAGGTCGCACGTAACGATACCTAAGACATAAATAAGTGTGTCATTGTTAAGGCTCGACCGGGTTTTCACCGAAAACAGGAAGTGAGAAATGCAAATTGAGAGACTTCAGAAGTAGTTCACATGTTACCCGGGCTTCTTTCACCTTGCTGTCACCATATTTAAGATTTTGACATTTAAACAATAGGCGGTCTAATGTCACACATGCGCTAAAGGGACTGGCCGATATGAGCTTATCGCCGAGTCTATTTACACATTTGCAGGGGCCGCTGCCGGTTCAGACATGTCAGTGGAAGTGAGGAGGAAGCTGCGTGACAGATGCTGCAACACATATGTGACTTCCTGTTCTGCACCTGCTACTCAACACGAGCCCAAATTAAATCTCGCCACAGTTGCAGGCCATGCCAGCGCGGAGTATTCTCAGGCCGGTGGTGTGAAACGAGAGCATCCACCAGCGTTTTCTAGGGCTTTCTGTAACTAGAGGAGGGTCCTTTGTGGTTTCTGTGTGGAGCTTTTTATAGCTGATAAATGTCGTATCCGGCAGTGAGATTACAAACTGGCTTTCATGCTGCGTCTGATTTGATGATTGGTGGCACCACCGTGTGGTAATCCTGCAAAGAAGGAGCCAGATTTCCTGGATAAGAAGCGAACGGGCTTGATTCACGGAGATAAGATGGAGATGAGATAAGTGAGTTTAATAAAAGCAGAGTTAGCAGGCTAAAGGCAGCTCCGTGTCACTCAGCCTTATGGTGATTTTGAACTAATTACTCCACTTCCCTGTCATCGGAGTTTAGTTTTGTTTATGAGCTTTTCTTGGCCCTGTTTCCTTCAGGGGTTGCCACGGCGGATCATCTTCCTCGATCACGTCAACCAGCTGCTTCACAGTGAAACAAATATGTATCTGCTGCGTCCACATTTACAAAGAAACATGGCGTATCAAGCTGTCTGTGAGCACCACCGTCCAGAAAATCATCCAACAAAGCTGTTTGGCTCACAAGCATTCAAATAATAACTTTTATTCTTTTTTGTAACCAAGCAATGACAATATAATATTACATAACATAAATTAAACAAGCACATAGCACTGGATGGGCCCGGGTTCAGGGCCCGGCCACAGTTTTACATTCATTTGATACAGACATCTTCCCCATTTCAACAAAGTTATCATACATCTATTCCACTTTTTTTTGCTGTTTCTTCCAGAACGTGGTCTTTTTTTAATGAGTTAAATCTGCATTTGACACATCTCTGATGGACTTAGTGTTCCATTTTGGCCACAATGAGGATTAAAATGCTCAAAATGATTTTTTTTATTTTTTTTAATTATGTTATTTGGCTAAAATCTAAGACCAAGACTTTCTTCAAAGATGTTCAATGGTCCTGCAGATACACTCTTAGAAATAGGGGTACAGTACGAGTCCTTTTTTGTCCCCTGAGGTACAATCTACACAAATGTACCCCCTAGGGTTAATTATTGGACCTAAAGGTACCTATATGTACCTTTTTGATGGTCCAAAAGGTACATATATGTACTCAAGTGGGTACAAAAGGGTACAAAACTGTACCTTCTGAGGGTACTGCCCCAGTGACAAGCCATTGTACCTCTAAAGGTACAATTCTGTACTTTCTTTTCTGAGAGTGTACCACCGCCGTCCAGCCGGACCTGCAGAGCTAATGGAGCTGGAAGGCGCCCCAGAAGGTGTCATCTTGAAAGTCGCCCGTGATATTCAGGCTGACGCTGTCTTCTTTCCTCAGTTTCACGACTCTGGCCACCCACACCGAGTTCCCCGCCGGGGCCTGGACCTCCACCAGCGGCTTCAGCATTTTACCAGGGAGGGGTTTCTGATCAGGTTCACAGATTTGTTGTGGCTGTCCTTTCTGAAGATGACCTGGGCGTAGATGAAGTACAGGCTGCTGTCTGTGCAGTAGATGGAGTTGTTTTGCAGGCGGAGGGAGCAGAACTCGCTCTTGAGGTCTTCCTGCCAGGAGCTGCCGTCCACAGCTGCAAGGAGATGCAACAAGCTTTTATTTAGCGGCTCAGACACATCTCCACATCCACATTTAGGGTGATGCAACTAAACTAAACTCTTCTATCACCACCTTTAACAGCAATAACTTGAAGCAAACATTTCTGTGTAACATTATCAGTCTGTCACATCACTGTGGAGGAACTTCCCTCAACCTCCTATACCACGTCACTTCAGTACTTTGGAGTTTGTAGACATTTCTTTGGTATTCTTATTGTTTTTTTCTCATGTTGTCATGATGGTTAAAAACATAATAACAAAAATAACAATCATCTGATCCTCGTGGGTATAAGTATTAGACAACAAATAAAAAAAAAACTGCAGACCAGGGTGTGCAGACCTTTTAGAAAGCAGACGTTTTGGTAGTTTGCTGCTCTGTTTCAGGTGTGTGTTAACACAGTGCCGAAAGGGAAAGACATAAGCACTGGTCCTAGCTAAAAGCAACTGTTGGTGCACATCATACTGGAAAAGGGTTATGAAACCATTTCCAAACCAGTTTGGAGTTCAAGGTCCTACAGTGGGGAAAGATTATTCACAGGTGGAAAACATTCAAGATGGTTGCAAATTTACCCCAAGGTCATGATGTGTACGGCTCAGAGAAATGCAAACATAACATATATGATCCACGTCCTGCTCAAGGTTTCTTCCTCTTAAAGTGGAGTTTTTTCTTGCCACTGTTTGGCTTAAAGGTTTTTTTCTCCTGCTGTAAGAGTTTTTTTAATCCATTATCCTTGATTATGATTTAATATGATCATTTTAGTTAATGATATTTGCTAGGGGGTCATGATCTGGGTCTCTGTAAAGCGCCTAGAGACAACTGACATTGTAACAGACGCTATACAAATAAAATTGAATTGAATTGAATATTCAAGAGCTGCATCTTGGAGCCCCCAGGCCTCGCTGGTAAACGCCAAAGCTCACACGGCTAGAACAAGAATAAACAAGTATTTGCTTGGAACGGTCGCCAGGAGTGGAAAAAAAAGAACATGGATGCCCGACTGAGGTTAAAAAAAAACACACCCACATAAACCACAGGACTTCTGGAACAATGTCCTATGGAAGGATGACACCAAAGTGGAGCCGGTTGGATTTAATGTCCCGTGTCACGTTTTTTGTTAATACTGAATACAGCCTGCCAACATAAACGCCTCAAAGTTGAGCATGGTGGTGGAGGGGTTCAGTTCTTTTAAAACTTCAGTTAAGTTTTGCTTTTGAGAGAAAATAAATTACTTTTTCTTGGAATCTCCCGCTTCTCCATCTCCTGCATTTGGGTCCACAAACTGAAAATTATAACAATAGGACCAGGGAACGTTACAGTCATTGCTTTAATCGTGAAGTCCTCTGACTACCAAACCATACTAGAGGCAAATGTGATGCCATCTGTGTGACAACTACAGCTTGTGTGAAACTGGATCATGCAACAGGACATTGATCGCAAACATGAAGGTCCTGGTCAAAGTACAGACCTCAACCCAACTGAAATGCTGCAGTGGGACTTTACGAGTCTTGTGCATGAGCTAATGCAAAAAAACTCAATGAACTGAAGTAATGTTGTTACTGTAAAATCTGTCTCTCCGTGTTCTTTTAATCTGGTGCCTAAATGACAAATCTAGAAGCAAAGATCAATCAAGAATTTAATACAATCATGTATACAAAGAATTATTATGCCATGCAGAATATTTTAATCGGCCGATGGTACACTTGTTCATAACGCTGCTGCCATGAACAAAATGCACGCTCCCAGTTAGTGTGTTCATCTTTTTAAGGATCCAGAGAAGGCGTGTCCTTAGTTCCTCTGAGTTTAATGGTCCTTTGTCTAGGAGGTCCAGATGGTCCAGTCACACAGTCCTGGTAAATCAACAACTTTTGTTCAAGCAGTTTCAAACTGGTGATGGGGGTCGAGCGGATGTTGCAGTAATTAAGTCATAAACCTGAGCTGAGAAACTCACAGTATTCCTTCATGCTAATTTTCAGTTAACAAGTTAAAATCTACATGGTTAATTCTAAATCCTAACATTACGATTGAGCCAAAATTCCTCCACAACCATGTCACGGCCTCATAAAGTCATACCTGAAATGGCTACTTCTGGTCACCTGCTGAAGGTGGATCTGCAAGCTTTTAAATCACAAGGGTGATTAGTATTGCCCAAATTGCTTTTTTTTCTCTTTGACTTTATTTTTGTTAACTAAACAAAAGAAGGAGGAAGAAACGTTACATTTCACCTTGTCCGCGGTTGTAATTGCGCCACATACAACCGACCTACAGTCAGATTCATTTTTATTCAGTTTTTTAAAAAAAAGAAACTGATTATTCTTTTTTTCTTTGGAATAAAACCAAAACTCAGGAAGATACAGCATCAAAGTGTAAAACTAATCCTGAGTGGATAAAAGCGTATCTACAACAGCTGAGTGACACTACACTGGCAGCGGCGCTACGACCAGAGGAACTGAGGTCTGGGTAAACATATATCCCTTTATTATTATCTTTTTTTTTCATTTTTAAAGTTAAGCTAACCAGCAGGGTCCTCTTTTAAGTTGGACTGAGCATCTTTGCTCATAAGCTGAGTAAAGACACCCACAGTACAAAGCTGATCCTTCAATTAGAGGCTAATAATTCCTCCCGTTAGCAAACAGAGATGTGCTGCTGAGGGCGGTAATTAAGACGTGAGCCTCTGCAGCCCACATGACAGCTCGGCTTGGGGTTTGTTGTGGTTTTAGGAACCCACTTCACACAGGAAAGATGCAGCGTAGGGGGAAGAACGCGCTGCATGGGACTGGAAACATGACAAGGCTGCGTCGTACGTAACCGCTCAGTCTGCGTGATGAAAGGCAGCGTTGTTCAGCAGCGTTGTGACAACAGCCTGGCTTCACTTTTTAAGTCGGTACCCTGCGATCTGCAAGCAGCTGAATCAGATGTAATTCAGCTTCAGAGCGCAGGATGTCAGGGATCGTTTTAGTAACATCAGTGTCATCGACTCATCGCTGCAGGGAGGTCTTTTTGCTGAGTAAAAAAGTTTTTTTCAAATGTCACCTTGACCTTCTTTCTTTGTTTGTTTTTTTCCCAGGTGGCCTTCAAGGTCCATCAAGACAGATAAAAAAACAGGAACAAAGAAATAGGGGGAATTTCTTGACTAAAATAACACAAAATCTAAAGCAGGAGACTATAACCAGTTCTGACCATTAAACCAGCCGATGAAATCTACCTTTGTGTTTGGAGAAAACAGGTTTTCAGATCTAATTACGGGATGTGGACAAATGTGATGGTAAGCATTGAAACAATGCTTCATTTCTTCTGAAAAGTGATGGAATAAACCCACACAAGTGTGACAATAATGAATTTATTGTTTATGCTGCTAAGCTGCTTTTAAATGGGCTGCACAGATTGGTTGGCATCATGAAAAATAGGTCTTAAATTAAATTAAAATAATTGTTCAGGCTAATTCTTTAACCTCAACAGAGGCGACCTGAGAACTGCGACATGGCGCTATTTTATCCTGTTAGGTTGGAGCGAACGCATTGCATTTGGGACTTTTTACAGACACGACCACGTCTGAAACGAGGCAAAATAAGCAATACAGATCATTCATTTTATGTCATTTTTAGGGCTGGGCAAGTTAATGCGTTATTATCGCGTTAACACATTAATTTATTAACGCCGACATTTATTTTATCGCGCGTTAACCCATGTTGCTCACATGTTTTTGTTTTGAAAAGTCTGTTACTGGCTGCTGTGGAACCGGAAGACGATTGGCAAATAAACATGCGAAAAACACCTAAAACAGACATGAAAAACGCTAAAAATCTGTGAACTTTACAGCTCAGGTAGCAACTCAGGTAAGCAATATTAACAATTCTGTCTGAAAAAGAAAATTCTGGATTGAAACAAAGCTTTCGCGTCATTCCTCCATGTTACATCAGACTTCAGTGCGGCTCCATCTAGTGGCACAGATGTGTAATGACAACAGAAAGTCCAGTCCTCGATTATAAAACAAATTAAGTTCTGTGGCCCATTTTTTCATTTCGTATTTTTGATCCAACTCTAAAATTTAAATATATATTAAAAAAACAGGCATTTTTTCATTTTTTTTGTGTGTTAGATTAAAAAATGAAAAACGTAATAAAATGTCACTTTTTAATTTCTTTAATTTTTGATTGACAATTGAAAATGGAAAGGATGAATGATACACGGATTGATAAAGTTACTGAACTTTAACATGGACATTTTTTATTTTAAAGTTCTCCCAGACGGAGGATTCAACAGAAACAAGGTTATTTGTAACAACTGACAAGTTGAACTCCCCGTTAAAAGTTTCTGCTGTTACCTCAGAAATTGCCTGTTTTAATGTTTTGATTGTGCTGAGACACAATAATTTTGTTGTAAACTTTTTAAAAATTTTTTTTATAAAAACAGGAAAAACACTACTTTTGAATTCATTATTTGATTTTGCCGTATACAATGTGAATAATCGTGATTAAGCAGGGAAATCATGCGAAAAAATTTTAATCGTTGCCCAGCCCTAGTAATCTTATACCTTCAGACAACCATGGCCAACCATATTACTGTGGAGTGTAAATCATATAGATCTAAAGCAAAGAAGCTACACATCTAAACCTTTCATGGCTGATGTGACGTGGGTAAAGAGGCCCAAAGATCAATGCACATAGATAGAAGACACTGATTCACCGTGAGAGGAAGGACAAGACATAGAAGAATAGCGAGTGTCTGCTTTTCCTGGAATAACTGGAGGAAGCCACCAGAAGAAACCCACAGATCTAACGAAAGTCACCTATCATTCATTCTGATCAAATCTCTCCAAACATCCTCCTTTAAACTGCCAGAGCTGAAAGGAGGACTGTCGCTCACTCACAGAGAGAGAGTGACCATGTGACCGTGGCCGTCGACTTCCTGGCAGTCCTGGTCTCTAAAGGATGTGCAACTATCACTTCTGTCCATTCCCTTTTCAATTATTTTTTCTTTAAAACATTCAGTTCAGTCAAATAAAAAGAAAAGTCACATTTCTGCTAGAATATATAATAATAATGAATGTCCTTAATAACAGCTTAAGCTGTACGTCTGACCTTATTTAGGAGATTTTTTTAATGGTCATGAGGAGTTGTTTGCTGTTTACTTGTTTGTGCGCCAGTTCCCCTTTAACTTATCGCATCCTCATCTGCATCACTCACAAACTTCCCACGTCTCTCAGAATGACTCTGAACCTCTCAGAACACGTGGAACCGTACCTTCTGCAAACCAGACCTGTGGGCGTCGCAGCACTTCGTATGCAGAAGAGGCATGGCCACCGGAGGAGAAAATCTGGGTGGAAGAAAGGCGGCCCGGACTATTTTACAGGAAAGACTCACTGTGTGTGAAAGCTACTCTCATGTGAAAAGAAGAACTCCACTTATCTGATTTTCTGAAGTTCTTGTGGTTGGCTTCCTATCTGAGTAAGACGCTAACCACAAGAAGCAGAAGAAGTTGTAAACTAAAGACTAAAGGAAAGTAAGAAAGTAAAACTCAAATAGGTGATATTTATAGATATTAATTCAGTAACCCTTCTCTTAATCCTGAGATTAAGAGAAAAAGTTTGTTTTTTTGTGTAAAAAAAAAATAAAAAAATACCAGGAACCACAACATTTAATATTCTCTCTGTCCCATTATTTATTTAACAAAAATAAAGCCCCCAAAAAAAATTTAAAAATAATAGTAATGTGGACATGACTAAATACCCCCTTTAATGCTTCAAAGGGCTTTAAGAGGGTACGAGGCCACCAGGTGCTGCTGATCATCAGCCCTTCATCAATTTTTGGAAAATGTTTTATTATATATTGTTGAAATCCACTATGTGTATATTGTATCTCATATTATCATTATTATCACTATTATTATCATATTATATACATAATTACATACCTATATTACATTATACAATTACAATCATATTATCATATTATATGCATACTGAGTATCTATACTATACTATATCACATTATATATACACTTACATTACCTATATTTATATTACCATTATTTTTATTATATTACACACTGTGACCTACTGTACACTTACCGCATATGCTTGAAATTTTTTCATTGCATATTATGTTGGAATTCTCTACTGTGTAGACTATATTTTTTATCGTATTTTTTTTACCGGTATTCCCTTGGCGAGTCATAAGCGGTTCTTTCTCCCAGCAAGCATTTCATTGCATCCTTGACCCTGTGTTAACTATGCATATGACAAATAAAGGCAAAAAAAAAAAAAAAAAAAAAGAAACTCATCACCAGCAGGTGTGCAGACTCTATAAAAGAAAACATGTTGGCAGTTTGCAGGTCTGGAGCAGTCAGGTGTGTGTTAACACAAAGCCAAGAAGGAACGACAGAAGGTAAAGGTTTTAGAGAAGCGATTGTTGTTGCACATCAGTCTGAGAACGGTCATGAAACCATTTCCAGACAAGCTTATTGACAAATTGAAAAAAATTCAGGACAGTTGTCAATCTTCCCAGAACTGGATGTCCCCCAAATTTATCCCAACAGCCTCATGGTGGGCAGCTGTGACTCGGTGTCTCGAGCCATCTGTCCTCCAACTGGAAGGCCTCTGTCCTGTCACGTGTCGAACCACATGTTGCTAAAACCCAGTTACTCAGGGGTCAGAGGGCAGCGCCGTCTCAGTGCCGGTACCGAACCCAGATCAGTTGGGTGGGTTGGGTCAGGAAGGGGACATGTTCGAAACACAATGACCCACTGTGACAACCCCTAAAGGGAAAAGCTGAAAGATGAAGAAATCTGCCTAAAAAGAACATGGAAGCACGAAAACTGCGTCTGAAAAGACTTCTGGACCAACGTCCCCCAGACAGATGAGAGCAGGGTGGAGTTGTTTGGACTTGCCAAGCGTCACGCTCAGAAAGAAACAAACATGGCGTTTCAGCAGAAACAGGTCATACCAACTATAAACTGTAAATACCAACCCTCCACCCCCACATGATAAAGTTGTTTAGCAGCCACAGGACCTGAACACCCAGCAGTCACTGAGTCAACCATGAGCTCCTCTGCATACCAGAGTGTTCAAGAGATAAATGTGAAGTCATCTGCCTGACAGCGAACATCCAGAGATAAACATCTGTTAGTAAGCTAATGCCCAAAAACCTCAATCAGCTGAAGTAATTTTACAACAATGTGAGACTGAGGGAGTCACACAGGAGATGAATACTTCAAGACCTTGCTGTTAAAGGCGAATCAATACTTAGTATTACCCAAGTACTTTTTCTTGAGGTTGTATTTTTCAAGTTCAGAAACCCACAGGAATCAGAAGTTGTTGTTTTTGACTTAATTCTTTATGGGGGAAAACTACACATTTTTGTATGGCTGTACTTCTGAGCTCATGATAACAAAAGAATGGAAATCACGTGGACTTACATTTGGTCAGTTCGATGTACGATGGAAACGTTCCTGAAAAGCAACACAGTTCAGACGTTTATCTGCCAAAGCAGTGAAAAGGTGAAACGATTCAAGCACATTTGAGTTTTCAGTTCCTCTTCTGATTTTACCCAACAAGAGTATGATTGAAAGAAAAAGAAAGAGGTTTGGGGGAAAACGTACCGTTGGACTTCAAAGCTGCCACACGAGGACTGACTGAAAGAGAAAACTCAATTATAGCTGCTGTCATTGACTAGTTTAATGTGAAACACAACATGAATGTGACTACCTGTTGAATAGAAAACATCTGGCTTCGGTGTGGAGACGTTGTCCTGGAAAAAAAAAATATGAGTTTAAAAAAATACATTGGTGCATATATATATATATATATATATATATATATATATATATATATATATATATATATATATATATATATATATATATATATGTGTGTATATATATATATATATGTATATCTATATATGGTATATATATATATATATATATATATATATCTATATCTATCTATATCTCTCTGTTCTCTATCCTGTGTATCTATATGTTTCACGACTCTCTTATCTATCATTTTCCTCTCATCATTATCTTCTCATCTCTCTTGCTCACTCTGCTTTTATGCATTCTCTTTTCTCTGATCTAGATCATAATGACATAGATATATAGATATTAGTATATAATATATATATATATATATATATAGCATAGCATATATATGTGTGCGGCCACAGCATGATCAAGCCTGGCCTCGTGGGAAGCCTTTGAAATACAGCAGGTTTCTTTGACCTCATCACCAGGTTACACTGACATCTTTATTTCCATCCAATCAAAACAGTAAATTGCACTCAAAGTCCTAAGTACACTGAGTCTGTGATGAAATTATTGTACCTAGAACTGATTGGTTTGACCTCCTGTTTGTGATGCTCTGACCAACTGAAATTGGACATCCTGATCCAACAGACCCAGTTAGGTGTGATGGTGCTGCCACCTAGTGGCCAAATTGAAGCATGCTGGTTTATTACATCCAGCAGAGAGTCAGAGGTCTGGGATTAAATCAGGACTGTCTGCCACTAGGACATGTCTCAATATATGGATGTACCTGCTCAGCCAGCTGTGCTATCAGGCTCCTCTGAGTGTTATGTACATTTTTCTGGGGTATAACATAAACACAAGCGCAGCAGGGGTTTTACACCAGGTGATACAGGATTCTCATTTCAAAGACATCCATTGTTAATTCATGTTACAGAAAGACAAAAAAGCCCTGTGTGGCTATCAAGTAACATTTTCCACACAATATTTTCCTCTTAAAGCTGATTACTGGACAGAAAGTTTACTATAAAGTAGTAGCATATTACTGTGTTTTATTTGCAGACGGAGATGAAAATCAATGTCTTTGAATTGTTTGGTCACAGAAGAACAGACCAGAATCATAACACGTTTCTGTGATGCTGACCTCTGACTTTGGCATGATTGAAGACAAAAAAGCAGCCATGATCACGACAGAAGCGGTGAGGAGACCACACCACACCTGCAGCAATGTGTGCTTATGACACGACCGACACTCCATCCTGTCAGACAGACACAGAAACAGGAATTAGTTCAGTCTCATCTTTAAAGAGATTGTGTAGATTTGAATCTCTTCAACTTTTTAATTGACTTTTCAGTATGGGTCAGAATTTAAGATGTATGTACTTCAAATATTATTCCAAGTACTGAAAGGGATTTTGCTGTTTGTAACATTTAATAGTTTGTATCAAATTACTTCCATGCAAGCTCAGAATGTAAAGAATGGCCACATATCTACCAGACGCGACCCTGTTCTTCACTTTCTTTGGCCCTTGAACCTCGCCTGGCCCTCGCAGTACACATTTCCCAGGTTAAAAATAGTAGATGGAATTTGAGCCCAGATCTGATGGATCTAGCTCAAATACCACGTGGTGGCAAGTACCGTAACTTGGTCGTAAGTGCCAACACTAGCCCAGATTATGCCCAAGAGTGTCTTCTTCTGTTCTAGTTTTTAGTTCGAAAATACTCTGTTATCTATGAGGTAACAGAGAAAAACTAACAAGTGCCACTCTTCTCCATTTTAATTGTTTTTTTAATTATATTGAAGCCCAGGAATCATTCTCATTTGAAACTAATTAGATGTTAGCATTTAGTCTAACATTGAGCTTGATACTTTCAAAGTAACATCAGTTATTTCATTGTAATTTTGAGAACTCATTGCACAGTGACGAGGTGGTTAAACACAGAAAAATGTTCTGTATGAGTGCACGAGTGATTATGTCACGCTGCTAGGAGAACATAGAGAACCAACCGATACCAATGGCTTTGGTTACATGCTATCTAGCAACTTCTAGTATTAGTTGTGTGCTACTTTCTAATTGTAGCTCTACAGCTGAATGCTATGTTACAAGATCTGGCCTTGGTTAAATGCCATCTTAAAATGTATAGCTTTAACTGTACACTAGAATTAAATAACTGGCTTTGGTTACACGCTAGCTTTCAACCTACTAGCTTTGTTGGTGTGCTAGCTTACAACATTTGGCTTTGGCTGTGTACTAGCTTACAACTTTTATCATCATTTGTGTGCCACCATCCATCATCTAGCGAGTACTGGTGTTGACTGTATGCTAACTTACAATTTATAGCTTTAGTTTTGTGCTAAATGTCTTTCTTTGGCTGTATTTTACAACATTTAGTTTTAGCAGTGTGCTGGCTCACAACTTCCAGTTTTATTGTAGACTAACTTAAAACTTATAGCTTTAGTTGTATGCTAGCTTGCAACTTATACATTATTTGTATACTACTTTACGGCTTGTACCTTTGAGAGTATGGTACTTTACATCCTCTAGTTTACAGTTAGCTTACTATATGCTAGTTTACACTGACTAGCTTCAGCTGTACGCTAGTTTACAACTTCTAGCTTTGGTTGTGTGCAAACCCGTCTACTGTTTTATGTGAATGTTTTATGCTAGCAAATACTTTTTCTGTTGTAGAAGACCTTGTTGAAAAATATTTTAAAATATATGCTTGAGGGTCACTCTGCCTATTTTGTTGTAACAATATTGGAGAAGAGAATAAGAGTAGTGGCATCTCATTTCAACTCGTCCTTCATCAGCCAGTGTTAAATAGAGATGACGCCCCCTAGTGTTTATCATGAGAAAGCACAGGTTCTCTTGACACTAAAGCTAACAATGCTAACGCCATCTCATTGCTTCCATGGGAAGGAAACTTGTTTTCTTGTTTAAAACTAACAACCAACACTTGTAGTTCATGTGTATATTTCAATATTGAAATCAAAGCAAACTCAGGCTCCACTGTCACCACCTACAACAGTAAAATGCTTCTCATGGATGACTATTTTCAGCAGAGTGTTGCATTTTGATTCTAATGAGATGACATTTTTACACCTCCACATCTTCCGTTATGGCTCAAGAGATCAGCCATGCAGCTTGTAAACAAATCCCCATATGTGGAAAAGAAACAGGAAAACCTTTGTAGCTGCATACAAAATTGAGAATTGTTTTGGCATTTTCACCTTAATGTCAGCATGACTCAAAAGATTATTGCTGAGAGTGAAGTATGACCACAAACACTAAGACCTGGCTTGCAGCTGAACCACACCACCTGTGGTAATTTACACGAGAGGAATTTACTGAGAGGCTGATTAGCATGTGATGTGCACTGTGAGAAAGCTTCATTACATGGTTGGTTTTCTGGGGTTTTACCTTCGTGGGAGGTTTTTTTTGTCCAGCACAGAGAGAGATATTAATGCTGATTTAGTTGTGTAATTGTGACATACAAGTACTTGGTTATTTAGTTAAAGTTTTTTTCTGGCATGAGTGGCCTTCATTCACAGGGTGAGAGAGACAGAAAATGAGGAAGACATGCAGCCAGGAATCGAACCCATGACCGCTGCAGGAGGACTGTAGCCTCCTGCCTCCAACCACTGCACCACTGGGGCAGCCCAGGTATTTGGTTATTAAGATTAGTTTTCCCTTTTTAGTCTTTTTTTTTTCTTTTGTGTGTGTGTGTAAAAATATAATAAGTGTGTTTTGATCTCAATGGGTCTTTATATTAATTCAATACAACCTCATCTCAGAGGATACGGTTCCGGAAGTCTCGGTTTCTTCAGATCCGATCTCAGACGTGCATGCATGTTCTTTCAGATAAAAGAGGCTGTCTCCTAGCAACCCTTCCAAACAAACTGCACTCATTCAGTCTTATGATTGCGTTTTCATGGACTCCTTCTATGCTAAACATGCTCAACTCTGAGATGCTGCTCTTGGGGATTTATTTCTGTTTCTCTGGTAAATTCCTGGGAAGATGGACAACTGTCTTTCATGCTTCCCAAATATTGTAAAAGCAGAACGTTGAACTCCATCGTGTCTGGAAATGGTCTGACAACCTGGATTAACCTACTTCATAAGCCTGAGGGGGTAAAAAAAAAAAAAAAAAAAAAACCTTTTCCAAGAACACTGCTTTTTTTTTTTTTGTAAAATAAATCATGGCATGGTTAAAGCTGTTTTTTATATTGTTGTTCATCTGAGGTTGTATTTGCCAAATACCAAGATCAGATGATATTTTTAATGTGTTTTTACACATAACAAACATAGGATTAAAAAAGGGGTTACTAGCTTCTTGTTATGACGGTAAATTGAAACGTTAATGGCAACGACTCTGAGGTTTGTGTGAAACAACTGTCAACCAAACAGGACTTTCTTCTGGCTGATTGCTGATTGCATACTTTGAACACAGAACGGCCTGTTTTGCTTTACATTCCTGAACAACTGATGTAAACAGTGCGTGCAACCAGGCATGACCGGTTACGACCGTGCAGGGACCGGCAGGGGACTACCCACAACTATATCACCCAGAAGCTGAACTTAAACTTTTATTAATGAAAGGTTCAGATCTGGGCCTCCTTCTTTTTTTTTTTTTTTTTTTTTAATTTAAGATTTAGTGTCACAGGTGAGTTAAAAACACACACACACACAAAAGACGATCTCTAATCCAAACCAAGATTCTTCTGACTGAATGTAGCCTTCAACCATAATGAGAACTAAATCTAATCTGCTTCTGACATCTTTGGTGCTGCATGTCAGCACCCCTGAGGAAACTGCATGTATACTATTCCTTAAACGTGTGTGTGCACAGTCTTTCATAATTCTGGGATTTCAGCATCCCAGTAGCAGTGAAACCGCTGCCACAGACCGCTGAATGAAAACAGAGGAAGGCCAAGCGCGGCCAGAGAAATCAGAGGAATGCTAAATAATAGCTGATGCAGACTCACCCAATGTGTGCTGCTCTCTCGGTGTCCAGAGTCATCTGTCTTTCTGTGTGAGGGACATGCCAGGCTCTGTCAGGGTTTTTCCTCTTATATGAGTGTGTAGCTGATACGAGATGGAAGGTTTTTTGTGTGTGTGTGTGTGTGTGGTCTCAGAGTTGTGGTTACGCAGTGAGGAGGAGTTTGGCTGCTGTGTAGGAGGCAATGACAACATGACAAACGAAGTTTTACACTTAGACAGGTTCATCAGATTCATGAAACCAAAGCGCCCGTTTGGCACAGCTGGACGTGCACAGCTGGAATCAGCTTCCCTGCACAGAGAGAGGGAGAGTGGGACATTTAGGAGCCGTGGCGTTGAATGAGCCGTGAGGATGTGCCAGTGCATGAAGACTGGAGCGTGTGCGGTGCAGCCCCTCGCTGACATATTCATATTTGTTGTGGGTGGTTTGTGATTTCCCACGCTTATAGGTCACCAACAAACAAACATGACAGGGAATTTTTTTTTTATCTTAATCGTGTACCAGAGCAGTTTTCTGTCTCCCCTTGATGACAGTTACTGCAACGATTTAATTTCCCTTTGAGGATCAGTAAAGTATTTTTGAATTGAGCTGAATTATTCCGTCTTGTTTTGAGTGTAAAATCCTGAATGTTTATGTTTATACATGAACATCTCATGAGCCTGGGTGTCATTTACAGCTTTGATTTAGCTTCTCTTTAGAGGGAGATGACATCACTGACATGCCTGTTTGAAGGTGTAGATTGTAACATGGGCTTGAATCTACACCAGATTTTGATGTTGATTTCTTTTTTTTTTTTTTTATCTCTGCAGAAGTTTCTTTATCTCGAAGACATCTCACACGTTTGATGAGGTCATATGTCCCGTAAACTGTGTGTGTAAATTCAGTCTCTGCTGCTTTGGTTTAGATGCTTGTACAGATGCAGACCAAGCTGGTACAGTGGAGGATAGGGAAAAAAAGAATAATTCCCACTGTCCCACTTTGAATTTATCTTTTCTTTGAAAATAGTATGAAGTCAAGATATTTCATGTTTAAGTTCTGTTTTTTTTTTTTTTTGTTGTTTTTCAAATCCATTTGTTACTATACACCAAGCCGTTTGCTCCGCCTCTGTAGCACCTTTATTTCGCCCCGCTGTGCCGTGAGAGTGGCATAGGAAGTGGATCAGTCACGTGACTGCACTGCCTTGTGAGGTTGTAACAGAGCCTGTAACGAAGACGAAATAAGCGCTGTGTGAATTGGCACGGAGGAAAGGTGTAACAGTGGCATGAGGACAGCTGAGAATCAAATCTATCCATCATGAGTACGATGACAGGCGGGCCGTCTGACAGTGCTGTTTGGGTCTGGTGTGATAAAGACTCCAAAGACACAGCAGAAATGAATAAGTGTAGCACCACAGTCTCAGCCACAGGCAGTTGGAGAGGCAGAGACCGGCTGGACAGGCCCCGTTACAACCTTGCTCCAGTTTCGAGCCCTGTCGCCCTGCTGAAAAACCAGCTTGCCACCAGCTAAGCCCACTGCTTATGTCTTTCCCTCTTGACAATTGTGTTACCAATTGGATTGTCAAAATTCTACAGACTTATCCAACAATGTGTGAGCATTCAGCTAGAAAGTGATTTTTTATGTACACTTTCTGTACATTTACAGAATTGAAATGACATCGATTTTGTCTGTGACCCCATCCACTCTGTCCTTGAAGTGGAATTACATTTTTGAGTCTTTTCAGAGGCTTTAATTAGCCGATTTATAGCTCCATTGCCCCCTCTGCTAACATTAATTAACATTTTGGTCCAAACACATATTCTGTTTTAACTCAAAACTGCTTTGATTCACGTTGTTTAGGCGCATAATGAAAGTTTACATTCATTACCATCCAACAGTAGGCCGAGGGCTGTTTTAACTCTGCAATGTTACAAAGTAAGTTTAAGGGGACAAGTGTGTGATTTGGAAAACTCAACCTGCATCTTTTCCAAGGGACACGCATGTATTTTTCAACAGAACAATGTAAAACCACGTTCTGAAGACAGCGCAAAGACCCGGCTGAGGAAGTGACCTGGCGAGTGGGACAGAAATAACAAATGAAACCCATTTTTTTTTCTGGATTTTTAACATATATTTACATATTTTAGGGCAGGGGTGTTCAACTCCAGTCCTCAAGAGCTGCAACCGCTGCATGTCTTAGATGTTTCCCTGCTGCGGCGCACTGATTCACATGAATGGATCATCATCAGTTTGTCATCCAGGTCTGCAAAAGTCTGTTCACGACTCATTCATGTGAATCAAGTGCACTGAAGCAGGGAAACAAGTAAGACATGCAGGGTTGTGGCATAGATGAAGCCTTTAATTCCATTTAATTCAATTTTATTTGTATAGCGTCTGTTGCAATGTAAATTGTCTCTAGACACTTTGCAGAGACCCCCAAGCAAATATCATTAACTAGAATTATAATATTAAATCCTAATCAAAGAAAAATGGCAAGGAGAAAAAAAACTTTAAGCCAAACAGTGGCAAGGAAAAACTCCACTTAGAGGAGACAGCACAGAGAGAGGAGAGCTGATACATACTGGCAATACTACATTAGACAAAATGTATAAATAATTATTATCCATTAACTGGAGAACTAAGAATTCCATGTACTTATATTCTGACTGATACATCATTACCTCCGCCAAGGAGGTTATGTTTTTGCCGGCGTTTATCTTTCTGTCTGTCTGTTTGTTTTGTAACTCAAAAGTTATGGATGGATTTTGATTAGATTTTCAGGAGTTTTCGGAAATGTGAAAAGGAAGAACTGATTTCATTTTGGGTGTAATCCGGAAGAAATCCTGGATTCTGGATCACTTTCAAATTTCCAATAATATTGTGGTAAATGGGGCCAAACATTTTGTTTCTCAATATCTCCGTTAATTATTGACCAAAACTGACTCAGGGATTGACAATGGGAACCTCTATCAAATTTCAAAGGCTGATCTGGATCTGATCTAGAAGGCGGATTTTATCACAATCTCTATAAATGTACCTACATTGAGGTTGTTTAATTTCAATATATTGACTTTGGAAACAAATATTGCATGAAATCTTTATAGCATCATTATTAGCACTATTATAATCCAGGCTGAAAACAGTTCTGTTTAGCTGTGCATATGACAACTGATCACTGAGCACTCTTCATTTTTAATTTAATTTATTCTTCTTTTTAAAATGATTTTTAATTTAATTTATTAATGATTATTTTTATGCTCTTATGACTCTTATGGAATGACTCTATTTGCCTTCTTGTGGTTTTATGCATCTGTTAAGCACTTTGAATTGCCTTGTGTACGAACTGTGCTCTACAAATAAACTTGCCTTGCCAGTTACATTTATGAGATGCTCCTAATTAACTATGGATTGATCTGAAGGAAGAACAGGAAAGGAGGAGAGAGAAGAGGGGTGGAGACACCACTCAGCAGGTCATGTTGATGTCCCCCTGCAGCGTAGGCCTATAGCAGTATAGCTATGATAACGCTATAACTGTTTCCTCTTTGAGCAAGCTAAAGTTTAAAATTCCAGAGTTTGTTTTCCATCAATGAAATAAAACAAGGAAAAGAGCCTCTAACGCAGTCATGTGTTCATTTTTATTTGTTCCACTTAATCTGCACCATCGACTCTTTTGTGATTCCAGCGTGACAAAAATAATCAAGGTTTGCCACTGTTTGGCTGAAAGGTTCTTATCTTCTGCAAGGGAAGTTTTCCACTTGTCATTGTTTCTTTACTTGATGTCCAATAATATTACTAATATTTAAAATTTGCTCGAGGGCCATGCTCTGGGTCTCTGATAAGTGCCAAGAGACAGTTTGTATTGTAAAAGACACAATTCAGACAAAGTTCAACTGAACTGAATGGTTAGTTTCAGCAAAACATTTTGGTTCAGTGGCCCACTTTCACTCCAGAGTCGACATCATCATCAGCGTTTCACAAATACCACAAACCTTTCAAATTTTACCCAATAAACCCCACACAGACCTCTGCAAGTAAAGGCAGCTTTTTTTCCAGTCGTTATTTACAGTTTTAGATCAAAAATACGATCAAAGAGCCAAATGAATACTGAAATGTGGAGCGGTTTGCTGTTGGAGGCAGGAGAGAAGGTAAACTACATATCAAATGTAAATTCAGACAGGAGGATCTCGACGCGAAGGCAGAAGTGAAAGTTGCATGAGCCAGGGAGAGCCAGAGAGGGCTGAAAGTGTTGCAGGATCTGTTTCCATTTCACTTTTCAGTTTTTGGGTTTCTGCTCCATGGGACATCCCCGGGCAGATGGTCTGTGGAGCCCAAAAATGTCCCCAGCTTTCTCCCATTAAATACTTAAATGCACCTTCACACACAACACAAGAGACAAAATGTTTAGATGTGGGCTGTGAGGTGCTGTCCCCACGCAACAACAGAAAACATCTTTATTTTTCTGCACCTCTTCTTTCTGTGCAGAGGGATGAACTAGTAGGTAGCTGTTCTAGCATACGTCTGTAGGTTTTCCAAGCAGGTGCGGTTTGAACATTTTTAAGGCTGAATACTCAGCGACATAAGACTTGTCTACATCTCGCCAAAGTCCAGAGCTGTAAAATGAAAACATTACATCACAGACTCCAGCAGTCCATTTGTCTTGCTCACACTTCTGCTTTTATAATCTCATACATCAGGGGAAAGAGAACTTGGCTTTTTTTCTGCGTATTTGAACTTGTAGCTTAGAAACAGATCAATAGAAACACATAAACTCAAAAATGATAATATAAACCTGTTACTTTGAAACAGCTATAAAGCAGCTTTCATACTATTTCTACATAACCCTTCAAAGCAAAATGTCTTGTTACCTTTGACAATGCATTTCCTAAGTTCATCATGGATTTGGACCTGCAACAACTAGCTTCACTTCAAAACCATCCATCCATCCATTATCTATGCCCACTTAATCCTATGCAGGGTCACAGGGGACTGCTGGAGCCTATCCCAGTTCTGTCCAGGTGAAAGGTAGGGTTCCACCCTGGACGGGTCACCAGTCCATCGCAGGGCCACATTACTGACCGGATGAGAAGTTCTGAAATGGTGTTTCAGGTATCTCCAATTGGGCAGAGGTATCATCATCTGGGTTTAGTGTATGTAAACTTCTGACACTGAAGAAAGTGAAAAAACATTCTCAAAAAAAAAAATCTCTCCTTCACTGTTCCAGCAATATTCCAAAATGATTAATCTAAAACAGGAAATGTCTTGTCTGATTTTTTTTTTTAAGTTGTGTCTTTTTATAGTTCCAGTTTATGGATGGATGGATGGATGGATGGATGGATGGATGGACTGTATTGCAGAATTTCAGCAGGCCACAAGCCTCTGTGTCTCCATCACCAGGCTAGACGCCCTCTATATTGAGAATGGAAACCTAAAATCTGTCAACCCTAACCCTGCATCTGTAACCGAGACATCAAACTATTAGATGGTTTCTCTCTTAACCACTTCTGCTATTTGAATGGCCTTATTCAATTACGCTTTTCTTTCTTCCACTTTCGGTTCTAAAGAGATTCTTGCCTGAGAACCAACAGTGGGTGACGGCAGGATGCTGGGGACAGGAATCATTGGTTACTACACATCACTGTCAACTGGCTCAACGGGCCGTTTGGTTGCCCTAAATTAGTGGTGATCCTCTGTTTGTGCTGGATAAAGTTTTTAACAGTTCGTTTGGTTCCAGTTCAACGTGATCTTTGTGCAGGAGCTACGCTCGGGGACTGATGTTGACACAGATGGACATCGTCCACATTGCTGGACTGAGGACTTGTGATTTGCAGCAGAAAAACAGCACAACTTGTGTGATCAAAAACAGCATCAATACCAGCAACAGATGACATTATGAGCCAATGATTTCAAGCTTGCACCAGACCGGGGGTGGCCAACCCTGGTCCTCAAGGGCCGCATGCTTCAGCACACCTGATTCAAATGAATGGACCATCATCAGCTCGTCATCCGGGTCTGCACAGGTCTGTTAACGACCCATGGGCCGGCTGTATTGCCTCTTCTTTTCGTCCTTCCCTGCTCTGCTCTGTGTGGTCGTGGGTCCTGGCCACTGGGGCATATCCCTGTTTTTTTGGGGCCCTCCGCCGGTGGGGGCCTCACTGCGCCTCACTGCACCTGTGCGTGGGCCCAAGTGGGGTGGGCAGACCTCGTTGCGGACCTCGTCTCGGGCCAGTCTGGTCCTGAGGTGAAGGGAGTTAGCTGACGTTTTCTCACCCACGGGGAAGATTTGAGACGGATTAAGATAAGGAGAGTGGTGATGGTAATGGTGGCGACAGCCTCCTTGGTACTTTGGTAACTTACATGTGAGAATATATGGGCACGGACACATTTATGCTTTACACCCCCCCCCCAACACCCCCCCCCCCCCCCACTGTCAACTGTACAATCAATCGATAATGTTTATATCAATTCTCCATATACAGCTCTATAGCTTGGTTAAAGGTGTTCATCTAGTATTCTTGTTAGTTTTTTCTGCTTCCTACATATCTTTTAAGTCTGTTGTGTCCACTACACAACACCCCTCACACTTCACAACCCAGCACATATCACACCCTCACTGTCCTGTCTCTTTAACTGACTTGTCTTTAAATGTTTCACTGCTGGTGTTTTTTTAGTCCTCTATGACGAAATCAGGATTTAAGATGTTAATAAAGATGTTAGAATCTACTGCCAGAGAGGACTGATGGAGGACACATTCACCCTTCACACTCCCACAAAAAAAGTCTGCCATAAGATTCAGTTGCATATAAATACTAGATGGTTTGGCTGGATGATGGCACTAACCATGAATGTAAATGCAGACAAAAAAAAAAGAAGAAAAAAAAACAACCCATTCAGAGCACAGTCACTCTGCTCTGAACAGGTATTTCTGCTTTGCAGCATCGCGGGAGTTTGCGGGTTTTTTACGTGGTTAAATGAGGAGTAGGTTCTCTTGATAAAGGTGTTTTTCTTTCTCGTTTTTACTACAGCTGTGGCTCCTGGGACTGAACATGCTGCTAGAAATGAGTGGAAAATCTTGGTTTATTCTCCACTGCAGTTTTATATTTTACCCTCAGTCTATTGTAAAAGTAAAATAAAACAACACATTTTCCTGAGACGTGTTTCCTTTTATTTGTCTTATTGTCGGGAAAAACATGTGAAATTATCTTCTCATCATTAATGTCATTCAAAAAAGAATTAGTGGCTCCGGCAGCGTCCTGTAAGAACCAGGAGAATGGAAAGTCAATGAGCATGAGGAAAACCAGAAAGACTGTTCAAATTTGTAATAACTGTGTTTACCTTTGGGTTCACAACTAGGCACAAAAGTCTGAAAACAGAAAACAGATTAAATTGTTAAGAAACACTGAAATTCAGAAACATTGTTTTCTCCTTAAAGACAGCTGTGATTTCTCTCAACTGCAAACCTTTCTCTTGAGGTAGAGTGACACTCTCCGTCAAACCCTGACAAGCCGCGTTTTTCAGAAATGTTGTCACCATCTCTGAGTTACCGTCGCTCTGGCGAGCTGCATTGAGAAGGAAACAGGGGAACAAGTTTGCAATTATTGTTCAATAAACATCAGTGGACCTACTGGTGTTTTATTATTAACACTAAATAAAGGTTTATTTGCTTTAAATAGAAATACAAATGCAAAAGTTCTAATTCTTCAGTCGTACTTTTAGGAGGGACTTTCCTGCAGTCACCGGCAGCTCGGTAGGTAAAAGGTTGAATGCTACTAAATATTGTAATTGTGTAATCAAAGTACACAGTATCCAAAGTACACGAGTGCAACTACTCTGTAGTATTTGTTCTGTTGTATCAGTCCATTTGTTGAACTGTTAAAAAGAGATAAACAAGTAGTTAACATCTCCATGTCCTCAGTCTGACACACTTTTTTCTTTCCTTTTTTTTTCTTTTTCATCTGTAATTTGCAGTATATAATATATATATATATATATATATATATATATATATATATATATATATATATATATATATATATATATATATAGGCTGTGGAATCATGTTTGACAATTAACATTTTTGGTAATTTTTGTTGACTATCATAAACAAACTGTAATTAAGTCATTGGATGATGGGCCAAACAACAAACATCTACATCAGTGACTAAAATGTATAAGGATTCATAACTGCCAAATTATAGAAAATTGGTACAACTAAGCAAATGACAGCTGACTTATATAACTGACCACACAGCTAAACAGTCTTGACCAAACTACATCCAACCGCTTACATCCAAAGATCAAATTACTATTATTAACAACAAAGATATACGGTGATCCCTTGCCAATTCTCGCTTTAAGTTCCGCGGTTTTAGTTATTCAGGGATTTTTCAGAAATATATAATATAACAAATAATCAAGAAAAAATCATGGAAATGCCTCTCGTCTACCCACAGCAGACGAGAGGCCGCTGCCAGCCAGCTGCCAGCGAAACATCAAACGATGACTCACAGCCTCCTGTAAGCAAAAGAGAAACGCAGACGGCCCAAAACTCTAGAATCTGTGCTGCTGATTGGCCGAGACCCATCACCCATGCATCACAGGATGTTGTGCGCGTTCTCTCAGCGAAGAAATGTTGTGAGCCAGCCTGGCCCCTTTAAGAAGGTGGCCTTATGGGTAATGTGTGCAGTCCCATTAACCGCGAAAAATAAGGGATCACGGTATATGATAAAAAAATATATGATGTGATAAAATGTATGATAAAATATGATATAATAAAATATATATATATGATAAAATGCCAGCGAATCAATAGAATTCGCCATATGATATTTAAACAAAGAGATAAGTCAGTTGTTATTAAACCTGTCCAGGGTGAACCCCTGCTTCTCACCCAGAGAGAACTGAGATAGACTAAATAAGATCCCTGTGAGCCTGAACAGGAATACGCAGGTGTAGATGATGGATTAAGCTGTTATTAATCAGTTAAATAAACAACCAAACTATAACTACCCAGTTACATAAGAGACCAAACTGTAGCTTAACAAAAACATGAGTGATAATCATAGATAATCAATATAACTAACCAAACAATCGCTAAACAAAATTGTAACTTACTAAGCTATTACTAATCAGTGCTAGTCAGATAACTGACCAAACTACAACTAACCATTTACATACGACACCAAACTGTTGCTACATTAAATGTGATAACATTGTAGCTAATTAATATCAATCAATGGATAGCTAAACAAACATGTAGCTTAATAAGCTTTCTGACCAAACTACAACTGCTCAGTTACACATTACAGTTTAGGCTAACTGATAAAATTACAGCCAATCATTATGACTAACCTAATGATAACTAAGCAGCTAGATAACAGATAAAGCTATTGCTAATCAGTGAGATAACTGACCAAAATACAACTAATCAATTAGGACCTAAAGCTGAACACAGCTGACTGGTGAAATTACCGCTAATCAGAATAAGCAGATGACTACGCTGCTAATCAGTTGGTTAACTGACCAAACTACAACTAATCAGTTACATAAGAGACCAAACTGTAGCTTAACAAAAACATGAGTGATAATCATAGATAATCAATATAACTAACCAAACAATCGCTAAACTAAATTGTAACTTACTAAGCTATTACTAATCAGTGCTAGTCAGATAACTGACCAAACTACAACTAATCATTTACATACGACACCAAACTGTTGCTATACTAAAATGTGATGACATTGTAGCTAATTAATATCAATCAATGGATAGCTAAACAAACATGTAGCTTAATAAGCTTTCTGACCAAACTACAACTGCTCAGTTACACATTACAGTTTAGGCTAACTGATAAAATTACAGCCAATCATTATGACTAACCTAATGATTACTAAGCAGCCAGATAACAGCTATTGCTAATAGCAATAGCTAATATTAGCTATTGCTAATCAGTGAGATAACTGACCAAAGTACAACTAATCAGTTAGGACCCGAAGCTGAACACAGCTGACTGGTGAAATTACCGCTAATCAGAATAAGCAGATGACTACGCTGCTAATCAGTTGGTTAACTGACCAAACTACAACTAATCAGTTACATAAGAGACCTAAGTGTTGCTAAACAAAGCTGAATTGAGTAAAAAAGAAAACAAAAACAGTCAGTAGGTATAATTTACAAAATAACAACCAGTCTGACCTCATTTTTAGTAATAAGTCCTGCTAACACCAGGCCTTTGTAGCTAACACAAGTTAAACAATCACCACACTATAAGTACATAAGTTACCAAATTCAGGATCAGACAGCCATAAATGGCCAAACTAAATGTAATCCAGTAAAAACTAACTACAGCTAACTGGAAACATAACTGAGCTACTTCTCTATTACATAGTTGGGCAAACACAGATAGCCGGCCACGCCGCATCTGATCATATGCAAATATGAAATAAAACTTATCACAGCTAACCAACACAGATAGACACTTCTGAGTCTGTCTAAAGCATAAACTGTGTCTAGACTTTGACAGAGAGGTATCATGTGTTTCATGTTGTGAAATGAACACAAATTTGGGTGGCAAACTCCTTTAAAACAGCTTACAGTACAGGAAGAATCTGCCGAGGGAGTCTTCTGAGTCTGTCGGTTTCAGAGGGGGCTCTATTTCCTGGAAGATAATGCAGTCGGAGCAGGAAGCCCATGAGCCGCTCCAGAGCAGGTTCCTCCGTTGTGGCCTTCCTACATTTAAACAAGATGCAGGGCACAGATGACACTGGTAGTGATCTTCTTAAGCAGAACTTTTAACTTTTGCTTCAAGCAGGATCCTTGTAGGTTGCACTTTCAGTAATTTCACTGCTGCGCTTAACACACCACATATCGCTGGATTAATTTGATCAAGAAAAAACAGAATATCACAAAGCAAATCTGTCAGTTAGGCAAGGAAATTATATCTTAGTAATGGTTCAAACAACTACTTCAGTACCCTCAATCATGATTTCCAGAAATTAGCAGTAATTTCGATTTTTTTTTTTTTTTTTTTTTTTTTTTTTTTTAATGAATTAGGACAAAAGAAAATCTTCTATTATGTCAAGCATCTCCTCTTTGGTCTTATTTGTCCAAAGGACAAAGTCAGAAGCAACTTTACTAACCCTAAGCCATGCTGCCATATTGTTTTTTGACAGGAGATTCTTTCTCCTGGCAACACTGCCCAAAGATCACACTTGTCTGTTTCCGTTTGTTGATAATCTTTCTTAATCTAGAATGATGGATTCAAAAAATAGTTTGGACATGGACTTTAAGATCCATCTGAGATTGAAGGGTAGCAACAGTTGCTTCTCAAAGATTATTGCTGATTCTTTCCTCCTTGGCATTGTGTTAATTTGAATGCTGCAGCCCAACAAACTGCTAAAACAATTGTGCTCTAATAGAGATGTTCACACTTGTTGATGATCAATTATCAAGTATATTTGATCATCAGCACCTGGCTGCTATTAACCACTTAATTCCTAAGAACGTAATAAGACTTGGTTTTGCATATACTGCTTCTGCATTATTCATTTATTTACTTACTAACCCGCTTGAGAGATGGTATACTTTCTTTTTCACAGTACAGTGTACATAAATATCAGTGGGCCCCAGTATTAACCCTGGGGCTCTTGAACGAAACACTAATGATCTAATCAACTACTCTACGGCTGTGCCAGAAAAATAAACCTGATGACGTCAGCTATCCACTGTGTCAAATCCAGGGGTTATTCCAACCAGGTAAGAATGTAATTGTTCTTGACCTACAGAGAGCCTCTATTTTCTACCTTTGTGTATATCTTAAGGTTCTGTAAGTGGAGGTTACCTTCCAGAACCATATCATCCCTCTCAGGCTGCAGATGATAGGTCCAAGCCTGTTTTCTGCAATCATCTCCCCTAAAGAGACAAGTTAAAAATAAACATTAAGGAATTCTTTTAAATGAATCTTGAAGGCAGACGTGATGTAGACTTTCACTTTTGAAACATCGCTGCAAATCGTTTTCATTTTCTAATTGTCACTTCCCCAAATTAAGTATCTATTTACAATCTGGGGTTTCATGTGTCAAGAACTTCTCATTAAAGTGTTTCATTTTTAATCAACTTTGCTATAGAGGCGATTCACACACATGTACGCATGTTTATTCTTTTTTTAGCCTTCTACTTAGCACCCACTCATCTTTCATTCAAATTTTTTCCTGTGTACTTAAATGTTATGTGAGGCACATTTAATCTCATTTTGTCAAGAATGTATGTCTGAGTGCATTTTTAAAGGGCTAAAAGATTCTAGCCTTTAATTTTGGCTTCACAAAAAGCAGAAGCAGCTCTGTAGTTTGGGCCTAGTGTCACATTTCAGACGTCAGATGTGTTTGATTCCACCAAAGTGTAGCTTGGCCAGTCACCCTAATACTTTAAGTCTTTGATACAGAGGATAATCCGGTTCCTCAAGAGAAATTGCTTCTGGACGCCATTGGATAGTCATTCAACCAATCAGGGAAATGAAATGTGATGTAGGTAGAGTTACAACCAGACTAGAATCAACATCCGCTGTTTCACCCACCGTTGGCGGGCTGCGGACCCCGTCTTCTTTGTTTACACACAAAAAACTAACAAGGGGAGTGCTAACTTTGCACATGAATGTCTGTTATTAATGCCAGTTCTAATAAGCACATAAAAGACAGCAATCTACTGAGATACCGTGTCCAAGCTTGAGTTCTTGATTATATTGTCCTCCTTACGAGTTTCAAGGAACAAGTATAAGAGTATTTGAACAATCTTCCATTATTCATTTACTTGGGCTAGAGGCCCTATAAGATGGTGCTGGTGTCATCTTGAGTTGTCCTCACATGCGCATGTGTCCCGGTCATGACTACTGTGTCGTTGCCTTTTTCCTCTATGGTGAAGAAAATGTTGTCGAACGCTCTGAACTTCTGGATGTGAGCGGCCCTGTGACTGACAGCTGCCTTAAAGTACCATTTCCCCAGAAACTAAAAAAAAAGACAGAGAGAGGCATGATGGGATTGCAGCAAACATTGAGAGCGGAAGCTAATTAAGATATAAACCCACAACCTGCAGCAAAGACCACTTATGCGGAAACAACAGAGGGAGTGGAAACTTCAGCGAGCGTCTTACTCAACAGGAACACGGTAAAACTGACGTCTCATTGTAAAGTGGGCCAAATGAAGCGCAATCATCCTTTACGGTTTTAATCTGCAGTTTCATCAACAGAAGATCCACCGTTCCTCACCTGCTGACGGTCGATAGTCTTCACAAACAGCTCCTCAGAATATGTGCAGGGAACGATGGCCTGGTGCAAAAAAGTGCATAAATACAGGAAATAAGACCACACTTCATTCAACATGACTGCAGGTCAAAGCCATACGCTGTCGTGAACCTGATCAAAACTCCTGTAAACCCCCAGGACAATCTCTGACAGTGTGCAGTGTTTCAACATCTCACTTAAATGGGTTGTGGATGGAGGTAGATTATTAACCCAGTTAATGCAGCTGCAGTATTCTAATGTTTGAAGAAGGTACTCTGGGCTGAACATGCGTCCCGTAGGCAAAGACCAGGGTTTTTATTTATTGTAATGTGAGTCATACTTTCATCTTATGAGATTTACTCTTGTTCCAAAATCCTCTGAAAGAAGAAAACCCACTTTTTTTTCACACCTACTTGAGTGAGTCAGCTTCCCGTGGGAGGTGTTGTTTTTTTTTAAATCGCTTCAATAACGCATGGGTTAATTATAGAAGCGCGCTTCGACATTGATTTCCCTTTCGGAGACGCTGCAGAAGCAGAGCTTTATCGACTGTTGGAGCTCAGTGTTTCTGTCAACATGACCAGGTCTCCCAGGAATCATTAACTCTGTGTTTTGGAGCTCTTCCTCTTTCTGCACTTTGAGAAACTGTAAAAGATCCCCAACAAAACTGAACTTTTTTGACTAACAACCTTTTGGTTCGTGCGATTGTCAATTTTTTTTTTCTTTTTAATTTGGAAAAGTTTTGTCTGATCATCAGATACAAACAACATAGAAAACTAAGCACACCAATAAATGTTGGGGTGGGATTATAAACCATTGCAGACATGTAGCTCCTTGAATGACCACTAGGGGCTGTCTCCAAAAGTGAGTCAACATGGATGAACCCCCATATTAAAATGTCCAACTCAAGATAAACCGACCTGGTTGCTGCACATGAGCCTGGGGCTCATAAGGACTGGAGTAAAACTGGGAAATAACCTACAAACATATTCTTAAATTCTGGCATTGCAAGGAATATTTATTGACAAGAGGCATTTAAACATCAGAACCAAGAAGCTTCACCACTGAAGGCAAACAAAATCCTGGTTTGTGGCCACAAAATACTAATTTTGTTGCACAAAATATTTAATTGGTGGCCATGGCGTACAAATTTCAGCCCACAAATTGCCAACTTCAGGCCACAAAATACCAAATTCAGGCCATAAAAGACCATTCTGTAACCATGAAACATAAAACAAGGCCATAAAATACTAATCTGAATTAACAAAATGCCTATTTAAGACCACAAATTAATAATTTAAGGCCATGAAACAAAGGCTGCAAATTAGCTGAAGCTAGACGTCTTGTATGCATCACATTTTTCATTCTTTGTGACAATGTTGTATGTATCGTTCCTGTTAAATAAACATAACTAAACTAATGAAAAAGCAATCTGAGGTCACAAACAATTTGAACCCACAAATTTCCAATTTCAGGCCATGGAAGACTAATTTTTGGCCAAAAATTCAAATTCAGAAATACTTTATTGATCCCCAAATCAAATTAAAACAATACTTAAATTAAGTCCACAATACTAAATTGAGGCCATTAAATACCATTTTAAACCCACAAATACCAATTTGAGGCTATGAAACATAAAATAAGGCTGTAAAATTCCAATTTGAACCCACAAGTTACCTCAAGCCATGAAACGTAAAATGAAGCAATGAAACAGGCCAATCTTAGTCCACATTATACTAATTTAAGGCCATGAAATATGAATTTGAGGTCAAAAATGACCAATTTCAACCTACGAATGATCGATTTGAGGCCACAAAATACTGAGGCCCCAATCTATGGACCTTATTTTTCATAAAAAACACATGAGGGGCTCCATACTCACCATATGAGGTGAAAAAAGGAAATCAAGCCATCATATTGACCAGAAGAAAAAAAAAATCTGCATCGTAAATCAGCTACTATGATGTCAAAAAAAAAAAAAAAAAAAAAATCTGGCAACATTTTTCATTAAAAAAAAAACCCATGGTGGTTAATCTCTGACTAAAATGTTCATTTTCAGAAAATAAAATTCTCTTGACGTAAATAACCAGCTGATGCTTCATGAAAAAAGTCTCATACTGACTTTCAAAGTCTCTTTTTACAGATGGGATTTTCCTAAACTTAGGCTCACTGAACTTTCCAGATTGCTGCATTTGTTCGTACATTTATAGACTGATGTGTACATACATAAATATATATATATATATATAACTATTCAGCTCCAGAAAAGGCATAAATGTGTTTTAACTGGTATAATTTGGGTAATTTGTGGAGCCGTGAAGTGATACTGTACATGAGAACCCCTCTGTGGAAAACTGCCACTCAGAAATACCAACAGGTCATGGTGAAGAGCTGAAGCTTCGCTTTATTCGTGCTGAGATTCCTCCATTTTTGAAACATGTGCATCTTTTAGTGGACGAAACTTAAATTGCACGTCTGAACATAACACCTAAATCATCTGATGAGGCTTCTCAGGGCCGAAGCCTGTTATTACCAGATCAGGTGACGCTCGCTTCTACTTCTACTTCCACAAGGTGGTGTCAAAACAACGAGCTCCTTGCAGCTGCATGGCGGTCCAGAACATGTTTTTGTTACTTAATCCTACAATAACTGCATGTTAATCTGCCTCTGCTGCTGTTATTCGCAGCTTGAAAACTTGGATTCTTAACTGCAGTTGAACTAAAGCCAGACATTTGTGTGTGCTGGATTTACTGCTCCAACAAAGGAGCTTTTGTCATTTTATGAGCAAAAGAAATGCGATTTCACATTCCTTTGACACACAATAAATAAAAGTATCCAAAGTTGTGCTATTTTTTTTTTTTACTTTGCCTTTATTGTTGAACGAGTGCCACAGAGTTTTTGCTCTAAGTGTTTAAACAAAAGGACAGTTTCTTGGCAGATTTCTGGTGTTGTTGGTGGATGGGACGGCATGAAAGGTTACCAGCAGGGAAGGTACAGCTCTACTAAATAAACCTGAAATGGGATGGGGGTGGGGGGGGGGTCAACTAGAATCTTCTGCAGGACTACATGCAATCAGATCAAGCACAACATGCCTTCACTTTCATTTTTAATCATTAAAGAGCAACACTTTGCAGAAACACTAGTTGTTCACTGAAAAACTCAAAACTCAGGCTCAGATCTTGACTCAATGAAGATATGAATCTATTCAGCTAAATGGGAACACTTTCATTAGTATGTCCATTGGTGTCTCTGACTGTGTGGAGTCACAGCTGATGTGGGCCTGCCGGTTTGATGGCGCTGGAAATCCACCTATGACTCCCCCTTCAGCACTGACACCAGGTCTCCGCTCTCCTTCAGCTCCTTCACAATGTCCAAGCCACCGATCAGCTCTCCTTTCACGTACAGCTGGGGGTAAGTCGGCCAGTTAGAGTAAGTCTTGAGCCCCTGGCGCACCTCTTCGTCCTGCAGGATATCAAAGGTGGCATAATCCACGCCGGAGCCATTTAAAATCTCCAGTATCTGCCTGCTGAAGCCGCACCTTGCGGCCTCCTTGTTGCCCTTCATGAACAGCATGACCGGGCCCTGGTTGATGATGCTCTTCAGGCGGTGCTCCAAGGTGACAGCCTTTGGGCAGATGTTCTCCAGCTCTCCAGACTCAGCCATCTCCTTCACGATGTCCAGCCCTCCCACCAGCTCTCCGTTCACATACACCTGTGGATAGGTGGGCCAGTTGGAGTAGGTCTTCAGGCCCTGCCGGACCTCTTCGTCTGAGAGGATGTCGAAGCTGCTGAACTGGATGTTGTGCTCCTTCAGCAGCGCCACAATCTGCCGGCTGAAGCCGCAGCGGGGCTCCTGCGGGGCGCCCTTCATGAACAGCATGCACGGCGCCGCGTTGATGAGCTTCTTCAGCCGCTGGTTCAGGTCTGCGCCTTCCCCGGGACCGTCGGGGCCAGCCGCCGTTGCAAAGCGCTGCACTTTCTTGGTGAGCTCCGGAGCATGCGCCCCGTCCAGGCGGTCCACCTTCTCCCCCGCCACGAAGAACAGAAACGTGGGGACGGACGAGATCTCGAACCGCTCAGACACCTCCGGCACTGCTTCCGCCTCCAGCTTCACAAAAGTCGTGGTCTTGTGCTCTTTGGCCAGCTCCGCCATCACCTCGTTCATCTGCCCGCACTGTGGAGCCCATGCCGCCTGGAAATGTACCACGGTGAGGTTTTTTCCGGCTTTGCTGAGTAAATCCTCGAACTTCTGCTGACTCGAAGCCTCCACGACATTCGCCATCTTTTCCTCCCTGTCTTTGCCCCTGCGCAGCGCACGCTTCCGGTGCAGCCCTTACGTCACATCCGTGTAGCCTGGTCGCTTCTAGCAGGTACCAGAGCTGAGACTGCCGAAGAAGTGGTTCGGTTTTTGAGGATAAACTCTCACTAAGAACGCTGGAAATAACAGGACAGTGTTATACGTGAGGTAAGCGATAAATAACACAGACTTGATCAAGAGGAACTGTCCTGTTGTCTCATGAGTTAATGTAAACGTTCCGCGTCGTATCGTTAGCATCCGCTTAGCCGCCTGAGCGGTTAGCTTTGTTCCAAACGTTCACATCAGTTCAGATTCTAACAAACGTTTGGTTTACTTCATCCTGGTGTTTATGTATATTTATATCAGCATTACGATGCTCAGTATAAAGTTGTGGGTTCATGCTTTTTTAAAGTACCGTTTAAGCTGTTGTGTCTGGAGCAGAGACCCGCTGCGGTTACTTAAAGGCTTAACATGCAGTCCGAAAACATGCACGCTCGTTTCGCTGGTGACTAAATTACCCGTAGGAGTGATTGCGAGTGGGGGGTGGGGCAGGTCTCGGGTCTCTTGTTAAAGAGATCATTGATCCCAATGGGACTAACATAGTTAAATAAAGGTGAATAATTCTTGAAACTTTTGAGAGGCAGCTATGCGCGGCCCGTACGCCCTTCTCTGACGTTTACACTTGTGCACTCTGTAATTCAACCTCCTACCGCTAGAGGGGAGTGCTGAGTATCCCTTAGTTTACTTTCGTTTTAAAAGCTACAATGGAGCAAAGAAAAGTATTTTTTTTTTTATGTGAGTAGGAGCTGGTAAATGTTGAGCGTCAGTCATTTTTATAGAAATTGTTGCAGGCTATTATCTTACCTGAGCTGAAGATGATGGAGAAGAAGTAGAGGCCGCAAATACAAGGACAAACAAATCTGCAAAACAGACCAATTGCATTTCTTATAGTCTGTGTTGATGCAATGCACAGTTATATTTGGAGAGAGGTGTATGGGAGCAGCGACGTCCCACTTCCATGTTGAAGCCTGACCAGGAAGTTGGTTTTGTTGCTGTTATTGATCACCAGGTGCTGCCTTCATAAATGCAAATAGTCCACTGACCCCCCATGTTTAGATGTCCAATTTAGCAGCAGAATTACGCAGAGACTACGCAGACACTCCGGTGCACCTGCCCAAAATTGTAGGTCGTTGCAGACAGTGTCACAGAGAGGAGAGAAAGGAGGCCTCTGATTGGTCAATTCTGCTTCCTCAAAAAAGTAATTTGAATGATCACGCAGGGTGAGCAGAAGTTAAGCCAACCAAGCTAAAGCAGCTAACTGGTGGGTCTGTTCCAGCTGAGTCTTCAGCGCTACTGGCTCCGCCTCATAACATGGCGAGGCAGAGTTCCAGCCAAAAGAGGCTTCTCTGTACAACCCGAAGGGTCATGTGACCAGAGGGTTTATCCAATATTTTCAGTCAGTGGGTGCACAATGTGCACGTAAGGGCCTGGTGGAGGGTTGACACCTTCCACATCGGTACACTGACATTGCAGTGACGTATTAAAGCGTGGCAAAAAAAAAAGTGTGTGCAACAAGCATGCAAAATAACAAATAAGATCTGTGAAAGTAAAATTGGTTTTAGAACTGAGCACCACGCCTTTAACAACATGGAAAGATGGTGGGAAATAAACATCTTTGAAGAGGAAATGTCATAAAGGGATGAAAGAATCTTGAATTCTCTTGATCTGAGATCATTTAAAACTTTGGTCAGAGCAGCACATCTGAGTACATTTTTCTGCATCTGCTTTTCCTTTCGGCTTTTTCCTTTAGGGTTCTCTGCACGCTGAATCCTCCTCCTCCAGCTAACTTCATCTCCTCTCTCTCTACATCCATAAACCTCCTCTTTGGTCTTCCTCTAGACCTGCTGCCTGGCAGTTCCAACCTCATCATCCTTCTACAGATATCCTCACTGTCCCTCCTCTGTTCATGTCCAAACCATCTCAGTCTGGTCTCTCTGACTTTCCCTCCAGAACATCTAACATGCCGACCCGCTGACGTTCTCATTCCTGATCCTCTCTAGCTTCATGACTCCCAAAGAGAACCTCAACATTTTAACCTCTGCTACTGTTGGATTACAGGTTTATAAAATGTTAAATTGAAGTTACGTATGTTTGGTTTTACATTTTGAGATAAAGATGATGACATTCTAAGAAGATCAAGTCTGGCAGCCCAGGTGTACCTGCTGTCCTGCTGTATCTTCCTCTAACTTATATATAAAAGGAGTATGTATTTCAAGAGTGCTGTTGAGGACTTGATGTAAAGTTGATCTATACACTCTGAAACTCTCAAGTATCCATTGCCATGTGATAATATACTTACTTGAACTCCTTGTGCTGTGACGCAGGAACAGACATGGAGGAACAAACTTCAGACATAGATGTGACGGTTAAAACACTAGACTCCCAGAGCAGAACCTACACTGTTGGCGCTCAGGTAAATGCAGAGTTTCTGCTTCATACTTGGCAGTAAATCCTTATTTTGTGGTTGTGACTCGTGTCTATTTTCCTCATTCTGCAGCTGACAGTGAAAGAGTTCAAGGAGCACATCGCTCCTTCAGTGGGTATCCCTGTGGATAAACAGAGGCTCATCTACCAGGGCAGAGTTCTGCAGGATGAGAGGACTCTGGCAGATTACAGTGAGTCATAAAGGCATTTCTTTAAACTAATGATATACTAATTCTCAGCCCATAAGTTGCTTCTGTCTTTGTGCTTTTTTTATCATCCTAATTCTGTTGTAGGTCACAGAAAATGATTTGTTGCCTGTGTTTACCATGACTCGCTCTATGAGCAGCTGGCTCGTAAAAAGGAATTGAACAGGAATTTATTACAATGTTTTCTGAAATGTTGGAGTTCAAACGTCATTTCCAGAAAAGGTATTAGGTTTTATAGAATGAAAGTAGTGTTTGTTACAGCCACAAAGACACTCGTTTAATTGTTTTAAATTACAGCAGGAGAGAAAGTGTGACCATTAAGACAGGCCTTTGAATAGCCTTTAATATCCTGTTACCAAGAGATGCTGACCAGACTTCTTCATTTATGAAATCGTCATTATCCAAGCTTTGATTTAAAAACAGTTCTTGATCTGATCGTGATAAATCAGGTAGGGTTACAGCAACAAGATAGAAAAAGATATCTTCTATATTGATAGTTTTATCCTCTCCAGCGTACTGTCTGCCATCGTTCCCAGCTGTTTGTGACATTAAACTGAGCGTGTTTCTGTTGTGTTCCAGATGTGGGTGGAAAGGTGATCCACCTTGTGGAGCGGGCCCCCCCTCCACCCTCTCAGCCTGGCTCAGGTGCAGGGGGCACGTCGGCTGACAGCGGGCCGTCCTCGTCCTCCCAGGGAACTGCACAAGCACCTCCGCATGATCGCAACGCCAATAGCTACGTGATGCTTGGAACGTTCAACCTCCCTGTCAACATCATGGACCCCCAGCAGATACAGGTGGGTCTGCGTCAGCCAGTCAGGCAGAAGACCACTCTACCAACCTTTATGCGTCGTCTGTTGAGAAGTCATGAAATGACACCAGATAGCTGTCACAAATATATCTTTCTGAGAAAATGTAGAAGAAAATGAACTGTACTGAAGGTCTGTTTGTGTCTCAGCCGAGGGGCCAAAGCAGTTCCTGAACTGACCGCTAAAGACTGGCTCCAAAAACCTGTAGGGGTCCGGGGCCTGTAGGGGTCCGGGGCCTGTAGGGGTCCGGGGCCTGTAGGGGTCCGGGGCCTGTAGGGGTCAGGGGTAGGGGTCCGGGGCCTGTAGGGGTCCGGGGCCTGTAGGGGTCTGGGGCCTGTAGGGGTCAGGGGCCTGTAGGGGTCTGGGGCAGACACTACGCAGACACTCCGGTACACCTCCCTAAAATTATAGGTCGACGCAGAGAGGAGAGAAAGGAGGCCTCTGATTGGTCAATTCTACATCCGCATAGAAAAGAGCGCATCATTAAAGAAATGAGGAAGTACCCACATCTGTACGATTCTGGTTCTCCACACTACAAAGACAGCACATATTCTAGTAATTCATGGAGGGAGATAGCGATGAATGTGGGTCTGGATACGGCCGAGACGGTGAGGAAGTGGAAAAACACAAGAGATAAGTTTAGTAAGTTTAGCTAGTTTGTGATTGTCGCTCTTGCGTTGTGGCGTTGAATAACATAGCGGAGACCGCGCAAGTATAAATCAAAAGTGTCTGCGGCATCTCTGCGACAAGCTGACAGCGACACATTGACGCAAGAGTATACACGGCCCTTAAGACAGTTGGGAACAGTGGTTCTTCAACTTTAGATGAATGAAGATTAAATAAACGCGGTCATGTTGCTGACTCTTCAAAGAAAGGTTTCATGGAAATATGGTTGACAAAATTCAGTTCTTGCAATTTTATCACTTTTTACCTCTTAACTGAAGTAGTGCTAGGCGATATGGAAAAAAATCATATATCACGATAACGATATCTGTCACGATATACCATAATAAAGTATGTTTTCAGTTATTCTCTGAAAAGTTTGACAAAAATTTCATTGCTTACTTTTCAACTTAATTTTGAAAGGACATTTAGCTGAACTGTCACAAACATACATTTTAGTGCAGCAAAAACAGGTAGGTACAGAGGTACAGTAGCTTTCACTTTTTTAAAGTGCACAACAGTTTCTGAGAGGAAAAACACATTTTTGCACTGAAGTTCAGCTATAAAAAATAAACACAAATTATTTTTCAACTTTCTGAAATTTGTAACCTTGTAGTGCAAAGTTTGCAAACCAATATAAAGTGTCTAAAGTAAACATCAGGGTTGAAGAGAACTCTGTTTAAGGCATTAACCATGAATAAAAGTGCAAACATAAAAGGCTATTTTGTAGAAGTAGATATGTTTCTATCAAATTTATCGTTGCAGGTTATTTAATTACATATTTGCTGTAATAATTGATAAAATTAGGTTAGAAACGATAGAAGAGAAATGGCACGATACACACTTTTCTATCATCCCCACGATATGTATCGTCATATTGCCCAGCACTAAACTGAAGCATGTAATATGAAAAATACGCCAAGGTGTTTTGATTAGCATATTTAATGCACAGAAAAGATGTAATTGATAACGATCTATGTTCCATGATAGAACAGGAATGTAAAGTAGACTCGTCTCGGTGTGAGGTGGGTGTTGATGTCAGATGGGTTGTTGGAAAGTTACAGATTATCAGGTACAAAACCAGCATCTGGCAACCATCTTGAGTTTGTGGGCCGCAGGGGGCTTTCTGACTCCATCACCGTGTGACCTGGGAACCACAAATGCTCTGTAACGTGCTCAAATCTTGGACCGCTCTTTTGCAAAGTGGGTCGTGTAGATTCTGAATTTTGATAAGGTCTGAAATGGAAAAGATAACATTTGCTTTACAAGGTACAGCGCCTTGCAAAAGTATTCGCCCCCCCCTTGAACTTTTCAAACGTTTGCCACATTTCAGGCTTCAAACATAAAGATATACAATTTTAATTTTTTGTCAAGAATCAACAACAAGTGGGACACAACTGTGAAGTGGAACAAAATTTATTGGGTATTTTAAACTTTTTCAACAGTTAAAAAACTGAAAAGTGGGGCGTGTAATATTATTTGGCCCCTTTACTTTCAGAGCAGCAAACTGACTCCAGAAGTTCAGTGAGGATCTCTGAATGATCCAATGTTGTCCTGAATGACTGATGATGATCAATAGAATCCACCTGTGTGTGATCAATGCACCTGCTCTGTGATAGTCTCAGGGTTCTGGTTAGAGCTCAGAGAGCATCATGGGAACACACCAGGCAGGTCCCAGATACTGTTGTGGAGAAGTTTAAAGCTGGATGTGGATACAAAGATTTCCCAGCTTTAAACATCTCAAGGAGCTCTGAGCAAGCAATCATATTGAAATGGAAGGAGGATCAGACCACTGCAGATCTACCAAGACCCGGCCGTCCCTCTAAACGTTCATCTGGAACAAGGAGAAGACTGATCAGAGATGCAGCCAAGAGGCCCATGATCACTCTGGATGAACTGATCTACAGCTGAGGTGGGACAGTCTGTCCAGAGGACAACAATCAGTCCTACACTGGACATATCTGGACTTTATGGAAGAGTGGCAAGAAGAAAGACATTTCTCAAAGATATCCATGAAAAGTCTGGTTTAAAGTTTCCCACAAGCCACCTGGAGACTCACCAAACATGTGGAAGAAGGAGCTCTGGTCAGATAAAACCAAAATCAAACTTTTTGGCCACAATGTAAAACAATATTTTTGGAGTAAAAGCAACACAGCTGATCACCCTGAACACACCATCCCCACTGTCAAACATGGTGGTGGCAGCATCATGGTCTGGGCCTGCTTTTCTTCAGCAGGGACAGGGAAGATGGTTAAAACTGATGGGAAGATGGATGGAGCCAAATACTGGAGCATTCTGGGAGAAAACCTGTTGGAGTCTGCAGAAGACCTGAGACTGGGACGGAGATTTATCTTCCAACAGGACAATGATCCAAAACATGAAGACAAATCTACAATGGAACGGTTCACAAATAAACGTATCCAGGTGTTAGAACGGCCAAGTCAAAGTCCAGACCTGAATCCAGTCCAGAATCTGTGGAAAGAGCTGAAGACTGCTGTTCACAAACGCTCTCCATCCAACCTCACTGAGCTCCAGCTGTTTTACAGGAAGAATGGACCAGAATTTAGTCTCTGGATGTGTTAAACTGATAGAGACAAACCCCAAGAGACTGGAGCTGGAACTGCAGCAGAAGGTGGCGCTACAGAGTATTAACGCAAAGGGGCCGAATAATATTACACACCCCACTTTTCCACTTTTCCATTTATTATTGGTTAAAAAAGTTTAAAATATCCAATAAATTTCGTTCCACTTCACGATTGTGTCCCACTTGTTGTTGATTCTTGATAAAAAATTGAAGCCTGAAATGTAGCAAAAGGTTGAAAAGTTCAAGGGGACAGAATACTTTCACAAGGCACTGTATGTGTTCTTTATACGTTCTTTAATGGTTTTCTTTTTACAAAGTTTTCCCTGCTGTCAGTTGATTTCTGAGCCTGTATTTAACAGAGATGTGATAAAGAGCCGTGCGGGACGCTGGCGATGTTGAGCAAATATTCAAGTGCTTGCGTAGTGAGAGCGATGAAAGCATCTCTAACTAATGAGCGTCATGTTCTGTGTCGTTCCCAAAGCTTCATTGCATCGCTGTGATTATCTTCTCATTCAGATGTCCGTCCAGCAGATGGTGTCAGGTTTGGGAGACAACGCCAGGAACGCCAGAGTCACAACCAGCACGGGGGTAAGATTCCCGCCCCTGCCAGCTGTACGCAACCATACGCAGTGAAGTGTTCTTGACCATCACCGCTGCTGTTACAGAGCAACGGGTCTGTGAACGTCCACATCGACATGGACCAGCCGGTGCAGAGCGAGCCGAGACTGAGGCTGGTCCTCGCCGAGAACCTGCTCAGAGACCTCAGTGATGTCATCCAGGGAATGGAGGTGAGAGCTCAGACTGCTGCGGTGCAGAGAACATCTCCTCCTCATGTAGAAGAGACTGACCCGCTGACCCGGATCTGTTCTCAGGGCCGGTTGACCGACTCCCAGGCCTCCCACACAGAGACCACGTCTGCTGCTGCTCCTCCTCCTCCCTCGTCTTCATCCACCACCTCCACTCCTTCTCCCTCTGCTCAGCCCATGGACACCTCCCCACCTCCAACAACTCCACCGCCTCCCCCCTCCTCATCGGCTCAGTCTGAGGGACCAACGCCACAGCCTGGACCCCAGTGAGACCAGTTCTTCCCTCAGATTCATCTCACTGGTTCTGAAAAGAATGTTAACTAGATTAGTGTGAAGATCATTCCTGACTACATTTTTTTTTTTTTTAATAGAATATTTTGTTTTAAATTACAGATGTGCAAAGGTTACTTCCCCCTCTTTTAATCTCTTTTTTTCCTTCAATAACAAAACACAAGCATCTAACCATAGTGGCTGTTGGTATGAGGGAAAATAAACCTCAAACAACTATTTTAAAATCACAAATATATTTAGTCTTTGATTAGAAAAAGATCCTAGTTTTAATACTTGAGCGTAACATTGACCTGAACAGGGAACCATCTGGGGGGTCTTCATCAGAAACTTGGGGAACTTCAGAAAGTTACCTGACTGGTGATAAATTAAGCCTAATGTCTGCCATTCTATGTTTTGTTGTTGTTTTTAGTTTCAGATCAGCAGAATGAAGCCAGCTGGTGAATGTAAAGGGGGAAATCCCCTGGTTCCTTAACCAGCTGTTTCAGTGGAGGGCTGCCCCCCCGACTCTGACACATGTGACATTAGTGACTGTTGTCGAGTCAGAAAAGTGGCTTCAGCTGCCTCGCTGGTCTGAAACGGCCTGCTCTGATCTTAGCGTGCAGCCTGAGGCCTGGAAAGATGGATTCTTTCATGAAATTTGCCTCAAACGGTTAAAAACAAAAAGGTGCATCAAAAATGATAAATACCAGTTCAGATGAAGCCTATAAATGTAGAATATGTTCACAGTTCAGCTTTGGCTCCAGACAGATTTTTCTGTTGCAGTGTGGGTGTTCTAGTCTGTAAACCAGTGGATTTGTAGATGTCTATCCCTTCATCTGCACCGTATCTGTTGCCATAGTGACTTAGATAAGAGGCCATGTTTTAGCTGCTACTGTTACAGCATCAGCTGAGTGAAGCCTCCATGTTTGGTGACGGCGGATTGTCCTGCCATTTCAACTTTCCCTCTCACACACAGACACACACTCTTTCAGCTGTGTGACTACCTCTTGTGCTGGAATCGGATACATTTCAGCAGCCTTTTTTAACTTCAGGCCCCCCCCCCCCCCCCCCCCCCCCCCACCACCACCACCACCACCACACTGTTCCTCTTTACTAAAATGAAAAGTCACCAGTGCATCAGTCCTCCATCAAAAAGGCTTTCTGAAAACATGGGGGCTCTTTGATAACAGGGGAAGACTAGTTGATTTTCAGCCACCAGTTCACAGCAGCACACTGACTATCCGCCATGCTGCAGTTAAACCTGTGGAAGAACCTCACATGTCGTCGCTTCCAAAGATCGCAGACCGTCCCTTTAAACCAACCTGTACATTTTGCTTGTATCCTGATGTCGTTTGTATTTTTCTTTCCTCTTACACACTGGTGTTGTCTCTCACTGTTGTGCATTTTGGATTCTCACCAGCTTTGCCCTTCTCTCGTCCCGTAGTCATCCGAGCCCGACAGAGCTGGCAGAGATGCTGTCTGAGCTGCGGAGGGTGGAGGAAAGACTGCAGCCATTCATCCAGAGAGCTCATGCCATCCTGGAGACGGCCACCACTGCAGAATACAACAATAACACAGTAGGAGTCTAGAGCTGAACAGTAACCAACCCCTCATCAGTGCTGTGTGGCTGTGGTTTTTCATAGGGATGCACGATAACTATCGACCCGATAACAGGAAATTATGACGTCATCCCGATAAATCCGATATCACGACGAATAGCCCCGATAACATATGTTTTTTAACACGGCAGTGCCTCGCTCCCTCTGAGCCTTGAATGACCGGCAGTGAATGTTATGTTCAAGTGATGTCGGCATAATCAGAAAAACGATTACTCAATAAGGAAAATCAAGAATACTCCTTCATGCCAGAAAACAACTCGTTAACTTGGTCATAATTTTGGTAGTTGCTGACTTGAATTGATATTCGCAGTATTTTCCCACATGTTACACAAAAAAAGAAAAAAAAATAGAAAAGGCTGAAAGAACGACTAGCAAAAGAGGGAATGTGGAAATTTACGTTACACCTTGAATGCAGCCTGCAGCACAGCGCTGATCACAACAAACATAGCGCTGAGGAACTTTGTTAAAGTTTCAGAAGAAGATAGTTTGGTGGTTATTTTTGATGAATCCTCAGAGCGAATTCTACGAGGAGGGAAGCACAAGCTTTAATACATAAAACCCGATCGGCCACCTACAACATAACAATCACTTCTATGGAGTTTTGAAATCGCGCTAACGTGAGCTAACGGAAGCTCCCCTCTGCTCTCCCTCATTCCTCTCATCTAAAGCTTCCATGAGATTAAAAAATAAAAACTACTGAACCTCATTTACTTTAAAGTTATTAATTTAAATGGAACCACAAGCCAAAATCCTTTAAATGTTAATCTTTTTCAGTTTGTAATTTTGATGCATGTATTTCCATCAGTTCAAGGAGCCTTTATTTTTTTTATATCAGTCAGTAATGAACCTTATTTAAGTTAATGTGAGATATAAAATAGGTTTGTTTGATAGCTTTACGAAAATGTTTGAGAGGCTTGCCAATAGTTTTTCTTTGGAAAAAATAAATATCTGTTCATATAAAAAGACAAAACTATTTTTGATTTTGTTCATAGTATTGATGTAATGATCTTAGGTATATGTGTGTGTTATCAGTATTGGCCTTTAGGAGCTGAAAGTTATCGGTATCGGTTTTAAAAACAGTCATTGTGCATCCCTAGTTTTCAGTGTGGCAGGATATCAGTGAGACGTGTAAATTTATCAACCTTATACCACGGTTGAAGCTGCAGGCTTATATAGAGTTGCGGTCAACACTGATGTGAAAAGGAACCGTCTTTGGAAGAGGAGCAGGGATGAAGCGCCCCCCTGTGGCCTGTCAGGTCCAATGCCAGTGAATTTAGACTGTTTCACTGTGTTGTAGCTGTGATTGTTTTGTCTCTGATGTAAATGGTCGGTAAACACGTTCTTTACTGGCTCCTACCAGCTGGGAATAAAATCAACCTTTCCATCCATTAACATCTACATATCGTAGACGCTCTCTTTTCCTGGACACCTCCTCCATCTCTTCTGGGGGAATACCAACTTGTTCTCTGGCAAATCAAGAGACATAATCTCCCCAGAGTGTCCCGACGCCGTAGCATCAGAAGTGATATTACAGGCAACAGTGTTTCATGTTCCAGTACAAACCCGAACGTGGTATCAGAGATGACCTAAAGGAATGCTCCGGCTGTTCCCCATCATAACACACAGATGACATCACTGTGTCCATCCTAACCAGATGAAACACCTCAGCGAGCTCCTCTACAGAAGAGCTGCTGCTCTTCTCTCTGGACCAGAGAGTCCTGCCTTTACCACTCTCTCCACCAGAACTGGGTTAGGGTTACTGAGGGCAGCGCACCGATCCATCTGTTCATGTCCCTCATCATTCTGAAACTCATCTTCTTTAAGCAACAGCTCCTCCCAAACAGTGATGAGGAGGTGCTGATCTTCATCCCCACTGCTTCACACTTAGCTGAAGACTTTAATTACGAGACCTGTTTGAACTAAAGGGATCCAGAGAATAAATGAATAGTGTGTGAGAATGTTCCTGTTCATGTGCTGTTGAGTAATAGTTACAGTACAGTTTTTCAAAGCGGCTGTCTTTTTCTTTTTTGTCTCACACAGGAAAGAGAAGACGACCAGCGCACTCTCGTCCAGATGTGCGAGGGTCTCCGTCTCCTTGGAAACGCTCTGGTAGCCCTCAGTGACCTGCGACTGAACCTCATGAGCCCCGTGCCTCGCCACCTTCACGTGGTCCGGCCGTTTTCCCATTACGCCAGCCCCGTCTCTCTCCCTGGAGCCGTGCATCACCACATCCCAGTGCAAGTACGTGAAATGGAGCGTTTGACCTGAAAGCCGTTCTCGTACAGCCCTCGCCATCAGACTGACTCCTCCCTCTTCACCAACAGATGAACCTGGGTGCCACAGTGACTGTTGCCGCCAACAGCACTGAGGGACAGGACAGGCCCCGCCCTCCCAGCCAGCCGGCCAGTCAGAGCAGGCAGGTCAGGGACAGACCTCCCCCTCACAGAGTACCCCGTCCAATCAGCAGGCTGGACAGGGACAGGCTGGCCCCCGGGTCATCAGGATCAGCCACCAGGCAGTCCCGGTGGTCATGATGCAGATGAACACGGACGGTGTGTTGTCCCCTACCCGCCACTGATTGAATGCAGCAGAAAACTGTTTGTGCGTCATGTTGCTCAGTTGCAGTTGGTTGGAGTTAACAGAGTTACTCCGTTCACTGCAGCCGCAAGTATTTACCGGCAGAAACGAAGAGTGAAACTTACCTGTTCACAAGCCACATGTTTTCTCCTGTCGCTGTTGAATGACTGCTCTGGTGTCCTAAAGGCATTTTTGTGGACTCAATACACTGAATTCTGTGGTGGGAGTGTAATTTATCGTCTCTTCTTGTGTATTGTCTTTGTTTGCTCAGGACCAAGTGGAAACTCTGCAGCAGGTCCTCAGCAGATGCCTGGACAGTCAGGTAAAGGCCAGTTAACATGCCCTAACTGTTTATCTCTTTTTCTTTCTTTTTTTTCACCTTTAGGATTTACAGGCAGATGGAGAAGTTAACATACCCTCTGTTAATATTTGTTCCTTTTAGAATTGTAATAAAAATCATCTGATCATAGTGGGTTGTAGTATCAGGTCAATATAACTTCAGATGAGCACAATGTATCATGTCAATGATAAATGATAAAAAAAATCATGTGGTGTACCCACATGATTTTTTTTCTTTCCTTGATTTTTGTTTGATGACTCTGTTTTGTATATATATATATGTATATATATATATATATATATATATATATATATATATATATATATATATATATATATATATATATATATATATATATATATATATATATATAAATTCTTAGGGATGCACAATAACTATCGGGCCGATAACAAGAAAATATGATGTCATCCTGATAAGTCCGATATCATGTAGAATAGCCCCGATAACATTTATATATTTTTTTTAACACGGCAGTGTCTCGCTCCCTCTGAGCCTTGAATGACCAGCAGTGAATGTTATGTTCAAGTGACGTCAGCATAATCAGAAAAATGATTTCTCAGTAAGGAAAATCAAGAATACCCCCTCATGGCAGAAAACAACTCTTTAACTCTGTCATCATTTTGGTAGTTTCTGACTTTAATTGATATTCTCAGTATTTTCCCACATGTTACACATAAAAAATAGAAAAGGCCGAAAGAACGACTAGCAAATGAGGGAACGGAGGAATTTATGTCATGCCTTGACTGTAGCGTTGCGGAACAGTGCGCTGATAAAAACAAACATGGCGGCGATGGTGTAGAACTTCGTTAAAGTTTCAGAGGAAGATAGTTCACTGTTTATTTGTGACAAATGCTCCAAGCGAAGGAGGGAAAAATAGCACAAGCTTTAATACGTCAAACCTGATCAGCCACCTGAAACATAACCGTCACTTCCATGGAGTTTTGAAATCGCACTAACATGAGCTAACGTGGGCTAGCCAGCAGCAAGTCAACCTCTCCTCTCCCTCATCTCTCTCATTTAAAACTTCCATGAGAAAACAAAAAAAAACTACTAAACCTTATTTACTTTAATTAAAGGCATACATTTGAACGGAACCACAAGCCAAAATCCTTTAAATGTAATTTTTTGTTACTATGGAGTGCACTTTTCCAGTTTATTTACACAGACAAGTCTAACTTGTGTCAGTACATCATGCACTGTGTATTATTTTTGATTATCATTGAGGAATGCATTTCTTCAGTTAGTAATTCTGATGCATGTATTTCCATCAGTTCAAGGAGCCTTTATTTTTTATATCAGTCAGTAATGAACCTTATTTAAGTTGATGTGAGATATCAAATAGGTTTGTTTGATAGCTTTACGAAAATGTTTGAGAGGCTTGCCAATAGTTTTTCATTGTAAAAAATAAATATCTGTTCATTTAAAGATTCAAACTGTTTCTGGTTTTGTTCATAGTACTGATGTAATGATCTTAGGTATATGTGTGTGTTATTGGTTATCAGTATCGGCCTTTAGGAGCTGAAAGTTATTGGTTATTGGTTTAAAAAAACAGTTATCGTACATCCCTAAAAATTCTATGTTGCTGTTTGTCTGACGTGATCTTTGCCTAATGATGAGACCCACAACAGTCAGATGATGTTTATTGATCTTTAATGGATCAGTTGATGGTGTGTAAGTTTTGGAGATGACTGCAGTCAAATCTGGGTTTCGATGCTGATCCTTGTTCTGATGTGTTGCCCCCACCCCCTCTTTAGGTGCCCTCCCACCTGACTTCATGCGAAATCTCATGCAGCAGATCAGCCAGTATGCAGCCGCCGTAGCCACGAGCACCGCCACCGCTGCTGCCACCGGCCCGCCAGTCCCGCCCCAGCCCACCCCCCCTGGTTACGGCTCTACCCCCAACTCTTCAACTACTACCACTGGTCCCAACACACCCACCACCACTCCCACTGCTCCGCCTCCACCTTCCCACGCCGGCCCCCAACCCCAGGCCAGGGTTGTGTTCACTCGACCCCCGTTTGCAACCAACATGCCCCCTCCAGCTTTCGGGACCCGGGGAACCACCATCAATGTGAGGGCCGCCATGCCGGGCCAACAGCCAGGACAGGTGATCAGTCTCCTTTTATCATCATCTTTTGATCTTTTTCTGGATTATAAACCCGTGAGACTAACGAAACGCCATCCGTCACAGGCTTTCAACCCTGCAGCTCTCAACCAGATGATCAGTGGACTGGTTGGACAACTTCTGCTGCCAGGACAAATGAGTAAGCAGTTGTTAGATTTAGATCTGAGCATGAACTCAGGGTGTCTCAGTAGTAATAATTCTGCTTTTCTTTTTTTTTTAAACAGGTCAAACAGCCACATCTTCTTCGTCCTCCACGGCCACTCCCACCTCTTCATCCTTCTCATCCTCTTCATCCTCCTCCTCTCAGACCACTTCCTCCTCTACTTCCTTCTCTTTCTCTGCATCGGGTCCAACGCCACCTCCCACTGCAAATGCTTCTTCTGCCCAGAACCAAACTGAGACCAACACCAGTGAGCCCCAGCCCCAGGAGATGCCCCCCGACCTCGGCCAGTTTCTGAGCTCCCTCCTCGGTGGAGCCGGTGGAGCTGCAGCTGGAGGCGGCCACATGGGGGCGCCCTCAATAACCGTCACCACATCTGGGGTTCCAGCCTTCATCCAGGGAGTGACTGAGTTCATGCAGCAGGTCAGTGTCAGACTGGCTGACAGGAATCCCAGTTTATAGTTTACACACCACTTTGTACACACAAAAGATCATTCAAGCCATTTTATGCAAATGAAACATGATACTATGAACAAGGGAAACAAATGAGAAAAAGCTAAGACCACAAAGACCATTTCCACCTGAATGAAGTGTAATTCTAACACAAAACAGCCGAATGTACAAACTGCAAAGGGACAAAAATAAGATGTGCCACAGAAAACCAGAACTAGTGGTCATCATGCTACAAACAAAATCCTGCAAACACACGAAACCTAAAACCCCATGGATTGCAACAAAAATGTACTGAGCCAGTACACCGTGGAAGCGCCGCTGGGACGGACGTATGACGCCTCTGTGCGTTCTACATGTGGCTTTGTCTGCACTGCTGAAGCAGCGGGGGATTTTTGGTTGTTTTTAAAGTCTTACTGGTTTCTCCTACATCTCCTACCCACACTTTTATTTTGCACTTCTGCCGTAGTTTCACCTGTTACCTTTTAATTTGGAATCAGATTTCTTCAAATACATTTTGCAGTTACTGAGATGTACTCCTTTTGAAAGCGGTTGCTTTATTTTTAATCAGGAATGTTAAAAATGGTCCCGTTAGGAATAGGTAATAAATGAGTCAGCTGACATTAAAGGGTTTTTACCCTGCAGGAGCATGCCCTCATATCTTCTGTTAGGCAGCAGTTTAAATTTTGTAACATAATCACTTATTCTGCTCTTGTTTTATTCCTAGGCCTCCCAGCCCATCTTCTCTCCACCTCCACCTCCCTCTGGGAGCACTCCAGCTCCCACTGCAGGGACCAACTCCACAGCCAACCCAGCACCCAACCCAGCACCCAACCCCACCGCAGCAGCAGCCGAGTCCCTCAACCCGGAGCTGTTCACTGGCATCGTCCGTGGCGTCCTCAGCACCATGATGGGCTCTCTGGGCCAGGCCCAGAACGACACCGAGAGCATTGCCCAGTTCATGCAGAGGCTGTCTCAGGCGACCAACATCTTCATCAGTCCTGAGGAACCTACAGGTGAGTCACACTGACGCACAACATGCTACATAATGAAATTATAAATAAACTCATCAGATGTGTCTATTCCTTCTCAGTTTCTTGTTCTCCTTTCTGTGTAATTGTGGTTGTCAGGGTTCTTTGGGGAGCTGCTGATGCTGGTGTGCCAGACGTTCACCATGTCGGACCTGGTGGTGCTGCTCCACGGCCAGCACCAGCCCCTGACCCGCATCCAGCCCCTGCTGTCCCAGTTCTTCAACGAGAACTACCTCAGCGGCAGAGAGCCCACCGACGACAACATTGCGGTCAGTATCCCTGTGTTTCTAATCATTTGTTTTTTTTTTCTTTAAATGTTGTTTGATATTTTTGAAGGAAGTAGTAGTTGGCAACCGTAAATAAAAAGTCCCAAGATAGTTGTATTTATTGTCATTTACCTGCTGGTGTTTCTGTCCCTCCTCTGCAGGCTGCTGCTGACACCCTCGTCAACGAACTGGAGGAGTACATCACTGAAAGCTTTGTGAGTCAGTCACCGAAGGGAGCTACAACCTCCTTTCTGGTGGCTTATTTATTTTTTATTTTTGACTGTCCTTAATTAACTTCAAACCACAGATCGAGCAGTATACCACTTTAACTTTAGCGCTTTAGCTGTTGCAAACTGAAACTTGATTTAGATCTCAGTTGGATCAGGAGTTATTATTGAGGATGAAAGATCAGAAAAGTTGGTGTTTTCCCAAAGAACCCCATTCTGATGGTGGCGACCTGGATTTGTTAAGTTTGGATCGTTACATCACAAAATACAGATGAAAGAGCGTCTCTGGGCCACACCCACACATTTCACTGGTTTGTAGGAAATGGACCATCCGATCTAAATTCACTGACCAGCTTTTCTTCACAATAATCTGTAGATGGAACGTACCAAGTCTCAAGAAAATAGGATGAGTGGCCTCAAGCTAGTTCATTTTAGTTTCAGTTGGTTTTAGAAAAATTACAGGAAGGTTTTTTTTTTTTTTGTTGTTGTTTTTTTTTTAAGGTGGGAATTGGTTTGATTAGGAGCAACTAGACCTGACTGCCAGGCTGATATATACTTCTGCGTAGCACCTATGCATGTAGGCTACTCGCACCCCCGACACCGTCTCAGGCATTTATACTCTGTAATTACACCCCCAACCACTAGAGGACAGTGCAGGTTCTTTCCTGCAGCGCTGTAGCTGCGACTGGTAATTATGACTGTCAGAGATTGTTCAGGGATACTGAATATTTATACGTTTTAGGGTGTGATCTATAGTTCTTGCTGTTTAGAAAAATGCAACAAGTCCAAAACCAGTGGAGGTTGCAATGCTGCTACTCTGCTGCTTGGAGCCAGCAGAAGAAAAAATAGTGTTAAATATGAAGAGTGTGGAGGTGGTTAAATTGTAGATGGAGCTGTTGAACATAATTTAGATGCTCCTGAGATAAAGTCCAGTAATTCAACTGTAAACAGCCTCCTTGTCAACCCCAACAGAGAGAGTCGTCGGTGTCGGTGCTGGACGGCGTCGACATCACCCAGACCAACATGTCTTTCTTCAGACATCAACTGATGCACATCGCCACACACATTCTGCGCTGCAATGGTAAACTCGACTCTCTCCGGCTTCACTTTTATCTGTAACTGAAATCATATTCTCATCATTTATAGAAGAAGAAGAAGAAATAACGACTTGGTATCATCGAATGACATTTAAGATGCTGTGTAATCTGATCTGTGACCTTTTCTGTTTCTCATCAGACGACACATTTGGCCCCACGCTGCTGAGGATGTGTAACCGGGCGTTGTTTGAGTGTCTTGCTCTCAATCTGCACTGTCTCAGAGGAGACCAGAGAGCTCTGACTGCAGTCATCAACCACAGAATAGTGAGTGAACTCCACGTGACACGTGTTGAACATGTGTGGGACACGTGTTCCACATGTGTCCAACACGCTGGAGCTACAGGAATCACTGCTAGATTAACGATTAAACGTGTTTCTGGCTGTGGAAGGGAAGGAATAACAAGAAAAGAAGTGTCATTATCAAACAGTTCAAGACAAAACTAGCAGTTATTGTGAACTTTTTAAAGCAGTTTTCCTTTGCGTTGAAAAGTTCTTCCTTTACTGTTTTATTGTTCACTGTTCATCCTCTGTCACTGCGTTTAATTCACTCATTCTTAGCAGACATGTCAAACTGGACCAGATCTCCCCCCCACCTCACTTTTTATTTATTTAATTTTATATCTTTTATTTGGCCCATCAGAGAGCGTGCAAAGGCAATCAGATGTACCAAAACTACATGTCCCATCATACATCTTGATTTTGGTTCACTCCTCACTGAGTGGTACAGTCTAAAATCAGCAGTTTTGGCTGGTTCGTAGTGGGTTTAAAACAAAAATGTACAAGAAAAGAAAAACTTATGAAGAGGAAAAGCAGTTTAAAGAGAGCTGAAAGCACGTACGTGTTTGTGCCCATGATGCATTTGGACAGAATACGTTGGTTCAACTCTAAAGAGGAGCCAAGCGTGCTAATCTTTGCCACCAAGAGAAGCAGCAGCACTTTCTAGTGGCCTGAACACAGAATTCTGCCACACATCTATAAAAGTAAGACAGACACATATATATTCAATAATTCAATTTCAATTCAATTTTATTTGTATAGCGTCTGTTACAATGACAATTGTCTTGAGGTGCTTTACAGAGACCCAGAGCATGAACCCCGAGCAAATATCATTAACTAAAATCATATTGAATCCTAAACAATGATAATGGCAGGTAAAAACTCCCACAGAGGGAGAAAAAAACCTTTAAGCTGTCAGGGACGGTGGTGTGGAAGGAAACTCGGTGGTAGTTCATGTCACAACGTGGTGACATGAGTTCCAGCGTAGGAAGTGCTGTGATCTGATCTATGAAACATCTCGTTAAATGCAGAGGCAATTATGTAATATGATTTTTAAAAGAAAGTACGCTAATCTAAGTCTCGCAGTCGCTATATTTAACAGCTCTGCTAACCAGACCACGACGTGGCCCAGCATGATGGAGACTGGTACATGTTCAGGTGGACTCTGCAGGTGCTGGGACCCCCCGGAGCCACTAGGGGGCCCCTTGATACATCAGGCTCAATATTCAGTCGGGCTGCTTGACATTAGGAAAGAGCGCGATGATGTCATAGTTGAAAATTAGGATGGCGGTTTGATAGATAAACCAAGATTACTGATGACATTTAATGTTACTGGTGACCTTAAATGTTACTGATGACCTTTAAGACTTCTGACAGTAAAAAGCCTGTGCAGACACAAAAAGTTAAAGGTACTTCTTCTGCTTCATGGTAATAACACCATGGTTTTATTAAAAATAAATTTAGAAACTGCACTCTGCAACAACAGGAACAACAGTCATGGTGCTACTTTAGATGCTAATGTCGTACAGATGAAATTCTAAATGGTTCAGTCATCTGGAGGAGAAGCTTCCAGAATGACTCCCAGCAGAGGTGTTTGAGGCCAGTCCAACCAGCAGGAGGCCCCGGGGCAGAACCAGGACATGCTGGGAACATCCCAGTGTTCTCCTGGAGGAGCTGGAGGAGCTGGAGGAGCTGGAGGAGGTGGCTGGACCTGCTGCTGAGGCTCAAACACAGATGACCAGAACATGACACACAGATGGACACGTGTTCATGTCGTGATAGCAATATGTTTTTGATACATGTTATTAGAGGAGAGGAGTAGAGGAGTTAAAGTTATTAATTTATGGTTCATTTTATTTCCTTGTGGCATTTTTATCTCCAAATCTGCTGCAAAGTATATGTCCTTCCTGTCAGGTGGCCTGATTCATCGTAGAAGCTCAACGCTTCAGACAGTTAATATTTTCAGCGATGTTTATTTTAATTTGAATTAAAGCTTTAGGTTCTCTATTCAGGCCTGCTTTACTCTTAAATGACAGCAGCCTGTGTTTTAAGGGTTTAAGGCTGAAGGTGGAGCTGTGTGGTAAACCTGGGCTGTGCTCTGTTCCAGCGGAGGATGTCCAGCGACATCAGCCCCAGTCTGGTGAACTGGATGACCAGCATGATGACCATGAGGCTGCAGGTCATCCTGGAGCACATACCCATCTCACAGGAGCAGATCCAGAACTACATAGTCCACACTCAGGTACGCTGAACTCTGATTCAGGACGTCTCCGTCTGTTTTCACTGGTCCGGTCCACCAGTTTGGAGCTGAAACCCAGTCAGAGGGTGCAGTCCTGCTCATCATGGCTGCTTCATATCCTCTTACTGTGGACGGCATCTGAAATACCAGATAAATAATAGATGTCACTCTTTCACAGAGAGATCAGTCTTCAGCTACCGCCACACAAGAGCCCGAACGAGCACAAAGTGCCACGGTAACCGTGTGTGTGTGCGTGTGTGTTCAGATGAGCATGTTTTGACATTTTCGGGGGACCTCTCCTCACGTTTCTGTTCTCCGCCTCCTAAGATCGGGGACACGCTCTCGCCGGCGGCGGCCACGACAGCAGAGGAAGCCATGTCGGTGTCCCACGACACGGCCGTGTCGTCACGGGAGACCAGGGTGTTGCCGGGAGACCTGGGGACCTCCGGTGGAGCCGCGCCAGTAGGTGGCGACATGGCGGCGGCCGGAGCGGAGGGGGGAAGCGAGGAGTCTGCCGGAGAGTCAGAAGCCTGGGCGGCGTCTGTTCCCCCAGTAAGACCCCCCCACTGCTTCCAGCCTTTTCCAGTCCAGAGCAGGAGATGGACGTCCCCATTTCATCTCTCTGATCCCAACGTCTGCTGCTTGTCTGTGTCCCGCAGGAATGGGTGCCCATCATCAGGTGTGACATGATGACCCAGAGGAAGATGAAGGCGCAGCCTCCGCTGTCCGATGCGTATTTGCACGGCATGCCAGCCAAACGCAGAAAGGTCAGCGCGTCAGCCGCGAGTTCTTATTCTTTCTACCCGCCTGTCACACGTTCTCTTGGTAAAACGCTGAGTTTGTGTGTGTTTTCAGACGGGACAGGGCAGCGGGAGCCTCGTGTCCCTCTCTGACGCAGTGAGTCAGGCAGCCAGGACGGCAGGAGTGAAGCCCATCACCTCCACTGAGCAGCTGCAGAGCGACCTGGAGACTGAGGAGGTGAAGGAGGCCTACGCAGAACAGGTAACAGCACATGTACACCTGTATGCTCATCAAGGACACGCTTTCATGGATTTTATTCCACATAAAAGGGGGGGGGGTGACCATAGCTGGTACAGAAAAAGAAAACAGTCACTCTGGACAGACTGGATTTAACTGTTTAATTCAGGGGTGTCAGACTCATTTCCACTGAGGGCCACATCAGCATCATGGTTGCCTTCGAAGGGCCGGATTGACAGCATGAATGTAACAAAATGCAATATAAATTTTAAAAAAAATTAAACTACACCTTGTTAAATAACGGTTTCTGTATTTATTATGTAACCAAGTGTCAAATATTTAACTAATTATTATATTTAACTCAGGGTTTGTGGTTGTAAAACTGCTCTCGCACAGGTGATGGTAAGAAGCGATTCTTTGTTTTTCTTGCAGGCTACATTTAGCATACTTAGCTCTAGTGCTGGGCGATATAGAAAAAAATCTATTTTATATCACGATAACGATATATATCACGATATACCATAATAAAGTATGTTTTCAGTTATTCTGTGAAAAGTTTGACAAAAATTTCATTGCTTACTTTTTTCAACTTTATTTTGAAAGGACATTTAGCTGAACTGTCACAAACATACATTTTAGTGCAGCAAAAACAGGTAGGTACAGAGGTACAGTAGCTTTCACCTTTTTTTTAAACTGCACCACAGTTTCTGAGAGGAAAAACACATTTTTGCACTGAAGTTCAGCTATAAAAAATAAACACAAATTATTTTTCAACTTTCTGAAATCTGTAACCTTGTAGTGCAAAGTTTGCAAACCAATATAAAGTGTCTAAAGTAAACATCAGGGTTGAAGAGAACTCTGTTTAAGGCATTAACCATGAATAAAAGTGCAAACATAAAAGGCTACTTTGTAGAAGTAGATATGATTCTATCAAATTTATCGTTGCAGGTTATTTAATTACATATTTGCTGTAATAATTGATAAAATTAGGTTAGAAACGATAGAAGAGAAATGGCACGATACACACTTTTCTATCGTCTTCACGATATGTATCGTCATATTGTGCAGCACTACTTAGCTCCATGTTTGCTGTGAAAACGCCGACGTAGATTAAACTCTTTCATGACTGACACCGCCTCATAACACAGAAGACAGGCCTACTGTTTTTTCACCTTGAGGTACAAACTTTTTCCCATCGTTCATGAAACTTCCTTCCTTGTGCATCAAAATTTCTTTTCTTGGACATGTTGGGGTTAATTTGTAAAGGTTTTTCTTAAACTCGTCAGTTCTGAAAATCGTCTTGATGTCTTGCTCATGGTTATGTACTGTTATTGCTGTGGGTAACAACGAAATGCATTATGGGAGATGTAGTTTATGGTCAATATGCGCTTTAAAGCGGCGTAAGCTTATTTTAAGTCTTTAAATATTGGTTTAAAATTTAAGCCAATAATGCACAAGCTCTCGAGGGCCACATAAAATGATGTGGCGGGCCACATCTGGCCCACGGGCCTTGTGTTTGAAACAAGGTTTAACTGAAACCAGGTAACCTAAGATACCCCAAGATACCCAAAGAATCTCCCTCCCTCTCATTCACAGCCATGTCCACCGGTACAGAATATACCGAGCCATCTGTGGTTGAGGCCAGGGGCGGGGCTTATCTGGTGACTCACGCTGATTGTCTTTTACAGCTAGGCCTGTGACGGATCACGTACCTCAGTTTGAATCACATCACGGTTTTAAATCCCCATCAGTTTCTAGACCGCCGCAGGGCGCTTCTGGTGCAACCGCTGTCATTGACTCGAATGACCACAATTCACAGCAGCGAAGTCTGGACCACGTCAGGAAATCTGGCGATCACGATTCGAGTCATGTACAACACAAAATTAGTTTACAGGCAAATGACTGATTTTTTTTAAATGTTATTATTTCTCTTCCACAAATCCAGCTTTTTCCTTTTTAACAATACTGTAGTGTTTTCTTTTATGCTCTTTTCAATACAGTAGATTAGAACTAGCAGCAAATGGAAAAAAAAACTCATCAGTTCTCTTCTTTTTTTTTTCTTATTCTATTTGTTCCTGTATAGCAAATGACTGGAAAGTGAAAAATGTTTTATCAACTCTCAAATCTGTCAAATCCTGTTTTCTTTTTTTTTTTTTTTTTTTTTTTTTTTTTTTTACAATAGTCCTACTGCCCTCTTTTCAATAAATCAGTACAGTATCAAGATTTCTTTTCCTTTAGTGCAGCCATTCCCAAACTTCATAATACGAAGGCCCAATCTGAAATGTGAAAAATCTCTGCGGCTCATGCAAACATTTAAACACCACTTTAATCAACATACAAGACTAAAAGCTTCATACCAACATTAATATAAGGGGTTAACAAATAAGGTGATACTTGTCATATTAAGTTAAGATGACAGTAGAATAACACTTAATTGGTTCACTTTATTATCTCTAAATGTCTCAAATCATGTAATAAATATATTACAGTTATAAAAAACATTTTTTTAAGATCGAGTATTTAAAACACATTTGTTTATTTTGAATCACGGCCCACCTGCAGTACCGCGACGGCCCACCAGGGGGCCGCGGCCCACACTTTGGTAATCACTGCTTTAGTACATAACAAGTCAACTTTACTTTAAGCCAGGCATAACCTGAACAAAAAAATGGAGTTGTGCTGGGTGGGCTCCAGGTGGGCTTCAGGTGGGCTTCAGGTGGGCTCCAGGTGGAGGTGGGCTCCAGGTGGGCTCCAGGTGGGGTGGGCTCCAGGTGGGCCAGGTGGGCTCCAGGTGGGCTCCAGGTGGGCTCCAGGTGGGCTCCAGGTCCATTTTCAGATGACCTGGGCTTGGATGGCATCAGCTCCTACCAATATGGTGCCAGTTCTTTTAGACAGTCTAGACGTTTCCCTCGGTCACGGTCACAGCTGTGGTCACATGACTCCTCACTGAGCTCTGGAACGTGTTTGTGTGTCCCGTTAACCCACTGTGATCAAATGTCTTCCAGGTTAAAGCAGACATGAAGAAACGGGTGAGGGAGGACCCGGATTTCAACTCCCAGCAGTTCCCCAGCGCACACAGAGCTTTCTCATCGGACTCATAATCACATCCACGCGAGCATTAAAGCTCTTCTCTCCTTCATCTGCAACATTTTGGATCTTCTCTTGACTTCAGTGACCTGGTGCAGCTTCAGACCACCACAGACATCCTGGGGGGTTCAGCCAACAGAGAACTGGTTTGGGTCTTGTTTGGGGGGGTTATAGAACAACAGACTGGTTCCAAATGTGAACTGGGAATCATGATGTTAGAAGCAGGTCTGTCATAAAACAGAACCGGTGCAGGAACAAGAGCCCATCCTGGTTTTCTGTTGATCAAACAGCCGCTTCAGTTGACGTTTCTGCGTGACGCTGATCAGAACGCAGGAGGCGGAGCTTCTGAAGACTCAAACATGTTTAAATCTGTGAATCTCCTCCGTAACTAGTTAAACAAATATGGGCCAGAACGTGTTACTGCTGATCACCGTGAACTCAGAGGAGCCTCTGTAGAGCAACAGGAACATTTCATCTGTACCCGACAGTCACGGCGCCCTCTGCTGGTGGAACCATACGCCGAACAACACAAGAGATGAAGAAAATAGTGATTCTCCGATAAATGACCCAGATGTGGAGTTGACCAGAGGAGGGCGCACCACAATAGTTTTAACTCAACGCTGATGTGTCAAAGAAAACGGGATTTTACAGTAAGAGCTGTTCATGACTCAGTTTACACGTGAGGAGTTAAAGGGCCATTCCACAAAGTCACATCAGCTCCAGCCCTTCCACCAGGAGGAGACGAGTGTCGGGGACAAATCAAAGCAGCTTTGAGTTATATTATTAAATATACATTTGTATCAAAACAGCAAATAAAATCAAGAAGATTGAGATTTTAAATGTCTAAACTGGTATGAACATGTTCTGTTTCCTCTCAAAACTGCTTTGATTCACGTTGTTTGGGTCCCTGACAAACGTTTACACGTCTCACCACCTTAGAGCCGGGGTTGATTTAACTCCAGAATGTTCCTTTAAATGAGCCTGCTTCAGTAATCATCAGACGTGCTCCTCATGGAGACTGAGACAGTTCCTGAGCTCCAGCTGACACCTTAGATGTCCACTGATGATGCAGCCCAGGAGGAGCTAGAAGAAGCCAAACCCAGTCATCTTAAATCTGCGTCCTGATCATTCTGTACAGCCGACTCGACCACCTGTTTCCTATTTATTGCTTCGTGTTTACTGCGGGTCCATCGTCTGCAGAGAACGTTCCTTTTATTGAGATTTAATTTCAACTAATTTCTTATTCTGTCTCTGTGTGTCTGTGTCTCTTTTGTCTCCGTAACCTGTTGCCTCCTGCTACCTGAGTCTTCGTTTAGCTGACTTCACTTTTCTTTTTGCAGCGTCTGAGCGCGCAGGACTTTCATGTGATGCTGATTGGCACATGAATGTACAGTAAGCTTAATAAAAATCTGACTTCAAACACAGCTGCTCTCTGTTTCGATTATTTTATTTTTTTCAAGCAGATCAGTATCATAATATACTTTACATTCTTAGATGTTTCAGCATCCAGGATGTTTTTCTATTTCCTCCTTTACAATCCTGCCTTAAAATATGAGTCGACTCCAAAAAACGGTTTTAAAGTCACCTGATCAGTGGTTAAATACAGATTAACATCATAGAACCTTTTAATTTAACAAAATGCTGCCAATCATCAGCCCTTAATGAGCTGATCTGTAGATGTGCAGACATCTTTGGCAGGTCTGGAGCATTCAGGTATGTGTTAATGCAATGCAAAGAGGGAAAGACGTAAGCAAATGTCTTAAAAAAGCATCATGTGCAGCACATCTGTCTTAATATGGGTTAAAAGGGTTTTGTTTGTCCTGCAGTGAGAGGAAAGGGATTCACTAGTGGGAGAACGTTGAAGGCGGTGACCAAGACCAGGCAGGCAGACCAAGCAAGAGGCAAAAAAAACATACAAGGACTGAAAACTGTAAGTGTCAGAACCTACAGAGCCTGTTTAAATCCACGACAGCGAAGAAGATCGACCCCAGTTTGTTTGGAAGGGTTACCTGGAGAAAACCTCTTCTGTGTGAAAGAAACGTGGATCTGAATAAACTACAAGACTTCTGGATGAGACCAAGGTGGAGCTGTAACGACGGCAGAAGCAGCTCACGCCTGCTGCTGAGCACGGCGGTGGGAGGGTGATGACCGGGGGGTTTACGAGGGACAACTGTGAGAACGTCTGTCTGTAACTGGGTCGTGCATCGAGACGACGATCTCAAACAGCAGCAAATCTACAGCAGAGCAGCTGGAAGATAAAAGGATGAAGGTGTTGCAGCGGCCTGGACCGGTCCATCAGCAGAGACCCAAAACCCTCAGAACCAGAGCAACGACATCAAGAAAAATGGACCAAAATCCCTTCAGAACCATGTGAGAGACAGAGACAGAAAACAAGAGCTTCAGGTTACTGCGCTGACGTCATAGAAGCACTAAGACCAGATATAATCATGCATTTATGCAGCACAACCTCACATGACGGGCCACTAATGTCTACATTTCATTTTCTTACAGCCACATAAAAACATATCTTTTTTTTTTTCTTTATTATTGTTATTCTCACAGATTACATTACACAACTGGTATTGAATTCTTAAATTTACAATTATTGTCAAGAAGAGAAAAAAAACATCAGCATATCAGAACATAGTCATTGCCATATAGTTGTGTAATGTTAAAAAAAAACAAAACCTGCATATATTTAGGTTATATCTTTAAGAAAAAACAAGCAAAACTAACTTAAGACAAACAAGAAAAAGGAACTGTGAAGAATCGAAACGGGATGTTTGGGATTATACCAGCAACTATGATCAGCTGTAGGGAGACCAAACAACAAAATTATAAGAGTTTTGAAATACATACACATATAAATATGTACATATAAAGCACATAAGATCTGGCAGTGCTTCAGACCAACAGGGAAATAATCAGGAGAGTCATTTAGTTTCTATGGAGACCCATTTTGACCATGACCTTGTGAATTTATCCATTTGTAGCCCAAGTGAGAAAGTAATCTTTTCCATTTTATATATTTCATCAACAATATCAGTCCATTCCTCTATTGTGGGGGTGGGGGTGGGGGGTCAGGAAGCATCCAGTGACGTGTGATGGTTTTCTTGCCAGCAAAAATCAGAGAAAATGCAAAATGAGCTTTCTGTTTAGGGGTTACAAAAAATCTGGTTAAACATTTCCATGTTAATTTTCTCCATTTCCACTGAAACTCACAATTTCAAAGTTACCTTCCTTCTCCCAGTTATCTTTAATGTAGTCTGTAGAGTAGGTTTTTTTACTCATGAATCCCTTATAAAAACATCATTCCACAGCTTTCTGGTTTCCGGTCCGAGCGGTTTCCCTGAACCCGACTGTCCTGTGAACAGGTTGGACCGCCTGGCAGTTCCTGGTCCACATCCTGTTAGAGGAGAGGAATGTGAGGGGGTCATGTGACATCCTCCTCCTCCTCCTCCCGGGTATCAGCGCCACATCTGACGGCCAAATCACTAAAAAAAAGTTCCCATGACACGTACTGCAGTTCAGAAAACATGTACAGACTTAAAACCTGTGAGTTTAATCTGAAGGATTCAAACATCCGAGGCTTTCCTGACACACACCTGCGTGGCAGCTGTGGGAGTGGAGGGTGCAGCTGACGCGCTCTGTTTGCTCAGGTACTGTGTTTACAGGTGAGCAGCTGCTCCTCCGTCAGGTCAGATTTCATGATCAGATCTCCTCAAGGTTCCAGTCCAGATATGATCAGCAGCTGCTCTTCTTATCCAGCGGCCATCGAGGCCTGAGATCCTCAGCCGTCCAGGTCTCACTGACTCTGAGGGACTCGAATACAGGCAACCGGACTTCCTTTAAGACCCATAAAAAACAGGAAGTCCAGTTTCCGAAGGCTGACATGATTTACTGAAGTGTTATTGACATGACTGATGTGTGTTTTTGTCCATCATGCAACAGGAACGCAGCATGAAAACACCTGATTCTGATTCCCAGCCGTGTCTCTACAGCTCCGTTCACAGCAGGCGGTTTCCAGTTAAAACAAACCTGATTTGGTTATTTTGTCGAATCCTCTGGACTCCTGATTTCCACAGATCAGTATCAGCGGACGCAGGAGAACCTTTCTGCTGTACAACCACAGACGATATGAGAAGAACTGGACAAACCATCTACGACATCATAGGTTTTCTGAAACGTACACGTGAAGCCTCTTTCTCCTGCACGGTGCCACGTTGGTAAAGGGGCGGAGCCAGCTGGAGCACGCCCACCTTAGTTCAGTAACCGTTAGCTGTTTTAGCTTAGCTTATGCTAACATCTTCATCACGTGCGGGGTGCGTGCAGTACAGATGATCTTTGCCCATGCCAGCGAGCAGCAATGCTAACATGTAGCCCACCAAACTGACGGGGAGAAGCTTGGCTACAAGCCTCTGCTGAGAATCAACACGCACAAGAAACACAACTCAAACCGCTGGCAGTTATGTGGAGATATAATAGAAACACAAAAACAGCTCATGTCCGCTTTAGTCCCTGTGCTAATTTCAACGCCTCGCAGAAACGAGATGTGACGTGAAAGCAGAGACAAACATGTCTGTCTCGTCACTGTGAGACAAAAACACAGCGAGCTGTTAAGAGTTAAACTGAATTCTTGATTTCTGTCTGGTCTCATCTGAACAGGTGCAGGTGTAGACATCTGGGTGAGTTTTCTAAATGCGTCAGAAACAGTTGTATTTGGAGGGAATGAATGAACAGCAGAAACTGCTGTGAATGAGTGTAGGCTCTTGCCGATTGTGCTAGCATAACTTTTGGCATAATCTGAGGAATTGATCATAATTTTTGCCCTTTTTCCAAAAGTAGCACTGCTAGCATAATCCGTATATTTTCTTGTCTTAATAGTACAATTTTGGAATAATTCAAGAAAACGAAGATCTCAGCTACTAAAAACGATAGATTAACATTTGGTTCCACTCCTATTTTGCGACTGCTTTTTAGTTGTGTAGAGATACCGCGGGAATTCGATGAAACGGAACCGGAAGGACTGCGTGGTTCAGAAACGAGCGAGATTATTCAATGTTAAATTTGTTATCCAGGGCTTTGTCAGAAACTGCATGGTTTAGTTTTCACTGTATTTGTTTTTTATTTGTTTTGAAACCCAGCGCGCGCTGCTAACGCGCACACAGTTCGTTGTTTACTCAAAATTTGCATAATTATCCACGGTAACTGGAGGCCATTTGAGTGCAAAACCTTGCGCAAACTGTGTCACACTCTGCTACACTGGATGGTTAGCAAGCTATCCGCGGATAGTTATCCACCACACTATCCAGGGTTTGTGCAACCTATTTTTGTTCGCTGGATAGCAGATTTATCCGCCGTATAAGGCTAACCATCGGATAAAGTTACCCGGGTTTTGAACAACTGGGCCCAGAATGTCAGGCCAGGGTTAATAAAATACATTTTCAAACTTGTCTTGTGAGTTGTGAAGTTTGTGCACAGAATAATTTTTTTTTTAAAAAAGTAGCATAATTTTGAAAAGCGAGCATAATTTGGGCAAAAAACGAGCACTGCCATTAGCATAATATGCCACTTTTACTAGCACAATCGGCAAATGCCTAAATGAGTGGGGTCTCAGATCCATTTCAAAGTGACTGTGTCTCGCTGGATCAGCCGATTTAATGTGGAAAAATTACGCAGCGTTGCTTTAAATGTTGTAACTATGACGGATTACAAGAACAGAGTTTCGAAACACCGACTTCCGTTGTGTTGCTACATCGTCTCTTCGAAGCAACAGTCATGACTGCTGTCACTTCAGTTCAGGTAAAATGAGATGTTTTAGACCTAAATTTAAACCTCAAATACTCAGAAGTGAAGTCAGAAAAAAACAGTAGTGGTTTGTTCAGAAGAGGAAGAGTCATTTATGAGTCTATATGAAGAGGATTTTACCCACAAACAAACATAAACCAACCCAGTAACACCAAACAATCATCAGTGTGTCAGGCACATATCAGAAACTGTTACAAAAACAAAATCATTTACACCGTTTGAATCATGAAGCTTTGTGTCAAACGTTAGTCTCATTTAAATATTAATCAGCAGGTTTATTCAGATGAGCGTTTACAGAAAGGCTCCGGGGTTGGACCGGGGGTCTTTCAGGTTTCTGTAACGGTGCGTGAGCCAGACTCCCAGGATCTGAAACCAGCAACAGAGAGAAGCAGACGTCAGCCCCCCTCAACACAAACCTCCCCCCCGACCCCCGACCCAGAAGGCCGCGGCCCCCCGACCCAGAAGGCCGCAGTTCTCCCACCGACCTCGGTGAAGCTGAACAGGAGGCCGATGGCGCCCACGAACTGCAGCACCTCCCCGGTGTACTGCTGCAGGATGCTGGAGCAGGTGGAGCAGCTGGACGGCCTGGCGAAGCAGCGCTGCGAGGGCGACAGGGCAGTTAGAGGACGCGGCGCCGGTCAGGACGCCACGGCGGCGGCGGCAGAGAGAGGAAACGGCGTTTGACTCACGGCGGGACAGGAAGCGTTGTAGGGAACGGAGGAGAAGCCGCAGCAGTTGAGGGTCTTCTCCACGTCCTGCTGGGTGGCCTCAGATTTGTTCCAGCCCACCTCCAGCAGCTGCTTCTGCAGGCGAACGTCACCATTTCAGACTGTTAAAAACCACCTTTGTTCGGCTGTTGTTGCTGCTACAGAGCGTTACTATTAGCATGAATGCTACTCCTCATTCTGCACCTGTGGACAGGAAGACACCTGACAAACACCTCTGCAGGGGTTTGTTCCTCCAGTCTCTGGTTATCTCTGCTAGCAGAGCTTGACGCTAACTTTTTTGCTCACCAGCCACTGTGGCTAGTCTTTTTCCTCAGTCATTAGCCATTTAGTCTTTATGCTAGCCACAGTTTTGCTGTCAATTTTTTTCTTTTTTCACAAAATTCTTGCATTTACATTTTAATTACAAACAATTGGTACAACTATTGGGATGTGTCATATCATAAGTTACCAGCCAAAGTTGCTTGTGAGACAGAAATTGTTACGAGCCACAGCCACATTTTACTAGCATTTGGCCGGTTGGCCGGTTGGCCGGTGTCAGTGTGGAGCCCCCCCCCCCCCCCCCCCCATTAATGCTACTGTCAACTGCTCTTTCTTCAACGCAGTAAATCATATGCTCCTATAGAAGTGGTATTAATACATACAAGAACATGAACAGAACCTTGTTTAGGGGCCATAATAAGATAGAAATGCTCCCAATTAAATGTACATACAGTCATGGAAAAAATTATTAGACCACCATTTTTTCTTCACTTTCTTGTTCATTTTAATACCTGGTACCACTAAACGTCATCATGTGACTAAAACAGACAGAAAAGAAAACACTGAATGCATAAAAGCAGTGTTGTTGGCAGTACAACGCCATAGCTATTGATGTAAAAACTTAAGTGATTTAGGTCATAATCAAGAAAACCATGGAAAATGGTAAGATATCAGCTCTTAAATAAAACTCTTATGAGCAATCTTTGTGGTTATCATTATGTTTGTCCAAACAAATGTACCTTTAGTTGTACCAGGCATTGAAATGAACAAGAAACTGAAGAAAACAAGGGTGGTCTAATAATTTTTTCCATGACTGTATTAGGAAGAGCTTAACGAAAAACATCTGAAGTTCCAAAACCATCAACATTCCAGAACAAAACCATCAAAATAATCTAGATCCTCTAAACCAGTGGTTCTCAACTGGTGGGTCGCGACCCAAAAGTGGGTCGCAGACCCATTTTCAGTGGGTCGTGGGCCTTTGCCTTTTATATTTGTGCATAAAAGCGCTGTTTAGTCTTAAAAATGACTGTTACTGAAATGTTCAGCTTTATGATTAATGCTTAAATAAGTGACTAGATAGTTTTAATAGGAAATTGTTGTATATTCAGGAAGTGGGTACTCAGCAAATGCTACATATTTGAGTTCTTTTTGAAACTACTGCTCAGTGGTTGCACTTTTTTATTTTTGTGCATTATTTTTTTTTATGTTTGTGCATGTTGAGTCTGTTAAAAAAAGGCTGAAGTTACTGAAGTGAAGTGTTTTGGATTTAATTAAAATGCAGCTAATTGAGCTTCAAAGGGAATATTTCCCACTTGAAGTCATTTTGGTTTTTGTCCTTTTGGTTCACCAATAAACATTTTTTTTGTGTTGACATTCTGTGATATTCTATTCTACTATCTCTGATTCAAACTGCACGATCTTTTCATTCAATAAATTTGAGAAGTTGGAAATTTTCCTTGATTTGGGTCGCGGCTGGTCATTAAGGGTGATGGTGGGTCCTGAACCGGACCAGTTCAGAACCACTGGTCTAAACAGGCAACGGTGTCTACGGACCAGGAAGTGGACCCACCTGCTGGCCTTCGTTGAGCGCCAGACACGCACAGGAGATGGAAAACTGCAGCACGAACACCAGGAAGAGGATCATCATGTACTGGAGGAGGCTGAGGAAACCGACGGCCTGAAACGCCTCGGCGTGGCGCCGCTGCACAGGAACAAAGACCCGCCGCGCGCAAAGGATACGAAGAAGAGCAGCACCTGGTGGTGCTTCAGGGCGCCGCACAGCCCCACGAAGGCCACCAGCAGGAGGAAGACGCCCACGCCGATGACGCCCGCCACCACACTGATGCTGGACACCAGGCCGAACCACTTCCCCCAGGCCGCCACGCCGATCAGCAGCAGGCTCACCATCTGTGGAGAGACGGCGAGGGAGGCGTGGGACGAAACAAAAACTGATGAGACCAGAGAGGGCTTATGGTGCTCCTGTCCTCTGATGGACTTATTTCAGCCATATGAGACCAGGGGTGTCCCACTCCAGTCCTCCATGTCTCAGATGTTCCCCTGCTTCACCTGAATGGATCCCCATCAGCTGGTCCTCCTGGTCTGTTAACGACCCGTTCATGTGGATCAGGAGCCCTGAAGCAGGGAAACACCTGAGACATGCAGGACAGCGGTCCTCCAGGACCAGTGTTGGACCCCCCCTGATGTAGACGTATAGAGACCCCAGAGACACGACGTGTCCAAAGAGGCTGAAAGGTCTCTGCAGAAGATGAAGCTGATTCAACTGGAGAGGAAGGACGTCGACGTGCTCAACCTCACTAGAACTTCCAGGCTACGTTCATGTCAACAAGGAAGAGATCAGAACTGATCCGGTCCGCTCTGCCCGGAACAACTCAAAAGATAGTGTCACATTCTGGCTCCGTAGTCGATCCGACACCAGAACAACTCAACGATGCTGCTGCTGAGTGTCCACCTGTCGGTACCGACCGATCCAATTCTTCTTTGGTGCTCTAAAAGCCAGAACAGGAAGTTCTCACACATTTAGGGAGCCATGATGTGAAAAAAATGATAGTTTATAAAGTTAAAGGGGAAGATGGACGTACCGAAGCAGCAAACTGGACTTTGATTTGATCCAGAAACCAGAACAACCACGGACACCTGAGCAGCTGCTGTCGGTCACTGGAAATGTTCGCTGTGTAACTGTGGTCCAGTTTCCCGCCCAGACCAACATCCCTGAAACTGTTCTGCCAACACGGCACGAGGCCGAACACGTTCCACATCAGCTCCAAGACGCTCACAGTCAGCCGGACGGGACACAGCTGGACGGGACACAGCTGGACGGCACACAGCTGGGCCTCAAACGTCCAAATATGAATGACTTTTTATTCTAAATATTTCTTTAATAGATATGCTTTGATGTTCATTTTAGACAAAAACAACAACACTGGTATCAAATCAACACTCAAAGCTCAGCTATTGAAAATGGAGAGAAGAAATCAAAAGCATCTCCAGTTTTAGGGGCCCAGAAGAACCAGACACTGACCCGCTCCCCCCCCCTCAGACCTCTGGGTTGGTTTTCTTTCATCACAAGCTCCTTTCACTGCTCTCACAGCCACCTGTCATCAGCTGAGCTGATGAAACAGCAGAAACAAACAGCTGAATCCCTGAGCTCTCACGGTGACGGTGACGTCATTTATTGGAGCCAAAGTCCTCATGAGAGGAGTGAAGTCAGATGGAAGATGTGGCCGAGTTTGAAGAAAGAAAAAAACACCACGGGAACTTCTGACAGACAAAGCTGCTCTCTGAGGATGAGAGTAAACCCAGGAGATCCAGCTGATGGACCTGGAGATGGTCGTCCACCCCGAACACCAGCTGGCAGAGCAGCATTTGAGCTCCACGGTTCCCCAGACGTTAAACGCGCTTGTTTTCCTCTGATTTTAATCCGATTCAAGGTGTTTCCTCCTCACCACATCACTGAACACATTAAAGTTCCGATGAGGGGAACAGGTGTCATTAAATCTAAAATATCAGAGCAGCTAGTTCCCTGTTTCGGACCAGAAACAAAACGGAAACGCAGTCATTTGCTGCGTAATGACGCACAGCTGCCACCTGTCCGTGCGCCCGTTTATCTCTGTCGAACATTAACCGACAACAGATCAGCCGTTCAGATGGAGGTTTAACCTCCTCCCAGAGGAAGAGTTAAAAAAAAAAAGAACCCTGCGTGACAGATAAATGAGTTTTTACTCACAACATAGACGACATTGAGCGCAGAAAGCGCGTTCTTGGTGCAAACGAATCCTCCGCAAACCATCTCAGCTCTGCGGTCGGTCTCCTCTCAGGTCTGGAAACGTCTCCGCTCCTTCTTACCTGCACGTCTACAGGTGGACGCCCGCGGCGGCGTTTCCTGGACTCGTCCTGTGCGCTGATTGGTCCGCCCTCTCCTTTGCTGGTGACGTCACCCCCTCAACGCAGCCGGCTACTCGCGGAACTTCAGATTAACTTCTTTAGAAATATATATTTCAGTTTCTTCGTTGAATTTGTTTATCAAAGAGGGACAGCACAGGTCGATGAGCATCAAAGCAATGAAAGAAGATGTGATTATGGCGGGTTATTGCAGAACTAATCATTTATTAAAATGTTATTCTCAAAGCAGGTGAAGATAAACGTCACAAGGGTTTCCAAATGAAAGAATACACTAAATAAATGATGCAGTCAAAGTTGGAAAAGACAATAAACTGTACATAAATACAAAAAATAACCTGATTTTTGTTTGTTATATAAAGGTGATGGAGCTGCTTCAGTATTTACTTCCCCTTAATGACATGACACAATAAAATTATGTGGTACGTCCATTTGGCGCCTCACAGCTCCCTCTGGTGGTGACTCTGCGCTACTACAACTGCCAGTCCTCTGATGATGGAGCCCAAAGGTCCATGCACAGAGGCGTTTCTAGTTTTATCTGGGACCTTTGCAAGGTTCTGTTTGGACGACCACAACCCCTTTATCTCTACTGGGGGAAAACAATGCACGCTTGTTTGTTTGTTTGTTTGTTTGTTTGTTTTCTTCTTCTGGTGGTGGTCAGGCAGTACTTCAGCAGCATCTTCACGATCAGCTTTTCTTCTGTGGTTGACACATTTACCACCAAAACAGGTTCATCTCTGGGACTCAGAACCGTCCCATGGTGGTTCCACTTGCCAATATATTTTTTCTTCACTTAACAACTGTCTGCATATATTAACTGTTAGTGCCAAAATCTTTGTTTTTATTTATACGCATATATAATAAACCTCCTGCACAGAAATTCAGTCTTTACTGCCAAATTTAGTTAAAAATGTTTCCTTTTAAATCGTGTAAGAACGATGACTTCTGACGTTAGTGAGGGGAACCTGGAGTTGTGAATAAAATAAAAGAATTAACAAAAAGCTTACAGCTGATTTCTGTGATATTTGATGAGAGGATTTCCTCCCAGTCGACTGTGTTTATGAGCAGGAAGGTTCCCTCATATGATCCAGGTCCTGATCAAGGTTTCTTCCTCTTTTTTCTTGCCTCTGTTGGCTTAAAGGTTTTTTTCTCCTCCTGTAGGAGTTTTTTTTACCTGCCATTATCCTTGATTTGGATTTAATATTATAATTTTAGTTGATGATATTTGCTCGGGGGTCATAATCTGGGTCTCTGTAAAGCGCCTAGAGACAATTGTCATTGTAACAGACGCTATACAAATAAAATTGAATTGAATTATTGAAAATGTCTTCATTCTCCATTTAATTTTGGTCAAACATCTTGGAGAAAATTAAAGTGAATGTTGTTGTTGCCATGTACTGGTCAGTAAAATATAGATCTCCTTTAAATTCATTCAGAATTGTTTTTAGCTGAAAACAGTTTTAATGAAGAAGCAAAAATGGAATTTGGATCGTAAATGTACATTTTCCAAAAACAACCAAATGTTACTTTTCTGTGGTGGTGTTTTTGTTTTCATTGTTTTCCTGGTTACAGATGTTAATATTCTACAATCTTGGATACTTTCTTGTTAAATTAAATTAATTAAAATAAAGTGGGCCTAGTTTGCTCCAGTAACGATACTGTTACAGTCAAGACATTGAGACAGAAACAGTCCTGACATGAATTAAGTTTATCTGCAGTAAACTGTCACCTCATCACTGACTTACCTGCCATCACCTTTATAGATCAGCTGTTTCTGATCAATAATACTAAAGAGAAACAGTCAGGATGAATTCCTGAGATCAATCAAATATCATCCTTCCTAAGTCCGTCACCTTTATCATTTTAACCAGGACTGGACTGGAGATGATGATGATCTTCACTAATCTTAACTAACTAAATGAGGAAACATACACAGACGTTTGTGAATAACTTCATTAAATTTATTTCCAGTCAGAGCGACATCTGCAGAGATCAGATTCAGAAATCTTGTTATCTTGAACCATGAACCCCCCTAAACACCAGGGGTGCATCTAGGATTTTTAAACTGGGGGGGACTGAGCTGTTATTAGAGTTGTGAGTTTTCTAACTGAATTAACATCGGTAGTCAAAGGCCTATCCCCCTGAGACTGAATTTAGTATACAGTCATGGAAAAAATTATTAGACCACCCTTGTTTTCTTCAGTTTCTTGTTCATTTTAATGCCTGGTACAACTAAAGGTACATTTGTTTGGACAAACATAACGATAACCACAAAGATTGCTCATAAGAGTTTTATTTAAGAGCTGATATCTTACCATTTTCCATGGTTTTCTTGATTATAACCTAAATCACTTAAGTTTTTACATCAATAGCTATGGCGTTGTACTGCCAAAAACACTGCTTTTATGCATTCAGTGTTTTCTTTTCTGTCTGTTTTAGTCACATGATGACGTTTAGTGGTACCAGGTATTAAAATGAACAAGAAAGTGAAGAAAAAATGGTGGTCTAGTAATTTTTTCCATGACTGTATCTTTAATGTTTATCTCTTTAACCCTGTATCCCAGTAATTAAATTTCATTTTTCTCTTTCATGACGCCAGCACACAGTGCAGCTGTGCATCAATCAGCAACAGCTGTTAGCGCTGATCAATCAGTTCCTGCTGCACTGAGGACCATTTAAAAGCAGAGCCAGTACACACCAGCAGTACCAGTGTCTTCTGATCTCTGTGTTATTTTAGGTACCTTACTTCTGGTGTGGTGATTGTGTCAGAATGAGGTGAGTATGAATATGAACTACTGAATGAGTCGTAGTCTGAACTTTATCAACAGGAACATCTGTGTCTACAGGGTGTTGTGGATTTCTTTCCTTCTGCTTGGAACCATCACCTGCTCTCCTCCTCCACCACAAGGAGGTAAGGAAACAGATAAAACCACAAACCCAATGACCATGTAAATGATGCTAAATGCTGGTTAATCTCATTTGTCCTCAGGTAGTACTGATGATATTCCCTCATGGCCATACTGGGGTCCATTGTCAAAACCAGACTCTAAACCTCCTGGCCAGGCCAGTGGGTCTGCTGGTGGAACTGGTGGTTCCAGCAGCTATCCAGTCTCCCACTATCCCAGCACTGCTGGTGGAACTGGTGGTTCCAGCAGCTATCCAGTCTCCCACTATCCCAGCACTGCTGGTGGAACTGGTGGTTCCAGCAGCTATCCAGGCTCCCACTATCCCAGCACTGCTGGTGGAACTGGTGGTTCCAGCAGCTATCCAGTCTCCCACTATCCCAGCACTGCTGGTGGAACTGGTGGTTCCAGCAGCTATCCAGGCTCCCACTATCCCAGCACTGCTGGGGGTTCTGGTTCCTCTGGTCATGGACCGCAGCTGTACGGTGGTCAGGATGGTCAGTCCTCAGCTCCAGGAGGCCAACAGGTTACTCAGGAGAGCTGGACCTCACCTGATGGGGAGGAGCCTGTCTTCACTCATGTAGATGACGAGGATCAAGTGTACGCTTTCAAGTCTCGGTCCCGCTACGGCAAGAAACGACTCCTGTGGCGTTGGTTCCGCTACACCCCAACAGAACCACTTTATCCCGAGGAGCCAGTATTTCAACACACTGGCAAGACGTCTCAACACAGCAAGGGAGTCTTCTGAAGATGCTTCTGGTGAGGATCCCTCCACTCAACATGTCTCTGTAGCTTCTGTTGTCTGACCCTCATCTGTCTTCCAGGTCTCCATGTTCTAGAAGAGACGACCAGCTGATTATTCAATAAATGGTTTTAATCATGTGCAACTGCAGGCTTGTAACTTCATTTAGCTTTAAACGAACTGGGGAGAGATGGCTGACCTGCCTCTAACTACTCCATCTGAACTGATGAAGGAAGCTCAGAGCTTTAGCATGTTCTAGGTCCAAAGCAGGACTATCTACACCAAAGATCACATGGGGCCCATGTGAAACACTGAAGTATAAAATGAGCTTGACTTGCAGTCAAATGTAGCAAATTATCCACTTGTGCATGAGGTCCAGCTGCCACAAAGGTTTTCTGAAATTACTCAACTTGTACTACATGAACTCTGATTTTTCAAAATCTGGAACTTCAACGGCTTAGGAGACCAGTTTCAGATCAAGGGACATGAACTCACTAATGCCGACAGACTTGAAGTCAACCTGTATCGTTGTGCAGGGAAAGACAACGAATAAATGCAACTTGATGGGTTTCTTACCTCTTTGTGGGCGTGTGAGTTGTGCTCAATAAGCTGAAGTCACATGACTGTCATAGCGGTTTAAAACTAGTCTTTGAAAGCACAACTGGTCTAAAATATCTTGGTTTCATACTATTTGCTTGGACCCAGACAAGTTCAACTTGGGAGACTTTTTTTATTGTATTGTTTCCCATTATGTCCTGGGCCACTGCAGCAGAAGCCAGTCCCAGCTGTCACATGGTTGGGTGCTAGCATTGGCATGCTACTTGCTAGCAACAACTGCTACATCAGGGTGAAGAACATCTTTGTTCATGCAGTTTAATGTAAATTGATGTGCTGCTGCAACATTAACTCCCCTGTGGGATCAATCTTACAGTAGAGATGGAGGGGAGGATGGTTAATCACCAGTGTCTGAGTGGATCAGTGGTGGTGCTGTTAACTACCTTTTATAGGAAGTCCCAGGTTCAAATCCTGGTTGCATCAGTCAGTGACCCTGAACAAGGAGCAGCCAGATGGAAGTTTATCTTGATGGTGGGTCACATTAACAGATGGGATGTTTGTGAAATGGGTCTGTGGAAACTGGGACATTTCATTTCATAGCTATGTCAAGATAGTGCCAGTATAGCATTTATACATGACTGAATGTGCTTTATTTTGAAATCCCACATCAGACTGGGCTGATACTTGGTGAGAGACTTTCCCAGATGGGATCCTCTAAGACTGAAGACAAGAGTCTTCACAGTCCACACAAGCGTCTCTGCAGTTTTTCTCCTGCAGGAGATGTCATGGCTCAGTTGAGACCCCCCCCCCCCCCCCCCCCCCCCCCCATTATTCAGTAATGTGGCGTGTTTGTCATAAAACAATCATGTTGCCGTAGCGTTATTACCGGTTTGCCCAGCAGCTGTAAAACACAATGGATCGCTAACATAACGTTGGATGAGAGAATATGTTAATGACACGTCCTGACCGCTGTAGGCTATTAGCGTTAGCAGTTGCTACCAATAGCATATGTATCCACAAAGAAAATAACGTGGATTTACTGTAGTTTAGTTTACATCACGTAGCCTATGTAGCAACTGAACCGGGTAGAAGAAGTAAATCAAGTTTGATTCAACACTAGACAACTTTTAACATGAGCAACTAAGGGCTGGATTATCTCAGTTCTATTTGGATAATTCAAACATACAGGAAAGTGGATAAAAGCACGAATGCCTTTTCTGAATAATGCAAGAAATGTGAACTGTGCAAATAACTTTTATTGAACAAAATTAAGAGTTTTTCAAGAATAATCTCTCTCCAAGATTGTCATCAGATGACTCGTCGCTCTCGGGGATAGTTGAATAAGTGGGGACGAACTTCTTCCTCTCACTCCTCACCTTCTTCTCCTCCTTTCTTCTCTCTATTATCCTTCTTTAAACTATAAAAAATACATATAGTGAAGAATGACCATAACCACTGTATCTCCAAAAGCCTCTCTGTAAATTAAGTGTTATGGACTATGTGATTAAGACGCCAGATAGGAAAAAGAAGCCCTGGGTGTGTCACATAAATATGTTGAAGCCATATTTTGTTCGTCAGGCTTCCGCTGTGGCAGAGACCTGGAACCATCACCAACTCCTAGAGGTGTTGACAGACTATCTATTTTACCTGGAATAGCCAGCACGAAGTGATGTGTGCAGTTTGATTCGTGAACACATACCGCTGTTTGGTGATAGGCCCACCCAGACAACTGTGTTGCAACATGATGTTGATGTCGTGATCACCGACCGATTAAACAACATGCCTATCGTGTCAACCCTATTAAGCGTGCGGCTATGAGTAAGGAGGTAGAATATCTCCTCCAAAACGGTTTTGCTGTGCCAAGTTCTAGCCCGTGGAGCTCTCCCTCTCTTTTAGTGCCGAAATCTGATCAAACCCTTCGGTTTTGTACCGATTACCGCAAAGTGAATGCCATCATCGCGTCAGATTAATTTCCTCTGCCCAGGATGGACGATTGCGTTGCTCGGGTTGGTTCTGCTACGTATGTGACCAAGCTTGACCTCCTAAAGGGATATTGGCAGGTGTCTCTCACGTCTCGTGCCTCAGAAATATCTGCTTTTGTTACACCAGATCCCTTTCTTCAGTACACCGTTATGCCCTTTGGATTTAAAAACGCTCCTGCCACCTTCCAACGGCTCGTGAATACAGTGCTCTCTGTAAGAGTTGTGAGGCGTACTTGGATGATATTGTGGTGTATTCGTCCACTTGGGCAGAACATATGTGCACATTGTGTGAAGTTTTTGGTCGCTTGAAGAAGGCTTCGCTTACGTTAAATCTAGCAAAGTGTGAATTTGGAAAAGCTGTTGTCACATATCTGGGAAAGCAGGTGGGCCAAGGAGAGGTGCGCCCTTTGGCAGCTAAGGTGCAGGCCATCCTTGATTTCCCTGTGCCAGTGACACGGCGGCAGCTCCGCCGGTTTTTGGGGATGTGTGGGTATTACCCAGGCTTTTGTAAAAACTTTGCTAGTGTGGTAGCACCATTGACCTCTCTGGCGAGTCCTTCTCGGAGTTTTGGGTGGACTGATGTGTGCCAGGATTCATTCGATCCTGCTAAGGCATTGCTTTGCAGCGACCCTGTTTTGGCTGCTCTGGACTTTACTCGGCCTTTCAAGGTCGAAGTTGATGCCAGTGCACACGGCGCACTGGCATGTGGGTTTTTCTCCTGTTTTTGGCCAGGGAGGTTAGTATGTCATTTTGTTTGTTTCTGTTCTGCAGGTAAGACAGGTGGAAAGTCTCTTTGTTATTTTGGCCTTGCCTCCCCTGAAGGTTGATGCTACGACTGCTCATAATGTGTTAAAATAAAACATACTTTTCTGTCTCAAACTGTTAATGCATGGTTGTTCTTGGAGGCAGGGAGAGAGGGGTGGGGGCTTTATGTCTGCTCCGGTTCCCCCCTAGGCTGGAGCGTAACAGAGGAGTATGGACGCATCATCAGATCACAGGAGGAGGATCAACTAGGGACAATTGTAATTACTCCAATAAAATCCAATAAAATAATGGCTACGCATCATACAGATGTCCTTTTTCTTGTTTTATTCTTCACCTTTGTTGAATGACACCTAGAAAACTACAAAAAAATAAACATATGAAGTACATTATGTTGAAATACATCAGTTTACATTTCCTTAATTAAATGGCCCAAACAATTTAGTGTACGCCAACATCCTTTCTTAGACAGGTCCCAAAATATCATCGCTGCACCAGAAAGTGTGTCACACGTCTACGTTAAAGAACTCCAACAAACCATAACAAAAATACAACACGGCAGAAAATACAAGGGGACAAGGACCAATTACGGTGTGAACCAATACTGTTCATCTGAGTCTGTACAGTTTTCTTCTGCAGCCACATTGGCTCTCTCTCTGTTGTATTGCTTCTGACCCACAATGCAACAGGTTGGCCTATCCATGAACTCTGGTCCTTTGACCTATGACCTCATCATCAATATAAACTTTGAAATAAAGAGCCTAAGATTTTTAACCAAAAATATTTTTTACAGTAGGACATTTTAAGGCAAGGCATGTTCAAACTTTAAACTTTAACAATTTAAAGTGCTTTGCATAAAACATTAAAAGCATCGTAGAAAAAAAAGAAAGCATAAAAAAGTAAAAGAATAAAAGCATAAGAACAGATCCAGATGATCTGAGGGTTGTAGAGGAAATTTTTATTTGCTTTATTGGTCTTGTAATTTTGTTCATTTTATTTGTCTTTAATAATGTGTTTAAAAGTAATTTGTCTTTCTTAACAAGACCAATAGACATTGCTGTCAATGTAAATCAAAATAAATTAAACTACACTTTAATATATTGTTAAATGGTTTCTGTATTTATTATGTATTCAAGTTTCAAATATTTAACTCATTATTATATTAAACTCAGGGTTTGTGGTTGTAAACCTGCTCTCGCACAGGTGATGTTTAAAAGGTCCGTTGCCATGGTAACGGACTAATTATCCATTACCTTGGTTTCAGAAGTGGAAGTGATTCTTTGTTTTTCTCGTGGGCTAAATTTAGCATACTTAGCTCCGTGTTTGCTGTCAAAATTCCGACTCACACCGCTTCATAACACAAAAGACCTACTGTTTTTCAGCTTGAGATACAAACTTGTATTCATTTTCCCGTCGTTCATGAAGCTGTCTTCCTTGTGCATCATTTTTTCTTTTCTTGGACATGTTGGGGTTAGTTTGTAGAGGTTTTTCTTCAGTCCATCAGTCTGAAAATCATCTTGTCTCGTTAATGGTAAGATACCGTTATCGTTGTGGGTAACGACGAAATGCATTCTGGGATATGTAGTTTATTGTCGATATGCGCTTTAAAGCTTAAATTAAGTCTTAAAATATCGTTTTAATATGTAAGCCAATAATACACAAGCTCTCGAGGGCCACATAAAAAGATGTGGCGGGCCACATTTGGCCCACGGGCCTTATGTTTGACGCATGTGCTGTATAGCAATCAACTTCTCTTTGTCTTGGTATAAAAGGAAACATCCTCTCTGTAAAGACAGAGTCTCATTCAGAATTCTGTGGAATGCTGACTGACAGTTCTCCTTATGTGCCATAAGTTTGTTTCTTTTCTCTTTGATAAATTCTAATTTAATTTTCTCATCAAGATCAGATCTTATTTTTTTTCCATAACAAGGGGTCTGGTGGGTTCATACTGGGTCAGGAGGTCACTGATGTATTCTGGTCCTAAACTAGAAATTTAAAAAATGTTAAATTCAACTATTAGATATTCCTGTTTGTTTTTCAACATGCTGTCACTGTTTTCTTGAGTTTGTCAGCTGAATCAGTCAGAAGAAACAACATATTTCACAACACGGGGCTCCAGACTCGACCCGTCCAGGTGGACCCCTGCCTTTCGCCCCAAAGAGAGCTGGGAGAGGCTCCAGCAGATCCCCGTGACCCTACAGAGGATTAAAATGGGTATAGATAATGGATGGATGGAGCTCCAGACTTCATTCAAATTTCTGCCTGCAGTTCTCTGAGTGTCCAGCAGAGGTCAGACATGTCCTACATGCTGCTCCCTCTACTGCATCACTGCCTCAACAGAGCCAGGCTTGGGTCACCACCTCAGACTTCAGATCCACCTGAGGATCCGTACCACCAGTACATCACCCATGACTGGGTGGCAGCGGTGGTCCCGTCCTGGGCCGTGGCCCTGCACAGGTTCTGGACCAGACTGAGACACCAGCCAACCCAAACATCTGAGACACTCAGATGTGAAACTCACTCCAGACAACTCATCTTAAAACCACTTTAACTTTTAATGTCACATAGCAACCAGAACCTGCAATTTCACAGAAACAACTTCCTCCAGTTCCTCCCACATCTGTGGTAGTTTCCCCTCAAAGATCCCAGTCCAGCAGCAGAGTATCAGGACCATCTAGAACAGGGCTGCCCAAACTTGGTCCAGGAGGACTGCTGTCCTCCATGTCTAACAGAACACACCTGATTCAAACAAATGGATCATCATCAACTTGTCATCCAGGTCTGCACAACCCAGTTAAAGACCAGTTCATCTGAACCAGGTGTGCTGAAGTAGGGAAACATCAAACACCTGCAGCACAACAGCCCTCCAGAACTGGACCTGGGTTCTACTAAGTTCTACTTAATTATTCTGGATGAAACATCTCATGGAGAATCTTTCCAGCGTCCTGATGACCACAAACTCCATCAGTCTCTGATCAGTTTAATATCAGAACCGTTCAACGCTGAACCCTGAGCTGCAGGTTTCTTGGGCTTCGTGGTCATGTGATATGAGCTCATGATGGTCTAGACTGGACTCTTCTCCAACAGGGAATTAAAAGACTAGTGTGGATAAGTTTTGTTTTACTCCAAAGCTTCACTAAAGTGGACGTAACCTTAGACGGTTCTAAAGTCTGGTACCATGAAGAACTGCCCACCTGGGTCAGGATGAGTTTCTAATATCGGAGCAGACTCTGCACCCACGACACGAGTCCTCGTCTGCTGCCTTGAGTCTTTGTTGCGCCGTAGGCTCGCTTCTTCTCCTCCTTCCTCCTCTCGCGCTCCTTCTCTCTCTCCCTCCGCCGCTCCGCTCGGTGCTGCTCAGCTCCTCTCACGGCCCGCTCCACCTCCCGGGACAAACTGAAGTGAACCATCTGCATGTTGAGCATCGGAGCGATGAGGTTGTAGTTGTCCACCATCTTGTTGAGCTTGGCCAGGTCCTCCTGCACAGCTGCACACAGCTGCTGCCACTCCCTCTGCTCGGCCGGGCTCATCTGCTCGCCGAGCCGGGCCCTCCCCTCCAGCAGCCGGCGTCGGATCTGAGCGGCGGTCTCTCTGATGTCGCGCTGCGTGATGACCCAGGGGGGCTGGTAGCCGTTGTCGATGAGGATGCGGTTGAGGTTGTGGGTCATGGGATCGGCGTAGGGGTTGTGCTCAAACTTGTTGAGGGGTCTTCCCGCCCCGCTCAGGTTCCTGAAGTCTCCCCGGGCCATGGACTCCTGGATCAGGTCCTCCACGAGCCGCTCCACCGCCTGCGTGATCTTGATCTTCTGGCTGCGCTGGCGCACGTCCCGCTCCACCAGAGCGCCGTCGCCCGCCGCCGCCCTCTCGTGCTCCCTCTGCCGGTAGTTCAGAACCTGCTCGGACGCCCGGTCGACGCGGACCTGCCGGTACTGACGCTCCCGCTGGCTGGGCGTGCCCGAGCCCACGCCCTCGTAGCTGAGGTAGTGTCTGTGCTGAAGAGCCGTCCCTCTGGACTTTTCCTCGTCCTCCTCCTCCTCCTTCCCCCCGTCAGTCTGTCTGATCCTGCTCTGATGGGCCAACACGGCCCGGTAGGCCTCTTCGAGGCGGGAAAACAGCACCGGATCTGCCGTCGCTGCCCCCGAGTCTGGATGGTACTTCTTCGCCAGATGCAGGTAAGCCTCCTTCACCTGCGCAGGGCTGCTGCAGCCCTCGTCTGGCAGCTGCAGGAGTCTGTAGCTCTCCTGCAGGCTGCGGCTGATGCGTCGAGCAGAGCAGAGCGACCTCGCCAGCAGCGGCCGTCCGGACGACGCCAGCAGGAAACGCCCACGCTGGACGTTACCACGGAGACCCAGCAGCTGGAACGTGCTGCTCATCTCTGCCACGATCCTGTAACCCGAAAAACAGGAGTTATTTTACGTCAGGAGGCGGTGACGCACTAAAATAAGCCTCTAACCAACTACAAACATCAAATAAAAACACTTCAGAAGTTCACCTGTAGATGACTCTAAACAGGTGTGTATCTAAATAACGCCTGATCTTGAGACTAAAACGTGTATATCTTGACTACTGCAAGGTATATTTAACCAATGTTGGCATTAAATTAAAGGTAACACACGCAGCAGAGGTGTGAATTTCTCCCTTGGGGGATCAATAAAGTATATTTGAATTTGAATTTGAATTTGAAAGTAAGTGTACATGTTACCAGGTCAGACAGATCATAGAAAAATCCGACAAATTATTCCACTTATACAGAACATGTCGTAGCTAAAACCTTTCTAAAGGCTTTTAAAGTTTTTGAAGAGGAACGTATACAAATAGTTTTTCCACGTACCAAAATATACACTTATATTTCAAAGAAATTAATAGGCCCCGATCGTACACCTCGCGTTAGCCGCTACCTGCAAATTGCGGATTTAAGAACTCCGCTAACCCCTAATGCAATCTTCCGCTTCCCTAAAGCCGCTACCGGCTATGCCGACTCCCTTACTCACATTGTAGGTGTGGCAATGGGCGTGTCTCTTGCATTTTCTGCAAACTCAGTATCTTGCGATCGCAAGATACTGAGTTTGCGGAAAGCGCTACCTGCATGTCGGCGCGTAAAAGAGCGCGTCCAAATGGCATAAATGTGCACCTGGTCACATGTGGACATGCACAAACAGCTCTACCTCTCAATTACGCATCACCGTATTCCTTCCATACGTTTTTATTCTCTTGAGGTCAGGAGGAATGCTCTACAGCAGGTCCCAGACGAGTTGTGGTGGATCCAATCTGGAAATGAAAAGACGCTCCATAGCCGGTTTGCGGGAGGTAGGTAGCGCAACCTGCTCTTAAAGCCAATGGCTACTGACGCACTGATTGGTTAAACAGGTGGAACGCCCTAACCCCTCCCATGCATAATATAGCCATTAGTGCAGGTAAGGGTTTAGGGAGGTGGAAGATTGCGTTCTTTGCGGGGAAACGCCCCTCCCGCTACCAGCTATCCCTTAATAGCAGCTTTAGGAGATCTGGTGGAAGATCGGGGCCTTAGTGACATATGTCTCATAAAATAACCGTTTTGGGCTTGTTGTTTGTTTCCAGAGCCTCGTGGCCACATGTGGAACAGCTGCTGAGCTGTGCGTGTTCATACAAGGCCATATCTCAGGAACAGCTGGATGGATTTGGATGACGAGAATCTTCACTGCCAACAGAATCAAGGGGCGGTTCCCAAAAGACAATATCCAATCAGAACGAAGCAAAGCTTGTCTGTGTTCCCTGTAAAGCCGATTGTGTACCTTGTTGTGTAAGACTCTACTGTTAACAGTAACTGTCAGAGGGACCAAAATTGATTTTGAATTGTCAGAGACTTACGATTATGATGAACTGAGAGTTTTCCACCTGAATAAGATTTATGATTTCACAACATCTTAGGTATCCAAGGACCCTCATTACCTACATGTTTCAGAGCATCTTTCTTTAGATTACAACATTTCTGATCTGTGCCGTCAGGAAATGTAACATCAGAAGAATTTATATCGCAGTGTACTTCTTAATTTTGGTCAATAGGATGTAATCCTGATATCAATATGAATAAAATGAAAACAGAGAAACTGCCAGTATTGTCCAGGAAGGATAACTGTACCCACAAAACTCAGAAAAAATAAACAACCAGGTCAATAAATCAATATGTTTAAGATTTAAAAAGGGCGGAAAAAATCAAAGTTCACCTTTTATTTGAATTCATAATCTAGAAACATGAAATTACCATAAACAAACTTCAAAATATTGAACATGTGTTAAAAAAGTTAATTATCTATGTTGAAACACTTTCTATTTGAGATATACAGTTGCTTAATTATTGTCCAGCTTTATTTCCTCACTGACCAAACAAATCATCTATTTCATTTATTTCTTCTCACTTCAATAGAAGCCAGCATATAGAAAAATACTGAAACAGACTTGAATTTGTGAAACAAACAATAAGACCCCTGCAAAAAAGGTTTTAACTGCATGTTTCGTGTTGACAAATTTAGTTAAACTGTAAAAATATTCACAGATTCCCACTTATAGATTCAGCATCTCCTAAATCAGGCACGAGCAAACTACAGCCCAGGGGCCATATGTGGCCTGTTAGGCTATTTAATCGAACTTGAAGAAATCATATAAATAAAAATTTGAAATGTTATATTTTTCCTGCAATTTTCATGTTTTCCCACTAGGTGGCACACTCTAGGGACATTGACCTTTGTTGAGGTTTGGTGTATTACTCCACATTTGCACTTTACTCTGAGCCCTCTGCCCTTCTGTGAAGATGAGCGAAAAAAGGAAAGTGTTTAATAAGGAGAGGAAAAATAAATATTTCTCACCGAACACTACTGTGTGTCTGATGTGCCAAGAGACTGTCGTGGTTTTTAAAGAACATAATCAGCTGGGACTTTGCCACAAAGCATGCTAATTATGCTAGCAGCTAGTGCTGGGCGATATGACGATACATATCGTGGGGACGATAGAAAAGTGTGTATCGTGCCATTTCTCTTCTATCGTTTCTAACCTAATTTTATCAATTATTACAGCAAATATGTAATTAAATAACCTGCAACGATAAATTGATAGAAACATATCTACTTCTACAAAGTAGCCTTTTATGTTTGCACTTTTATTCATGGTTAATGCCTTAAACAGAGTTCTCTTCAACCCTGATGTTTACTTTTAGACACTTTATATTGGTTTGCAAACTTTGCACTACAATGTTACAGATTTCAGAAAGTTGAAAAATAATTTGTGTTAACTTCAGTGCAAAAATGTGTTTTTCCTCTCAGAAACTGTTGTGCACTTTAAAAAAAATGTGAAAGCTACTGTACCTCTGTACCTACCTGTTTTTGCTGCACTAAAATGTATGTTTGTGACAGTTCAGGTAAATGTCCTTTCAAAATAAAGTTTAAAAAAGTAAGCAATGAAATTTTTGTCAAACTTTTCAGAGAATAACTGAAAACATGCTTTATTATGGTATATTGTGATATATATCGTTATCGTGATATAAAATAGTCCATATCGTGATATATGATTTTTTCCATATCGCCCAGCACTACTAGCAGCAGTCAACCACTTCTATTATCAGTGGTGTGCAGGTGCACGTATGTTCTAAAAATAAACAATAGTCACCAGATTAAATATAACAGCCTTCATACGGGTACCGTGACTCTGTTCCATCTTTGTTCTGGTTGTTGTTGAGTTTTTACACAGAGACGTTGAATAGAACAAGTGCATCTCCCACTGTTTTTGAAATAAAGACCATCAGGAGGAGAATGATGATGATTATATCCTGATGGATAACAGAACTTTCAGTGCTTATAAATAGAAACTGTTTGAAACATATTTTTTTGCTACTTTCATTTAATTTTCTATGTTTTGAGTAATTTCAATAAAGAGCTGAGTACTGTGGGGCTCCAAAGACAGATATTTTGTTGTAATCCTTTTGTTCAGTTTCATAGATATTAAAGCATGTTTTCTACATATCCCATTATATATATTTTTCTCCTATGAGGTGGGTCACCAAAACACTTGATCCATCTGCTCCTGGTCTGGCCCTTCTGTCACATTGCAGAACCCATTAGACCCACTAGTCAAAAAGTTTGTCCTCCCCCTCTCTTTAACTGTATCACATTTTACTTCTAGCTGTTCCGTTTTACCTGATTATTGTTTCTACATTTTAACTAAATTTAAATTTAATATTAATTATTCATGTTTTTTTTTTATTTTTTTTTACATTTTAATTGTAATTTTATTGTGTCTTTTAAATTCTTGTCACTTTTATGTAAGTTTCTCTTTGGCTTTTTTGTGTCTAAGTGCCCTTATTTTTGTTTTTGTTGTTTCACTCGGCTGCATTGTAAATGAGGTCTCTACCTCAATGTATCTCCGAGTTTAAATAAAGGTAATATTATTAATAATAATAATAATAATAATAATAATAATAATATAATAATAATAATAATAACAATAAAAAAATGAAGCTGTAAAAGAACAAATGTTGCATCTGTGGAAAAGTAGAGACAAAGAAACAGGATCATTGTGATCAAAACCACACAGGGTCAAGAAAACTTTGACCAACCTCAAACACAGAGAAATAAAAGCATACAACTCCCATGAGCAGCTGAGAGGTGAAACGTCATATGCGTGGTGACGTTGACGCTCATATAACTAAAACTCACAACACTCGACCATAAAATGACACAGAACTGAGAAAAACAGACCGATTAAACAATGACGACTTTAGTTGCAGGGTTGTGAGAAAAGAAGACGACCCTTGGTGTCAGCTAAACCCTATATTAGAGCTTAAAGGTTTTTAAAAACAAAGTTTTGGAGAAGGAGATAAACAATGCTAAGCTAACTCTTTAGCGACCAAACTGTCTTTAAAATCGATTAAATCAGCGCAGCACGCGCACCTTTTAACGCTGTATTTCTCCTTGAAGATAAGGACGAGTGTTGACCAACCTCAAACACCAGAAGGGACAACACAGCTGCTGAAACGGCTGTTTTCAGTCCAAAGACCGCTGCTGTCATGTAGGACAAGCATACGCGCTCTCGCGGAGCCGGGTGCGCGCATCCGCGGTAATCAAGGCACAGCCCTCATGAAATAACTAAAGAATGTAAAAAAAATAAAATAAAATAAAATCATTTTAACTGCCTGTAGGATTGATGGTGAGCGTGCATGGTTGTTTGTCTACATGTGGCCCTGTGATGGACTGGAGACCTGTCCAGGTGGACCCCTGCCTTTCACCTGGAGAGAGCTGGGATAGACTCCAGTAGATCCCTGTGACCCTGCAGAGGATTAAATGGGCATAGATGATGGATGGGTTGTTTAATGTAACAAGTCTTATTTTTTTCATAGAAACTCAAATTACTGAGTTTGGCTTTTTTTTAATGTGATTACAGGATCAAAGGATGGAAACAAGGATTTTTTTGCAGGCAGTTGTCTCTGGTATGCAATGTGATAAATACTTAGAAATTACAATAAATAACTGTAATTTAAAAACTACACACAATCAACTCCAAATGGATTGGAACAACATGGCCAATTTCTTTGTTCTTGTCATTGTTCTGTTTTTTGTTGTTTTTGTTCACTAAAGACATCTGGGTTAAAGACCTAGAGAGGAATATGAGACAAGAGTTCAGGATTTCAGCTGTTATTTCCTGGTATTTACATTTCCATGTATTAAACAAGTCAGGGCACATCACAACATTTTAAGCTGAGTAAAAGCAAAGGGACATTTGATGAAGTCCTTTGTTTTGTTGGTCAGTGTGTTTTGGGTCATTGTCCTGCTGTGGGATAAACCTCCTCCTGACTAGTTTGGATGCATTTGGCTGTAAATGGACGACGAAACGTTTCTGTAGACTTGAGAATTCATTCTGCTGCAACCACCATCAATAAATATTGATCCTGTTCCAGCAGCAGCCATGACACTTCCTCCACCATGCTTCACAGATGAGCTTGTATGAAGCGGGTCATCAGCACTTCCTTTCTTTCTCCAGACTTTGACCTTCCCGTCAGATTCATCTTGGTCTCATCAGTCCATCAGATTGTCTTCCAGAACTTTTGAAGCTCATCTCCGTTCTTCTTTGTGAAATCCAGTCGGACCTTCTGACTCTTCCTACTGATGAGTTGGTTCTCATCTTGTGCTGTAACAAGGCAAGTTCATTGTAGAGCACAATTCGTACACAAGGCAATTCAAAGTGCTTTACAGATGCATAAAATCACAAGAAGGCAAATAGAATAATTCCATACAAGCATAAAAATAATCATTCATAAATTAAAAGTGAATTTAAAAGAAGAATAAGTTAAATTAAAAATGAAGAGTGCAGATGAAATCCTTTCAGTTTTCATATGCACATCTAAACAGAACTGTTTTCAGTCTGGATCTGAACATTGTCAGACTTGAGGTCTGTCTCACATCTTCTGGAAGACTGTTCCAGATTTTAGGAACATAAAACTGAAATGCAGCTTCACCTGGTTTAGTCCTGACTCTGGACACCAGCAGGAGACCAGTACCTGAGGTTGGCCTCTGTATTTCTGCTCTCTGAGTCTTCTTCCAACAGTGGACGGTGAAATATAAAGAAATATAACTTATATCTCTTTATTTGTTAATTTAGAGAAGTACCACAAGGGAAGGTGGGATAATTTTTTTTGTAATGTGTAAAAACTAGGGCTGTCAGTCAATTACATTTTTTAATCGCAATTAATCGAAAGATTTTCATAGTTAACTCGCAATTAATTGCACATTAATCATATTTTTTTAAATGTTCTGTTTATCCATCCATCATCTATACCCATTTTGTCCTATACAGGGTCACGGGGATCTGCTTTTTTTTTTTTTTTTTTAAGCTTTTAGTTTGAAAACCGGAAGTCCACCAATGCTGCTGTACTTTTTGGGGGCTTAATTCATCAGCTTCTTAGTGTATTTTGTTGGGTTGCTGCTTGACCGCAGTAATTTGCTGACGGTCCCTAAACTCCACAGCAGCAGGTACTCAGAAGGACATTCAGAGCTGTTCCTTAGAGTTTTAGCCACACTCACTGAGCTTGGAGGGTTGATGACACTTGTGAAATGTCTGCCATACTAATATCTGCAAAATGATACCAACCTGGATGAAATTGGTGCCTTTTTTCAGGACGCTATTAAAGTTTAAAGAGAAAAAAAAGAAGCGAATGTCGGATGTGAAACTAACTTTACCGTCCTGCGGTGGTAACTCAGTTCACAGCGACAGTAAATACAAATAACCTTTTTCTTCTCAACAGACACATCTGGCAGCACCTTAAAGCTAAACTTACAGTTCATAAGACCCTTTTCTGTCGCCATGTCTGTCCCACACGTTGACTAATGTGACGAAGCATCTGCTCCCTCACTTTTTCTTAAACATTAAGGTCCACTCAGTAGAGTGGGAGGATACTGAGTGTCTGGGTTGTTGGCTTGATAATTGTGTGAAATGTTCTGGTAGGTGTAACATTTGGTTGTATGCACATTTGAGATATAGGGCCCGATCTTGCGCCAAACCTCCAAAACCTGCTATTAAGGGATAAAAGGTATTGGGAGGGGCGTTCCCCCACAAAGAACGCAATCTTCCACCTCCCAAAACCCACGATCTCACCTGCGAAATCCACGATGTCATGCACACATTATGCATGGGAGTGGTTAGGGCGTTCCACCTGTTTAACCAATCAGTGCGTCAGTAGCCATTGCCTTTAAGAGCAGGTTGCAGTACCTGCAAACTGCCATGGAACGTCTTTTCACCCAGATCAGAGCAGCTCTCATGGACAGCTGGTCTGGGACTCTGTTGTAGAGCTTCCTCCTCTTTTTTCCTCCTCCTCCTCTGCACTGATATATACATAACTAGCTCTAACTAATGTGGAGCAAATGATTTAATCATTTCTTTTGTACTCCAAGAAGTTCCAACAAACTGCTCAGAAAATAGAGCCGGTGAGCTTCCAGGAAAGCATTTATTAACTAGAAAAGCAATCGGAGAGCGCAGACCTCCGCCAAGCACAGCAGTTGTGGTTGCTTTAGGGTTCAAGAAACAACTAAACAGCGCAATGTTATCGAAAATTTGAAAGTGATCCAGAATCCAGGATTTCTTCCGGATCACACCCAAAATAAAATCAGTTCTTCCTTTTCACATTTCTGACAACTCCTGAAAATGTCATCAAAATCCATCCATAACTTTTTGAGTTATCTTGAACATATCCCCTGCGCAAAGACGCACAGCTGCGCCAAGACGCATAGTTGCTGGGAGCGGTGCTTTTTTCACAACAGAGTTCTGTGATCTCCTCGTTTCCTCCACAGCAAACATCTGAATGAGATCATGTCCCAGCTGTACAGACATCATCTGCCCTTAAGAGAATAATGTATGAAAGTAATACAGTGATGCATAATCGAGAGGTAGAGCCGGTTGTGCAGTCCACATGTGACTGGGTGGACGCGCAATGACAGGATTTGGACGCGCTCTTTTACGCGCCGACATGCCAGTTGCGCTTTCCACAAACTCGGTATCTTGCGGTACTGGTGTCTCGCAGATTTTGGGTATTGGGTAATGGGTGGTCACACCACCCATTACCCAATACCCAAAATCTGCGAAGTACAGGTACCGCAAGATACCGAATTCGTGGAAAGCGCTAGTGACACGCCCATTGCCGCGCCCACAATGTGCTTAAGGGAGACGGCAAAATGGGTTTTGGGTATTGGGAGGTGGAAGATTGCATTTCGGCTCCTAAATCTGTGATTTGCAGGTAATGGGTTTTGGGTATTGGGTAATGGGAGGTGCAAGATCGGGCCCATAGTCCTTCCCATGTGTTGTAAGAGTGGGTGGATTCTTTAATCTAATTGGTCAAAAGAGGAGTAGTGATATTGCAGGTAATTAGTGCAATTGCTGCAAGATAATTATGTGAATGTCTATTTTAAATTTGTAATATTTTGATAGCATATTTAAGAATGAAATGAGGCATTTGTCAGTGTGAGCAAACTGTAATGAAGCAAGTTGTTTGTGATTCATCTTGTCAACCTTTCTTCTGCAGAGCTGACCTGATAGGTCAGTTTGAACTGGAAAGGCGGGCATTAAGGCTACAAATAGGAGCTCAGGAAGAGGGCTCTGGCGCTTCCTTTTGGATAGTTCTTTGTTTGGCATGTTGAAGAGCTGGATGTCATTTGTTTGTTTCCAGAATAAATGGCTAACTTTCCTTTTCTGTAAGATTTCCTTGCCTCCATGATTTTTTTTTCCCTCCACGGCATTTTGTTATGCAACAACTGTAAATACACTTATTGGCCGAGGGTCATATTTACAGATACGTGTGTGCATTAATCTCACGTCTCAGCCCTAGTATGAACTAACCATCAGTACCATTACAAGGAAAAACAGAAATATCAACCCATCGTTGTCTGTTGTAGCAGGTCAGCTAACTGCTTGTCTGTCCGACCTGTCTTCCTCTTGAAGACTTCCATCAAGCCTGGACCCAAACCATCAAGAACACCATAGAACTCTTCTTTAAGATTTCTACCAGCAACCCTGTTAAACTCCAAGTACACCTGAAAAATATGAGATGAACTCAATTTTGTTGTTCAGGCAGAGTCACTTATATCACTAATAAACCTCGCTGAACACGTTGTCCAGTGATGTGTGTAACAGAGAGATTTACTCACAAAAACACAATGCTGCAGTTGTTTGATATTCAAAATGTAATTAAGTCAACCTCAAATGTACACACATTCAAATGTGCACATTTCAGGCTAGAAATGTTTCTAATACTTCAATAGAGAAAATAACCTACTTCATTTAGGCAGAACATTGTACCCTCTTTATGACAGGCAAATGTCCTTCAAAAGGATCCAAACTTGCTAAAAACAGGTAGGAAGGAGGTAGAAAATGTATTGTCCAAGAAGCATGTAGTATAAAGACCTTTTATTGCTCTGTGAAAATCAGAAAATAGCTCAACTTTCACTTTAACCTCCAACAGACAGGCACAAACTTGCTAAAGTTTTCATCCAATCACAACAGAGCAGGACTGTGGACCGAGGGAAAACTTGATAGTTTAAGTTTGTTACACTTACAATGATGAGTAGACCCAATGACTGTAAAATAAATAAAATTTAACTTTAAAAGTAGCATTTACTTAAACTGTTTACATAGAATAAACCTTCGGGTTAGCAGCAGACCAAATTGGATTTCTGTATTTGATAGTTTGGGTTTAAATGACTGTCCTGCTGACATTAACGTTACCAGGATCCATCTGTGGTCCATCAGTCATGGACTGTTACGAGATGTTCAGAGGAACAAAACAGAACAAGATGGACCAGAACCTCTGAGGAACGTTTCCAACAGCTGGTTGGATCTGTCACAGCAAGAACGAAGGTGGTTCTGGAGGAGAAAGGAGGTCCAAGCAGGTACTGGAGAGGTGGAGCTGATGACATCAGTTGACCGGTGAAAGCTCCTCTCTGGAGTTGTTTCTGAAAATGGTTCCTTTAACTGGAGTCATTCATAATAACCTTAGGATCAGTTTAACCTGACAATCAAGATATAACATTTCTGAAAATACAAATATATTCTGTTTTTAGTGTGATTTTAACCTGATGCTTTGACCTGAACGTCTAAAAGTTAAAGTGGTTTTAAGATGAGTCGTCTGGAGTGAGTTTCACATCTGAGTGTCTCAGATGTTTGGGTTGTCTGGTGTCTCAGTCTGGTCCAAGCTGCTGCAGGGTTGCAGATGACGACGGGCTCCTTTCTGTGGTCTCCAGAACCTGCAGCCTCCCTGCGCAGGGCCACGGCCACGGCCCGGGGCGGGGCCACCGCCGCCCAGTCGTGGGCGATGTACTGGTGGTACGGATCCTGAGAGCTCTCCAGCTTCTTGGAGCGGATGTAGCTGAGCATGATGCCGAACGTGAAGAAGCTGAACATTCCCACCACCAGGAGGATGTACAGGATTCCCTGAGACTGGGAGCGGGCCGCGGCTGCAGCCGCCTGCTGCACAGCCTGCTGGGTAGTGTAGTTCTGAGGCGGTGACACAAGCCTGGTGCTGTTGAGGCAGTGATGCAGGAGAGAGAGCAGGAGCGACTGCAGCTCAGTGCTGTTGATGTAGGACATGTCTGACCTCTGCTGGACACTCGGAGAACTGCAAGCACAAACATGAATGAAGTCTGGAGCTCCGTGTTGCGAAATATGCTTTCTCTTCTCTTCTGACTGATTCAACTGACAAATACTAAAAAACAGTGACAGCATGCTGAAAAACAAAGAGGAAAATCTAATAGTTATAGTTCTAATAATAGAGTTAATAATTACTTCAAACTGGATCTGGACAAAAAGATCCGATTTCATCTTAGTTTGATCAAATACAGTGTTGATTATACAACCTCAAAGCCAAAAAAGGTGTGATACTGTATAAAACGTAGATAAAAACTGAATGCAATAATTTAGAAATCTCATAAACAAAATATTTTATTCTCAGTAAAACATAAACAACATTTCAGATGTTGAAACTGAAGCATTTGACCTTTTTTTTTTTTTTATCATTTTACCTGATGTGGTATGAAAACATTCACCCCCAGTCCAGTTATCATGGATGTAGCATCTGGCTATGAAGATCTAAACTGTAGTTTTTTTTTTCTTTTTTTTTTTTTATTAGCCAGGCTGTAAATATGCGTATTTTTGCTGTAAAGTTGGGTGTTTAACATGGACTTTATTTTTAGTGAACCCCCAGTGGTCAGTCAAAGAACTGCAACTATGCTGGTGCTTGGTCGTGACAATGAGATGAGGAAATCTGAATAGATTTGATCAGAATAAATGCAAAGTTGTACTAATTAGCACCATAGGTTAGCATAAGCTTACCCAACTAAGCTAAAATAGCTAACCTGGGGTCGGAGTTGGCCCTGCTGGTGATGCCTGTTCACTACATCTGCAGGATGAACAACAAGAGGCTTCAGCAGCACTCTTCTCTAAACTCATGGGCGTGCTCACAGAGGGTTTGTCCAGTTCTTTGTGTATAATCTGTTTTAAACTCCTGAAATACTGTTTATTGAGACTGACCTTGGTTGAGGGCCCCTGAGGGGCCTTTATATAGAAGCAGCTCTGGTTGCAGCAGAGATTTGTCTCCGTTGGACGTTCTGGGATAATTTCAGGACTTTAACTGGAGCCCTTAGAGGTTACACACAGTGAACTAATCAAAGACTGATGAACGTATGTTTCACTAACTTTAACCGGATTTATTCAGTAATTTTTTTTTTCATAAACTAAATATTTTCTTGAAAGATGTTGCAAGTCTACTCTGCCAAAAAGTTTTACTTTATTTTTAAATTTAAATCACAAGAGCAACACATATGTGTTAAACACATAACAAAGATGAAGACCTGGAATAAAGGTAATCAAGTTTCTGCAGCGTTGCTGTTGGACTTCTGGATCTCCATCACTACAAACCTGCTCTCTCAGGCCGAACACACATCATCATCGGTACCGACCTGTGAAGGATCCGGGATCAGCTGCTGCCCTCGGCGTCTTCATCGGGAGTCACCTCTGCAGGAGTGAAGGTAGCAGCTATGCGATCCTCTGAGCTCCACCTGGAGTCAAACCGTCCAGCCTCCACCCCTCGCCGTCCTTCCCGCTCCTGCTTCTACGTGCAGCGTTTTCAACACGTTTAATGAAACCAGGAGGTCACAGGCCAAGGTTAAAACCTCCATCCTGTCCTGGTGCAAAGCTGAGCTCACCTGACGCCTCATTCATGCTGGAAAAGCTCATCAGAACGATAAGAAACTCATCTGAGGGTTCCTGACAGACACTTCTGAGGATCACTGATCTCTGTTGGAACCCAGACTCTAAAATGTGCACGTGGCTGGTTGTGGTGATGCGCATGGTGATGTAAAACATTTTACTGCCGGAGAACAAAGCTGCTTTCAGAGCGTTGGCTGCAGGGCACAGATGAGATTAAGTTACGAGACGATCACCTCCAAACGTCCTTAACTCCCAGTTGTGTGTGTCTGTGTGTGTGTGTGTTGAGTTACAGCAGTTGATATCTGAGGCACAGAAACATGCACAGATGATCCATTTCTTGAGAAAACTTTCACACAATTTATTCTGTGACACATCAGGCATTTTATTCGTCCGTCTGAACTCAATAACACACAATCACAAAGTGGAAAAGCAAACAAACGTGTTTTTAGATTCAGATTAAAGTTAAAAACTATGACGCTGTAGAGCTTGATTCATGGAACAGAAAAACACACCTGAGTGGATAAGATGTCAGGTTGCAGTGACTGACTACTACAGTCAGCTCTCACAAATACGATCAAATTAACAAATAAATTCCTTTTTCTCTTCAATGCAAAGATTTTATCTGGTTTTCCTGATGCAGACTAATTCAGGACACAACAAAGTGCAGCTCTAGTGGTATTAAGTGGTATTACTGCCAATCCTTCCTCAGTGGTATTTTCAGTGGCTTTTTTGTCAACACAGCAGATCTTTACGCCCCCATGTGGTCAGCTGTGGTACTGCTGCATAAAAGGACGTGATGGCAGTTCAGCCTCTGTTGTATTTTAAAGTACCAGTAGGGCAGCACTGCGCTGTCTTATGCCAGGGGCCCACCCATCAGCTTTCTTATGATATGCGGCCCCCATGTGGTCAGAGGTGGTACTGCAACATAAAGTGGTGATAATAGTTTTCCTGTTGTGGGCCAACGTTCCCCACGGTGCACACAGCTGACGGCCATCTGTTCATTTAAATCAGGTGTGCTGGAGCAGAGAAACATCTGAAACATGCAGGGCAGCGCTAGAGCTGGGCGATACTGGGAATTTTGGTATCGATCCGATACCAAGTAAATATAGGGCCAGTATCGACGATACCGATACCAATACTATTTTATATAAAGCTTGATCTATCATGAAACTGTTGATCTTTTGATGTTTTTGTGATTTTTGTCTTCGGATTATTTTGTTAAAACCTAGAATTCAATTTCTGCAAACTTCATAGGTGACAGCAAAATACTTTATTATCACAATTAACATTTTTCTGTAAATACTCTTTGGAGTTGAATATTCTCTTCATGTTTTTTTTAGTCCACCTCTTATATTATATATTTCAGTACTTGTGTAATTTTGTTTGCACTGTGTGCAATTACCTGTTGCTTTTACAATAAATGTTTCCCATTGTGGGATAAATAAAGGAATTTATAATGTTATTTTATCTTAGATAACACCTTTCAATGGGATACGTGACATGTACTGGGTTACTTTAGGGTCTTAATTATGTTTTTTTCAGCTGGTTCCAGTAACATATGACCTAAGTAACATGTACTTTGAAAGTTAATATGAACTGATGCTGAAATCGACCACTCTTATCCACCTGGTCCAGATAATTATCCAGGTGACCTGGATTCTCTCTGTTGGACTGAAGGAGGACACAGACTTCAATGAATTCGCACTTCGCAGCAGTCAGTGCTTCTGGGAGAGAAAAAAAGCTTGAGTATCGATCTTTTTACACAAGTATCATTCGATATCAATACCAGCGTTGGTATCGATATTATCGATATTTGGATCGATCTGCCCACCTCTAGGCAGCGCCCCCTGAGGACCAGACTGGGGAACGCAGCCGCGGCCACTCTTCATCTACCGACCAACGCCTTCAAAACCAACCTCAGTCACTGTCTTCGCCTCGGCACAACACTGAAGCGGGACTCTTATCTTTTTACTTGGTGGATTCAAAATGAAAAAATAAAAACACACAAATGGCAATTGAAATGAAAGTCATGCTTCAATATGAATCAGGTTAATTCATTCAGATGTCGTGCACGCCAGTAAATGTGGATCTATGTGACTGAAACTCCAAAAATGTGTCCGCAGTGTTACTCTGGCTGTATCCCGTCACAGTTGTCCTTTGACTCCAACAGTCTGGAAATCAAAAAAGGAAAGAGAGTCAGGTTAGTGTGAAAAACAAACCAGGTCCCCAGAATGTAATAAAGTCCAGTTGAGCCCAGCGTGGACCCGGCGGGTTTAGATCTTCAGGATCAGGTCAGGCGACAGACTTACGCCCTCTCAGCCTTGAGAGCTTTCCGTGCTTCTCGCGCCTCGTGCTCGTCCCAAGTCTTATTGTAGCAGTAGACCAGAACCACAATGAGCCACAGCTGCAGAACCACGATCAGAACGTACATCATGATCTCGGCGATCACGGCCGTCAGCTCTCGATTGGCTGGAAGACAGACAGACGTGGAGGAACGTCCTCTGTTTACTCATAAATACGTCTAACAGCAAAAGACGGAAGTCATCAGTGGATTAAAAATGGTTTCCTGTTTTTTTTTTTTTATAGCATGTTAATGTTATTATTAAATTGAGGGGTTCTGTAAACCTTTTCATCTGGTTATAGCTGATACATCCACCCATCCACTGGATATGGGTCGAAATATAATGTCTCCAGTGTGTCCTGGGTCTGCCTCGGGCCTTCTCCCAGGTGGACATGCCTGAAACTTCTTCCTGGGGAGGTGGCCATGATGTCCGAACCACCTCAGGTGGCTTCTCTGTATATGGAGGAGCAGCGGATCTCCATGTTGGAAGCCATGTTGTCCAGTTCTTTTGCCCCTGGAAGGGCAAACTGGACCTTGGGGACAGGCCAGACTCATATAGATCGTAAAAAATCAAGAGCTTGATGTCTCTCGTCAGGACTAATTATAGCCAGGGTCCCACTCTGGAGTCAGGCCTGGGCAGGAGCTTGTTGGTGAGCGGCTGATGGCTGGACTTTTACCCACAGAGTCACATGGCTTCGTCCTCCTGGGGGCTCACCACCTGCTAGAGGGCCGATATGGGTGCAATGCATTTTGAGCAGTGGCTGAAGTTGTGGCCTTGTTGTGGTGACCCTTGGCTGCTGAAACTGGCTCTTGGGACGCAACTAATGTGTTTGTTGAAAATTTAAACTCAACTTATGTCCCAGATCTGGGTAAAGTGAAGTTAGAACTTTAAATTTGTACTCAATAAACCCACCCAAGACTGAAAACTTTCATAAAATCAAACCTCAGGAAAACCCTCCAGACAGTGCTGGACAACCATGAACTTGCTCAGAAAGTGAACCCTACTGACTTCAGTGAACCAGTAAAATATATCTGTATCTACTTTTAGCCTCATTATGTATTTTCGTTTGCCTCTCTTTCCATTTGACTTTGGATTTGGGGTCACTACTGAACTCTACTGAGAGAAAATAATTCGGTTTTCAATAAACTCCTGTCAATGCCCCCTTTGGAGAGATGGCCTCACATTTGTCTCTAGAATATTCTGGTATACAGAGGAGCTCAAAAACCCCAAATCATCACTCCTCCACCGCCATGCTTGACAGTGGCGATGAGGTTTTTCTTTAGTTTTTCCAAACAAGGCCAAACAACTCCACTTTGGTTTCATCTGTCCATCATTCATTGATCCAGAAGTCTGCTGGTTTGTTCAGATCCAGTTTTGTGGACCTCAGTTGTGCTTCTGTTTTCTTTTTAGACAGAAGAGGCTTTTTCCTGGTAGCCCTTCCAAAAAACCCTACTTGAAAAAAAATTTTTTTTTTAATTGCCATGAAGTTGAACATTTAATGTGCTGAGTGAGGCCTGTAGGGTCTGAGATGTAGATCTTAGTTTGGTTTGACCATTGCATGATGTAACTTGGGGTGACCTTGTCGGGATGGCCCCTCTTGGAAAGACTGTCTTAATGTTTTACTCTTTCTCTCTGTTGAATGCTCAACTTGAAATTGTTTGGAAATACCATATTGGCCTAAATATAGGACAATATTTTATTTTAGAAATCATATTCTCACAAATGGGATCATATTATAATCTAGGACTATACTTTTCTATTGTCATTACACATCTGCACCACTAGATGGGGTCAGGAGTGATGAGAGTGTGTGTGTGTGTGTGTGTGTGTGTGTGTGTGTGTATCTACTCTGATACACACATGATGAGCCAAAGCTCAGTTTCCACTACTGTTTTATTGCACCGTTTCTCCTCCCAGTCAAATGATTTACATATGAAGCCAGCCAGGTTGGGTCAGTTTGCAGTTTACAGCTCTGTTATTTATTTATTTTCTAATAGCAATTGGAATATAACAAACTGTTTATTGCATTGATGTTTCATCAATGATGTATTGCACTATTGCAATAGTGTATTGCAAATCTATAATTTGATTTTCACAGTCTGACTTGTTAATGTTGTTCTTGAATAGCACTTGACTTTGATGGTTAATGTAGTTTATTGCGCTGTTTTGTTGCAGTCCAGAATTTATTTTTCACAGACTGAATTATTAATGTTGTTCTTGAAACCCAATATAACTCGACTTTGATAGCTATGCAGTTGTTGACATCATTAATGCAGTTATTGAACTACATGGTTGTTGCTTATTCACTGAGTCACAGTCTCAGATTTTAAGAGATAAAATCTTAAATAACATTGAAACCTGACATGTACCTTACCTTTAGTATGGTACCATACTTCCTGAAAATTATGAAATAATTAAAATGTTCAACAATAGAGCAGAATCTTATCTCTGCGGGAGTTTTCTCTATAATAATTGTACAATAAAAAGTTGTTTTATGAATAACCTTATTGTCTTCATCATATTCTTATTTTCCCAATCTAATATTTAAAAAATTCTTATAATCAGAGTTGTCCTATATTCAGGCCAATATGGTAATTTTATCACCCGTTTCACGTTGATGTGAAGCAACAATTGTTTCTCTAAGAACACTGCTTATATCTTTCCTTCTTGGCATTGTGTTAACACACACCAGGATGCTTCAGAGCAGCAAACTGCTAAAACACCTGCTTTTAATTAACCCACTCTGGTCTGGATTACTTTAATGATAGAAACAGTCGTGTTAAAAACCTTCAGCTGGTCCAGAATTCTGGAGCAGCAGGAGGAACCAGAACCATCTCACCACCTCTGTCTTCATTACCTTTTAAATCTACTAATTAATTCTTTAGACATTGAGCATCGCCCCCCTGCCTGTCTCGTCTCAGATTAATATTGTCCTGGATCAGTTGTCTATCTTCTCCTTCTGCAGGTCCAACCATGGTGCTGATGGTTCTTGGAGGTACTTGGTTCTGCCTACATGATGTTACCTTTTTTTTTTTTGCTAAATACCCAGTATGATCAGACTCATTTATTGTTTTAACAGAAAAAATAAGGGCCTAAAAGGTTTTATAATAATTTAACTAGTCCTCCTCACCTTCAGCCACCACCGTGAGCTCCACCTCCTTCTCCACGATGATGTCTACGTCGGACGGCGTCATGAATAAGGTTCGGTGGAAGATGCAGCGGTACGTCCCCGTGTCGTTGAAGGTGACGTTTTCCACGTAAATGGCGCCGGTCTGGATGTCGCTGTGTGGCGTCCCGTGCCACTGCAGGCGGTTGCTGAAATCTTCGTGGAGGACGTCAGCTGTGGGGTGGTCATAGTGGAAAATCTGAGAGGAGGAAAGAATCAAACCACCGGGGATTTCAGTCCGGGTCCAGCTGAGGTGGTTCTGGGTGAAAAGGAGCCAGTGGGACTCACATGCCTGAACTGGTCCTCGCCCAGCGGCTTGAAGTACCAGTCCACGGTGGCTCGGGCTGGAACCTCCTCACGGGTCTTGCAGGAGATGCAGCCCAGCAGGAATCCTTGTCCTGCCACGGCTTCGGTCAGCGAGTCCACCTCCGCACAGCCGCCGTGGCACTGAGACACTGCAGAGGACCGGGAGGAGATGAAGAAGAAAACAGGACACAAGAGCAGAACAATCCATGTAAAAGTTTCATCCATGCGTCCTTTTATTATTTTTGCTGGTTCCTACTCAGGGTCCTGTGAAGAAGTCTAGTCAGAGATAGACTCTGGACAGTCCATCACAGGGACAAGTTTAATCTATGTCTGTCTCTACGTCGGGGTAGCAGGTGGAGCTGGGACACCCAGGCCTCCTCGTCTCCAACAGCGTCTCCCTCTGCTGCCAGGGCAGCTGGGAGATGTAGTCCTGACATGTTTGTCCGGGTGCCTCCACCTCGCTGGGGGAGCCCGATAAACCTTTAAGGCAGGGGTATTCAGTTAAAAGTCACCGAGGTCCGGTTACTAAATTCTGCCTAAGTAGAAGGTCCGAGCCAAAGTACGTATTTTGAAAAAGTAACTAATTTTTATTTTAACTTCAAATGCAGTAAATTTTCCAATAATTCCATATCTTTATCATAAATAAAAGAGTCATGCAAGGAACAGTGACCCAGAAAATTCCAGGTCTTAAAGAAATTTTGGAAAAATATTCCTAAATCATACATAATTCATATTCCAAATATCAATCTTGTCTATCTTCTCTGCAGTCCCATGGAGGTACTTATATGGTTTTTTTGCCCAGTATGATCAGACTCATTTAGTTTTTAAAAAATTTATAAAAAAGTCCTCTCACCTTCAGCACCACCGTGAGCTCCACCTCCTTCTCCACGATGATGTTCACGGACGGCGTCATGAATAAACCCCCGGTCAAGGTGACGTTTTGTAAATGCCATGTCGCGTGTGCTGAAATTTCAACCACGGGGGTCGGGTCCAAGGTGGTTCTGGGTGAAAAGGAGCCACTCATGCCTGACTGGTCCTCGCCCAGCGGCTTGAAAGTACCAGTCCACGTTGGCTCGGGTGGAACCTCCTCACTTGCAGGAGATGCAGCCCAGCAGGAATCCTTGTCCTGCCACGGCTTCGGTCAGCGAGTTCCACCTCCGCACAGCCGCCGTGGCACTGAGACACTGCAGAGGACCGGGAGGAGATGAAGAAGAAAACAGGACACAAGAGCAGAAACAATCCATGTAAAAGTTTCATCCATGCGTCCTTTTAATTTTGCTGGTTCCTACTCAGGGTCCTGTGAAGAAGTCTAGTCAGAGATAGACTCTGGACAGTCCATCACAGGGACAAGTTAATCTATGTCTGTCTCTACGTCGGGGTAGCAGGTGGAGCTGGGACACCCAGGCCTCCTCGTCTCCAACAGCGTCTCCCTCTGCTGCCAGGGCAGCTGGGAGATGTAGTCCTGACATGTTTGTCCGGGTGCCTCCACCTCGCTGGGGGAGCCCGATAAACCTTTAAGGCAGGGGTATTCAGTTAAAAGTCACCGAGGTCCGGTTACTAAATTCTGCCTAAGTAGAAGGTCCGAGCCAAAGTACGTATTTTGAAAAAGTAACTAATTTTTATTTTAACTTCAAATGCAGAAAATTTTCCAATATATTCCATATCTTTTATCATAAATAAAAGCAGTCCCATGCAAGGGTTTTATTTCAAATCAAACAAAAGTGAAACCTCAGAATAAAATCAATAATAGTGCAAATTCCTGAAGAATTGAAGGCCTCTTCAAGTAAAAAATTAAACCCTGAAAAAACTAAAAAGTGCAAAAAAGGGTGTTGGCTTTTTCATAAAAATTTTTCTTTGCACCTTTTTTTAAAATTAAAGGCGCTTTTAAACGTGTACATTCAGGAAACATTAACTAAAAAGTGCAAAAAAAAAAGATACTGTGTTTTGTCTCATAGTGGTGCTTCACAGTTTGAATCAGTGCCACGCTCTCAGAGCTTATCAGGGCAGAAGTATCGTATGAACTGCTGACCAGAATATAAACATACATTTTGCTGTCGATTCGTCTTTAAAAAAAAAAAAAAAAGGTTTTTAGTGTCTACCTTTCTCTTTTTCGAGAAAGTCATGTCTCCGTGGTATCTGCTTTGCTTTCTCCCTGCGCTGTTGCTAACGTCAGTGCTAAAGTTTGTGCTTGTGTGACTGATTTTGGGTTTGCTGGGAATGATGTAGGGGTGGTTTGGTTTGGGGTGCAATGAATTCTGGGGATATAATCTTGATTTCCTCTGAGACTTTGCTTGTGGCCACTATGTTCTAGTTGATGCGATGTCAGAGACGGACTTTAGGCCATGTGTGGCTCCGTTGCCAACAACAAACACTCGTTTCCAAGCTACGTCTCTGACTACCAGCACTAGATTACTAGTGTTAACTGTAGTAGCAGCGCACGCTGTAAATATCCACAGTCGTTCAAAACCGCTCTGTGAACATGACACTACTTATTTTTTGCATTAGTCACGGATCTGGACAGAACCATCTCCGGACCGGAGTCCGCTGTTGCATGACCCCCACTTTAAGGGAAAGCTCCTGTGAAGCATCTGCGTCACATGACCATATCACCACAACTGAATCCTTAAAAAGTGCAGTCCCAGCACCAACATCTCACCTGGAGACCAGACTCAGCCACCCTGCAGAGAACTATCATTCTGCCCGTTGCTTCAGTGGTTACCTATCCACCACGCCCCCTCCGTTCACCCTTAAACAGGACCTGGAGGTTCTCGAGCTCCTCCTCCTTAGATAGTCTCCCCTTTCAGCTGAAGGGAACAATGATGTAATCAAGACTTCAGATTAGAGATGCTGAATGACACTCCAGACACTTCACGCTCAACTGAGCATCATGAAGTGACCTTTCTCACATCAGGTCTCGTCTTGAGAGGAAGGGCTTCAGAGATCTAGTGTTCCCTGTGGGCTCTGTTGCCAGGAGCTAAACGCTCCTAGGAAGTTCTCCTGAGGGAACCAAGTCTGGAGGGTGAAAATCTTGACAAACAGTACCTATTAGACTACTATGTACTGTTACGTAAATTAAAGCACACCATCTTCTAGGAAGGTTCGAGGATGAATCATCTGGTCCTCAGCAGGGATATACAACCTTAGATTTCACACTGTTATTATTTATCTAACAAAAACGAAGCATAATGGCAGTGTGTGATAAATGAAGCTTGTAGCTTGTAGATGCACCTTTGGCCGGTTTGTAGACATTTGTCGTCCACAGGTCTCCAGTTCAAGTCCCAGCCGCTGTGAACGATGCCCATTCTAGTCAACGGTAGTGGTCATGGATCAGTTTCAAACCATCCCAGAAGGAACCGTCTGCTCTGCTAAACAATACATGACAAGTTTATCACCTCAGTACCACAGAGATGTGGAAGAGACGTGATCCGTCATCAGGTCCAACCGGGAATGTGTCAAAAGCAGAGAGCTCGTGAGAGCTGCCTCCTCAGACTATGAGTTTACGTGAAGGTTTTGAGATCATGTGAGAATAGTGCGGTCTCACGTTTAAAGACATCTCACCATGTCCTGTTCTTTTTAGAATTATACATCTGAAAAGGATGCGTGGAGTCGAGTGAAATGAGCTTTGTGACTCCTAAAACGAACTTCTACTTGTAGTCCAGCCAAGGAGGCAGGACACCGGTGGATCCGGCAACACCGCTGTGATACTAGACCACAGACTGATGGGTCACCACCGCATTCATTCAGGCTCGGATGCTTTTACTTTTACTTTTCATTCATCTCCGTGTAGATTTGCTGCTACGTTTAGGAACGTTGTCCTGCTGGATGACCCAACCTCAGCTGTCAGATGGAGTCCGGTTTGACTCTGGAGTACAGAGGAGTTCCTGGTCCACTCAGTGACCAGCCTTTCACTCCTGGTACGAGACCGTTTCAGAACATACCGGTTGATTTGGGCTGCCCCGTCTGTCCCTGTGTTTGACAGCTGGTGTGAGAGGAATTGTTCCAGAAGACGTATGGTTTGTTCAGATGTAACTTTAAAGCCTCAGCTGTGCTTCCATGTTCTTATTACAGAAACGAGGTTTTCTCCTGGAAGCCCCTTCAAAACATCCCGTACTTGTTCAGTCTCTTTTCTAACTGTACTGTTATTCACTTTGGAAAGTAAAAGAGGAAACCTGAGTATGTATTTACAAAGATGGTACGGCTGCATTTGGGTTTCATGTAAACGTCCAGTTTTGAAGTGACGACATGAACTCCCGCTGAAGGCACCGATTAACCTTGAGGTTAAAGACAAAACAGGAAAGAATCTCGACAAGCTGAATTTCACTTTAAATTCCAGACTACGACTGGCAAGGAGCAGATCAACACTGACAGAGACGAGTGGTGATCCCTTCTACTTCTACTGGGACCTGGATGGGTTGAGTCCTTACATGTCATATCCCATGGTAGTCTGGTTGCCCCTGGACACTCACTGAGACCTGTAGAGTCTGAGATGTTGGTCTGAGGTTTGATCAGTTTCTCTGAGCACTGACACGGTCGACTTCATGGTAGATTAGCTGGGACGTCCACACCTGGGAGGACTGGTGACAGTCTCAAATGTTTTGTACTTCTTAACAACAACAGACTCCAAACTGTCTGGAAATGATTTCATAACCTTTTTCACATTGATCCATAACAGCAATTACTTATCTAAGCTTCCTTTTTTCCCTCTTGTTAACACACCTGGATGCTCCAGACCATCAAACAGCTGAAACATCTGTTTATATAGAAGCCTGCACACCTGCTGATGACCAGGTGGTCGAGGACTGATGATCAGCAGCAGTTGACTCTCTGAGATCCAACAGAAGCATCAAGGGGACTTTTAGGGACCTGACACAGTACTTGTTCAAGAAACAATACCACAATATATGTCCTGATGGGTAACACCTTGAAATTCAAAAAGTCACGTGACCATGATATGTCAAATAAAATAAATGCTTCAACATTTTATAGACTTATTAACTTTAGTCAGTTAGAGTTGTATGTGAAATTCCCAGACTAATATTTAAGTCGATAAACTCTTCTCAAAGTTGTTTCAGTTGGTTGTACTTGACTTGACAACGGAAGAAACGTGCATCTTCCCAGCATGAGCAGGTTCTGCTGGTCATCCACGTGGACATTACTGCTGCTGGAAACTTACCGAGAAGGCAGACGGCTACGAAACAAAACCGGTGAATCATTTCTGCTGGAGCAACTTCTGAGCAGCTGCTGAAGAAAATCCCAGGCGCAGTGAAATATCTGACGCTACTCCGCCTGAGTCCACACCGCTTCCATTTCTGCCACAACTGGCAAACCGATCCACGGTTTCACATGGAGGGTCGGTCCGTGAAAGCTTCAGAGTTTGGAGAATATGTCTTCATAAGTTTAATGTGGCAGTTTAGTACTTTTTTTTAAAGCAGTAGCTTTACTGTAAGTCCCTCATGCAGTCCCGTCTGACTTTAAGGAACTAAATTTAGAGCGCGTGAATCCGGGAGAGCTGGACGTTGTGAGAGATGAGACCCGGCAGGAAACCTGAGACGACGAGATGTGATCCATAACGCCAACGTGACTGTCCAAAGCCAGACTCCAGCCATGTTTCCTCGCCCTGTCAAAGAGGAAAACTATTGCTTCGTTGCTCTCTGGGGCGACTGTTTGGACGCAGGCCTCGCTTATAACTGCTTTTCTACTATCTTTACTTAAATGTAAGAAGCCTGTTCCTGTGCAGCTCTGCCATGCAAAATCCCTCCTGACATGTTTTGTTAAACAAATCTGCACAGACGGGAACAAACAGCCTCAGGCAGTGAAATGAGACATGATCGCCGTCTGTAAACACGGGTTGTGATCTCAGCCGGTCAGAGGTCACGGTCGCTCCTCGGGCTGTTGGCGCCTGTTGACGCGTTTGGTCCAGCGTGTTCTGCTGCTGATAGGACGGCTCAGCCTTCTGGCTGGACCTCTCCGAGGTGACTCACCTGCTCTGACAGGCCTCCCGTTTCTAAAACATTTATGAATCCGTTCCAGCCGGCTGTATTTAGGGTTGAAACGGAGCCAGCGATATTCTGGCTTGATGAAGTCAGAGACCAGGGGGGTCCCTGCCCCTCATCCTCTTTGGTCCCCGATCGCCACGTCCATGATTTGGGTTGAAAAGATGGGAACGGATGAGAATACGTGCAAAACTGCAGCTTCGCAGAGAACAGAAAACTTTAATGTATTCGTAGAAAACATTTTTCCGCATTATTGGGGTTTAAATTCAAATTCTGTTCATGTTCAACCCTCCACAACCCTAAATGTTTACATGGCATCAGGAAAGATCAAATGAGGGCAAATGTGTGAGTGAAATCAAAGTTATCAAATACATGTCAGCATCTTCTTTACCAGTTGGCCCCCCCTGGTCTAACAGACTGCTGGTATGGTCAATCCAGCTGTTTCTGTAGAGGCTATTACAATGCTAATTGTCTCTAGGTGCTTTTCAGGGACTCGAGCAAAGATGAACGGTAAGGAGCAGTGGCAGGTAAACACTTAAAAACTCCCCTACTGGGAGAAAACCATAAAACCACCCAGGAACAGTAGAAAAGGCTGTTAGGTCACCAGGGTGTGATTGATTACAGTGATATCTTGCCACTTCGCGGTTTGACTAACGCGGTTTTAGTGCTTCGTGGATTTTTTTTCAGAAATATATTATAATTAAAAAAAATCAAGAAATAATCACTGAAATTCTGTGAAAATCCACCCCACAGCAGACGAGAGGCCACAGCTGCCAGCAAAACATCAAACAATGATTCACAGCCTCCTGTAAGCAACAGAGAAACAAACAGAATCTGGGCGCTGTTTGACCGAGACGCATTTACTACATTTACTACATTTACTGGGCGCATGCACGACGCAGCGACCGGCAGCAGTGGGAAGCATGTCTGTCTTGTCAGTTTTAAGTTATTTTATGCTTAAACTTTTAAACTCGCTGTGCACTTTGAATTGATCAACCTCACTTTTGTGTGATTCAGTGTCATGATTCAGTGACATGGATCTGACTCTAATCTTTTTATTGGCGGTGCTGCGTCCTCATGTCACCTGGGGTTGCTGACAGCTCCATTCAATATTCCAGAGACTATCTGTTAAAATTCTCTAATCCCGTGATCAGCGGCCCACCAGCAGACCTAGTCTTTCCTGACCGAGCACGGGGAAGGCGACAACTTTGTACCTCCATGACGGAAACCGAGGAGGCGAGGCAGGAGAGGCGGCGTACGGGAGCGCATGAGATGGCAACACCTGTTGCGCATCCCCTTCCCTTTAATGATCCTGTCCAACCTCTGCGCTCTCCGCAATAAAACAGGAACTACAGGCTTTTGTTCACCACCAGCATGTATTTAAAGAAGCATCCTGGCCTCTGAGACCTGGCTCGGGGAAAAGACGTTGACGGTGATCTAGACGGATTCGGAGGTCCGCTCCGCACCGACAGAGGGTCTGCAACCACTGGGAAATCATGCGGAGGTGGAGTATGTGTTTACATAAATGAACGTTGGTGTAAAACTGTTTTAGTAAGAGAGAGACTTTGTACCAATTTAAGTGGTCCACTGGTGGGCCGCTGATCACGGGATTTGAGAATTTTAACAGATCAGGTTCACTGATTAGACTCACTTTTGCAAAAACAAATAGATACAAACACTCCTTTGTTCCCTCTGCTGTTGTTCTTTTAAATACCGGAGGAGAAGCTGGTGGGTGAAAAGCCGTCCCTCCTGACTAAAGCTTAGGTCTTTATTATGAAAAAAAAAAAAAAAAGTTATTGATTGATTGACAGTTCAGAGACCAGAGGCTGTGAAGGTAACAGAAAGACCACAGTTTAGCCTTTGTCTTGTGTCACTGCAGTGTCTCGCTACTTTTTTGTGGTGTTTAAACATATTTTAAACACATTATTTAGGCTCTGGGGGTTCCGGCTCCATTTCGCAGATTTTGATTATTGCGGGGGGGCGCCGGTCCCCATTAACCGCGATAACTAAGGGATCACTGTAGTCTTATCTGTAGTTTAAGTTGGGACCACTGCCATGAAGTGAACATGTCCTCCTGTTAGGGCTCTTCCTTTCTGTGTTGCAAATGGAAAGGTTCTTTCTAGGGATGCACGATAACTGTTTTTTTAAAATCGATACCGATAACCGATAACACACACATATATCTAAGATCATTACATCAATACTATGAACAAAACCAAAAATAGTTTTGACTTTTTAAATGAACAGATATTTATTTTTTCCAATGAAAAACTATTGGCAAGCCTCTCAAACATTTTCTTAAAGCTATCAAACAAACCTATTTGATATCTCACATTTCTTAAATAAGGTTCATTACTGACTGATATAAATAATAAAGGCTCCTTGAACTGATGGAAATACATGCATCAGAATTACAAAATGAAAAAGATTAACATTTAAAGGATTTTGGCTTGTGGTTCCATTTAAATTAATACCTTTAATTAAAGTAAATGAGGTTCAGTAGTTTTTATTTTTTAATCTCATGGAAGCTTTAGATGAGAGGAATGAGGGAGAGGGGAGGAGAGACTGCTGCTGGCTTGTGCACGTTAGCATTAGCTTCCGTTAGCTCACGTTAGCGCGATTTCAAAACTCCATGGAAGCGATTGTTATG
>JAGFBZ010002424.1:227500-288176 GCA_018398805.1 Hirundichthys speculiger | reverse complement strand
TCAACCCTCATCCTCAAACCTCATCCTCAACCCTCATCATCAACCCTCAGTCTCAACCCTCAACCCTCAACCCTCTCTCTCTCAACCCTCATCCTCAACCCTCAGCCCTCAACCCTCATCCTCAACCCTCAAATCCTCAACCCTCAGCCTCAACCCTCAACCCAGCCTCAACCCTCACTCAACCCTCATCCTCAACCCTCATCCTCAACCCTCAACCCTCTCTCAACCCCTCTCTCAAACCCTCATCCTCTCAACCCTCATCTCCCTCAGTCTCAACCAATCCTCATCCTCAACCCTCATCCTCAGTCTCAACCCTCATCCTCAACCCTCAGTCCTCAACCCTCATCCTCAACCCTCAGTCTCAAACCTCTCATCCTCAAACCCTCAGTCTCAACCCTCATCCTCAACCCTCAGTCTCAACCCTCAACCCTCATCAACCTCATCCTCAACCCTCAGTCTCACCCTCATCCTCAACCCTCACCCTCAACTCATCATCTCAACCCTCATCCTCAACCCTCATCCTCAACCTCAGTCCTCAACCCTCAACCCTCACCTCATCTCAACCCTCATCCTCAACCCTCAGTCTCAACCCTCCTCAACCCCTCCTCACCTCCTCAACCCTCATCCTCAACCCTCAATCCTCAACCCTCAGTCTCAACCCTCATCCTCAACCCTCAGTCTCAACCCTCATCCTCAACCCTCATCCTCAACCCTCATCCTCAACCCTCATCCTCAACCCTCATCCTCAACCCTCATCCTCAAGTCTCAACCCTCATCATCTAACCTCATCCTCAACTCCCTCATCCTCAACCCTCATCCTCAAACCCTCATCCTCAACCCTCAGTCTCAACCCTTATCCTCAACCCTCATCCTCAACCCTCAGTCTCAACCCTCATCCTCAACCATCCTCAACCCTCATCCTCAACCCTCAGTCTCAACCTTCATCCTCAACCCTCATCCTCAACCCTCATCCTCAACCCTCAGTCTCAACCCTCATCCTCAACCCTCATCCTCAACCCTCATCCTCAACCCTCATCCTCAACCTCAAACCTCATCCTCAATCAACCCTCAAACCCTCCCTCAACCGTCTCAACCCCTCAATCCTCAACCTCCTCCTCAACCCTCATCTCAACCCATCATCCTCAAACTCCTCAACCCTCATCCTCAAAACATCCTCAAACCCTCAGTCTCAAACCCTCATCCCAACAACCTCAGTCTCAACATCCTCAATCCTCAACCCTCACCCTCAACCCTCAGTCTCAACCCTCATCCTCAACCCTCATCCTCAACCCTCAGTCTCAACCCTCAGTCTCAACCCTCATCTCAACCCTCATCCTCAATCATCCTCAACCCTCAGTCTCAACCCTCATCCTCAGTCCTCAGTCTCAACCCTCATCCTCAACCTCATCCTCAACCCTCAGTCAGTCTCAACCCTCATCTCAACCCTCATCCTCAACCCTCAGTCTCAACCCTCATCCTCAACCTCATCCTCAACCCTCAGTCTCAACCCTCATCCTCAACCCCCTCATCAACCCTCATCAACCCTCAAATCCCCTCAAACCACCCTCATCTCAACCCTCATCCTCAACCCTCAGTCTCAACCCTCATCCTCACATCCTCAACCCTCATCCTCAACCCTCATCCTCAAACCTCAGTCTCAACCCTCATCCTCAACCCTCAGTCTCAACCCTCCTCAACCCATCCTCAACCCTCATCCTCAACCCTCAGTCTCAACCCTCATCCTCAACCCTCAGTCTCAACCCTCAGTCTCAACCCTCATCCTCAACCCTTATCCTCAGTCCTCAGTCAGATAGATCCCATATCCCCTAACCCTAACCTTTTTCTTAACCCCCCAACCCTAGCCTTAACCCTAATATGGATGATTATTATATATATATTAATAGATAACTTAAATAAAGGAAGAAAATGGAAAGAATATGGGGGTGCCTAATCTAAATTAAAGATGGAAAAAGAACTAGTAAAGAAATGAACAGAGCACTGAAGAAGATTAAATAAAAGTCGAAACGTCTGCGCAGAACCCAAGATATAAGAAATAGAAGAGGGACAGAACACAAGACAAAATACTAATGCTAATTCTAATTAAAGGAAAGTAAGGGATGAAGAAAGTTAAACATAACATGTATGGACTTAACCAAATTATTGTGTATAGAGGCCCAACAGCGAACAGCAGTCGTGGAGAGTGCATTTCCCATTCCTCCATCTGGAGGGATGGTTCATTCCCCTACCCCTACCCCTAACCCTCCCTAACCCCTAGCCCTAACCCTAACCCCCACCTTTTTTTTTTTCCCCCCCATCATTAGTTTGGGGACCATACCCCTTATTAAAATACACCCTAAGCAGGTCCCTCTCTTCACTCTGCACTGTGCTTCGTCTGGGGTCGAACCCAGGTCCCCGATGGGAAGGACCACATGACCTTCCACTTCACCACCCTTCCATATGATCAGTAGGCCAGTGCTTGATAAATTTAATTTAACCCTAACCCTAACCCCGACCCGAGCCCTGGCCCTAACCCTGACCCTACCCACGGCCCTAACCCTACCTCTAACCCCAACCCTAACCCCAACCCTAACCCTAACCCTACCCCCCAAATAAAAAATCAAAATTAAAAATTAATATTGGCAGATAGGGTTTAAAAAGTTAAAAAGTTTAAAAATAAATTCATGACATTACAATTCATCAAAATTAAAAAGTACATATTTACAAAGTATAAAATACAAATTGGTAACATAGGTAGGGTTAAAATACAGAAAATAACATTTAAATTGATATATAACATTCATAGGGTGACATATAGCTTTAATAAAATATAATTTGTAAAAGACGAACCAAAATAAAAAAGACGAACACAAAGTTAAAAAAGACGAACAAGTAATTTGGAGCGCCTGTAAAAAGGCGAAAAGACCCAGGGAGCTCATTTCGCATCAGAGTCTCGAACAGAGCAGCAGCAAAGCAGGGAGAGCCAGTTTGTCAGCCAGCTTTTGCCTTTCTTGGTGTGCTTAGCCTGAAGAAGAGCCGGACAGGCTCGAAACGTCGCTTCTTTTATTTACAGCACACCCTTCCTTAGTTGTTTATTATTAAAAAAAATTTTTTGGTTGTTTTTGTTTTTGTTTTTCAAAAAGTTAAATAAAACAAACAATAAAAAATTATAAAACAAGATGGAGGAGGGGTGGCACGAGGTGCGGTATGGCAGGAGACGCCGGGATGACGTCTATATAGACAGGTGGAGGTCAACGCTGGGATGACGTCTATATAGACAGGTGGAGGTCAACGCTGGGATGACGTCTATATAGACGGGTGGAGGTCAACGCCGGGATGACGTCTATATAGACGGGTGGAGGTCGATGCTGGGATGACGTCTATATAGACAGGTGGAGGTCAACGCCGGGAGAGTCTATATAGCGGGTGGAGGTCAACGCCGGGACGACGTCTATATAGACGGGTGGGGGTCAACGGGATGACGTCTATATAGACGGGTGGAGGTCAACGCGGGATGACGTCTATATAGACGGGTGGAGGTGGGAGACGTCTATATAGACGGAGGTCAACGCTGGGATGACGTCTATATAGACGGGTGGAGGTCAACGCTGGGGATGACGTCTATATAGACGGGTGGAGGTCAACGCCGGGATGAGGGGGGACGTCTATATAGAACGGGTGGAGGTCAGCGCTGGGATGACGTCTATATAGACGGGTGGAGGTCAACGCTGGGATGACGTCTATATAGACGGGTAGAGGTCGACGCCGGGATGACGTCTATATAGACGGGTGGAGGTCGACGCCGGGATGACGTCTATATAGACAGGTGGAGGTCAACGCCGGGATGACGTCTATATAGACAGGTGGAGGTCAACGCTGGGATGACGTCTATATAGACGGGTGGAGGTCAACGCTGGGATGACGTCTATATAGACGGGTGGAGGTCAACGCTGGGATGACGTCTATATAGACGGGTGGAGGTCAACGCTGGGATGATGTCTATATAGACAGGTGGAGGTCAACGCTGGGATGACGTCTATATAGACAGGTGGAGGTCAACGCTGGGATGATGTCTATATAGACGGGTGGAGGTCAACGCTGGGATGACGTCTATATAGACGGGTGGAGGTCAACGCTGGGATGACGTCTATATAGACGGGTGGAGGTCAACGCTGGGATGATGTCTATATATACGCTGGGAGACGTCTTATAGACAGGTGGAGGTCAACGCTGGGATGACGTCTATATAGACAGGTGGAGGTCAACGCGGGATGACGTCTATATAGACAGGTGGAGGTCAACGCCGGGATGACGTCTATATACGGGGGAGGGTGGAGGTCGACGCCGGGATGACGTCTATATAGACGGGTTGGAGGGTCAACGCCGAGATGACGTCTATATAGACAGGTGGAGGTCAACGCCGGGAATGACGTCTATATAGACAGGTGGAGGTCAACGCGGGGATGACGTCTATATAGACAGGTGGAGGTCAACGCTGGATGACGTCTATATAGACAGGTGGAGGTCAACGCTGGGATGACGTCTATATAGACGGGTGGAGGTCAACGCGGGGATGACGTCTATACAGACGGATGGAGGTCAACGCCGGGATGACGTCTATACAGACGGGTGGAGGTCAACGCTGGGATGACGTCTATATAGACAGGTGGAGGTCAACGCCGGGATGACGTCTATATAGACGGGTGGAGGTCGACGCCGGGATGACGTCTATATAGACGGGTGGAGGTCAACGCCGAGATGACGTCTATATAGACAGGTGGAGGTCAACGCCGGGATGACGTCTATATAGACAGGTGGAGGTCAACGCGGGGATGACGTCTATATAGACAGGTGGAGGTCAACGCTGGGATGACGTCTATATAGACAGGTGGAGGTCAAACGGGGGATGACGTCTATATAGAAGGTGGAGGTCAACGCTGGGATGACGTCTATATAGACGGGTGGAGGTAAACGCTGGGATGAGTCTATATAGAGGGTGGAAGGTGGGATGACGTCTATACAGACGGGTGGAGGTCAAACGCCGGGATGACGTCTATACAGACGGGTGGAGGTCAACGCCGGGATGACGTATATATAGACGGGTGGAGGTCGACGCCGGGATGACGTCTATATAGACGGGTGGAGGTCGACGCCGGGATGACGTTATATAGACGGGTGGAGGACAGATGAGTCTATATAGACAGGTGGAGGTCAACGCCGGATGACGTCTATATAGACAGGTGGAGGTCAACGCCGGGATGACGTCTATATAGACAGGTGGAGTCAACGCTGGGATGACGTCTATATAGACAGGTGGAGGTCAACGCGGGGATGACGTCTATATAGACAGGTGGAGGTCAACGCTGGGATGACGTCTATATAGACAGGTGGAGGTCAACGCGGGGATGACGTCTATATAGACAGGTGGAGGTCGACGCTGGGATGACGTCTATATAGACGGGCGAAAGTCACACAAGGCTGATGAGACACAGCTGGAAACACTGGCCCTTTCAAAATAAAATAGATGACAGAGGCAACACAGCGGCAGCCCCGGCAGACGTCTTTCTAAAGACCTCATGCTGAACTGCCCTCCTGAAGGACTGTTTTGTTGGGTCCATGCTGCCTGTCAATCAACCGGCTGCAACAGCTAGTTAAAGTCTCAGAGCTCTCTTTTAACTGCAGACTCGTTTACAAGCTCAGACCTGCACCGGTATTAACAATAATCATTTCCTTAAAAAAGGATCAACATCTCCGCAGACTGCTGACTCCACACTTCTACCGGGAGGGTTTTTATATCAATGAGGCAGGGAGCAGCTCATCTCTAATGACGTTCAAATCAAGTTCCTTCATGTTGAGTGCCCCCCTCTGGTAAAAACCCGGAACAGAAATTCAAGTCCACCCAGGTTTTAGCAAAATATGACCTTTATTCTCAAATAATTACATATAAAAATACACAACATGAAGTGTAAAAAAAAAAAAAAAAAAAACTAGCTAATTAAATGACACACAAGTGTCGACAAAACGGCAAAACCAAGTTACGTTATTTTAATTACCTGACTGGTAAATTATTACGATTCTCTAGAAAACAGAGAACACGCTGGTCCAGTGAGTAAATAACTTATATTCAGTGTCGGGTAACGTTTAGCCCTCTTAACTCTTTTTTTTTTCTTGTTTTTGGAGCAGACTCCCTGAACGAAGAGCCGACTGGAAAACAACTCCTTGATCACAGGTTTAACTACATCCACAAGACAAATTAGTCCCTTTCTTTCTCTGTAAATGACATGACTGGATCACAACACAGTCGGAGCCTGGTCAGTGTCTTGAGTCCTTTTGGCAAATAAAGCAACACGGATGCGGACAACGCCGCCGCCCCCCCCACCGGGGGCTTCAGCCGAGCCGAACGAACCTGTCGTTCTGCTTCGAGTGCCTAGCGCAGCTGGCGCAGCAGAAGCTGGAGTAGTACTGGTTGGAGCAGAGCCGGGCGTAAACTATGAGCCTGCAGTTGGCGAGTTCAGGCTGGTCCACGCAGTCTGGCAGCACGTCAACACCTGCAACAGCACAGATGCCCCCCCCACATCAGCTCACAAAGTCAGATCACGCCGCTGTCAGGAGACGGCAGACGCCTCTGGGCCTCGTTGACGGGCCAAACATAATTATGTTCTGACCTCTCTGTTCGTCTTTAACGACCCTGACTTCGGCCGTGGCGCTGACGGAGTAGATGCCCGTGTAGGCGTTGCAGGTGTAGGTGCCCTCATCGGAGAGCTTCACGCCGTTGAGGATCAGGCTTCCGTCGGGCGACACCAGGACGTTGCGCCCATCGGGACGCACCGGGATGCCGTTCCTGTTGTCGGGACGGACAGGGAAAAACGGGCGTCAGCATTTCATGACACATAAAGTGCACCGAGTACGAAAGGCGAACTTTTACCTTGACCAGCCGATGCTGACATTGTCTCCTGACACCACGCAGGGCAGCTGCGCCGTGCTGCCTTCAGGGACCCGGACGTTATTTGGAGCCGTCGTAATCTTCAGGTCAGCTGGATGGGGATACCAAAAAAATTAATTAATTAATTAGGGCTGGGCAAGTTAATGCGTTATTATCGCGTTAACGCATTAATTTATTAATGCTGACATTTATTTTATTGCGCGTTAATGCATGTTGTTTACATGCTTTTGTTTTGAAAAGTCTGTTACTGGCTGTTGCAGAACCGGAAGACAATTGGCAGGTAAACATGCGGAAAAGCTACAACAGACATGGAGAACGGTAAAAATCTGTGAACTTTACAGTTCAGGTAGCAACTCGGGTAGAAATATTAACAATTCTGTCTGAAAAGAAAGTTCTGAACTGCAACCAAACGTTTGTGGTCATTCCTGCATGTTCAATCAGATCTGCTCCATGTGTTCACTGTCCTGCTGTTCTCTAGCTGGTTACTGCAGTGCGGCTCCATCTAGTGGCTCAGATGTGTAATGACAACAGAAAGTCCAGTCCTCCATTATAAAACTAATTCAGTCCTGTGGCCCGTTTTTTAATTTCGTATTTTTGATCCAAGTCTAAAATTGAAATACAGTGATCCCTCGCCAGTTTGTGGTTTTAGTTATTCGCAGATTTTTTTCAGAAATATATTATATTTAAAAAAAAGAAAAAATTGCGGAAACATCACAGGATGTTGTGCGCGTTCTCTCGCAGCAAAGAAATACTGTGAGTCAGCCTGGCCCCTTTGAGAAGGTGGCCTTATGGGTAATGTAGTGTGTGTGTCGTGGGACGGCAGAATGAAAACGAGGATCGATGAAATAGCGGTTTCTTTACCACAGTTGAGCCTTTGTCTTGTTTCGCTGCAGTGCCTTGATACTTTTTTGCGGTTTTTAAACATATTTTAAACATTTTATATAGGCTTGGGGGGCTCCGGCTCCAGTCCGTGGATTTTAATTCTCGCGGGGGGGTGCCAGTCCCCATTAACCGCGAAAAATAAGGGATCACTGTACAAGAAAAATAGGCATTTTTTTTGTTTTTTTTGTGTTAGATTAAAAAACAAAAACATAATAAAATGTCACTTTTTAATTTTTTTAATTTTTGATTGACAATTGAAAATGGAAAGAATGAATGATACACAGATTGATAAAGTTACTGAACTTTAACGTGGACATTTTCATTTTAAAGTTCTCCCAGACGGAGGATTCAACAGAAACAAGGTTATTTGTAACAACTGACAAGTTGAACTCCCCGTTAAAAGTTTCTGCTGTTACCTCAGAAATTAATGTTTTAATGTTCTGATTGTGCTGAGACACAATCATTTTGTTGGATTTTGTTTGTAGACTTTTTTTTAAATAAAAACAGGATGACATTAATGCCCTGGCAGTGGCAATAAGCTTTATTTTATTTTACATTTTTTAAGATGAGAGTTACACTAAATATGTGTTACTGACAAGTGTTGATGTTAAAAGTGTTTGAACAACAAATGTTATGACACTTTAGTTCATATGGCAGCAGAACATTTAAATAAAAGTGACCTTTACACTACTTTTGAATTCATTATTTGTTCTACGTATACAATGCGATTAATCGTGATTAATCAGGGAAATAATGCGATTAATCGCGATTAAAACATTTTAATCGGTGCCCAGCCCTAAAATATATTCTTCATTTATGGGATTACAGTTTTAAAAGACGTGATTTTATCTTCATTTTATGTTCGTTTGACTCTCAGAAATGCCATGAATGCTTTGTTTTCTCTCCAGAGCATCAACAGGCGGAGCATTTGCTGCCCTCTTCTGGCAATTACGTGAAATAAAAGTCACACACACATAGTATTGGCAAGGACCATACATATCATGATACTTGGGTCACGAAGCGATATTATCGCGATATCGCAATATCACATATATTGCTATCTTCTACCCAGTTAATATCAAAATTAAAAGCAGAGATGAAAAATCAAGTTGCTGTATATGTTCATCGCATGATCATTGACAAATTGAGTCAAAACTATTTGCTTCAAAACAACCTATTTATTGTTTATTATTAGTGTTTTTGCACATTTAAGTAACCATTAATAACCAATAAAAAATCGATATTAGCTGCTGAAAAATCAATATTATATTAGGCGGCTGAAAATCGTGATATATTGCCAAATCGATTTTTTTTCACACCCCTATACACACAGAATAGAAAGGCTGCAGACCACCGGACGTGATGTCGCCGGTAAGATGTCAAAGACGTGAAGTCACCTTGGACTCTGAGCTGCAGCTGTCTCTGCTCCAGCTGTTGCTGACTGGAGGCCGTGCATGTGTACACGCCAGAGTCTTCGGACGTCAGCGGGCCGACCATCAGGGTGCCGTCTGAGTGGAGGTTGACCCTGAAAAACAGCAGTCAGTCCAGACCTCTGGTTACACCTCAAAGAAGAAACTAGAAACTGGGAGAAAACAGTCCTGAAGTGACTGATCACTTCAGGACTGTTTTCATGTTTTACTGACTGATCATCTTAGAAAACCTTTCACAGCATAAAACAGCCAGTCATTACATCACTTTGTTTCTTAATTTACTGAACGAGCGCTGAGTCAAAGTCCAGAAACAGCTCTTCTACAAACGCTGATGTTTCGCTACTTTGCTAGTCTGAAGCACTCACGTACGTGTTAACTAGGGGTGAGTGTTGGCAAAGACCTCGTAGTACGATATGTATCATGATGCTTGGGTCACGATACGATATTATCACGACATCCCAATATATTGCGATATTCTGCCCAGTTAATATCAAAATGAAAAGTAGAGATGAAAAATCAAGTTTCTGTATATGTTCATCAGATGATATTGATCATTCAGAGGACAAATTGAGTCAAAACTATTTGCTTCAAAACAACATATTTATTTGTTTATTATAAGTGTTTTTGCACATTTAAGTAACCATTATTAACCAATAAAAAATCGATATTAGGAGCTGAAAAATCAATATTATATTTTTCACACCCCTAGTGTTAACACAAAGCCAAAACACAAGACATAAGCAAATGTCTTAGAGAAGCAGCTGTTGAGAGGAGGGTTATAAGGCCATTACCAACCAATCTGAAGTCCACCACCTCAAGATTATTCACAAAAGAAACCAAACCAAGAGCTACGTCTCAGCATCTCCAGGCCTCTTTAGTATGTTAAATGTTAAAATCCATGACAATACAATTTGAAAACAACTGATCGAGCACAGCTTAGGTTTGCAATGCTGCAAGACTTCTGGACTGGCGTTTCTTTGGACAGTTGAAGCCAGAGTGGAGACGGTTGGTTGGAAATGGTTAAACCCAGCTGGGAGACACATCTGAGCCCAAACTGAGCTACTCGTGTGCTGAATGAACCAGATATGGACCAAACCTTACGAGCTGGTTTTGATGGGGGGTTAGGGTTGGGTCCTAGTGATCTGTGGTCAAGCCGAACTCACTTTTAGTCAACACTGTTGGTCCAAAACCAAATGTTGGCCAAAGAAAACCCAACAGAGCAGATTAGCAGAGTTAGCTCACGCCATCTATCACGCACGGCGGTGGCGGTGTGGTGATTAGATCTGCTATAATTACCTGGAGACCTCTCATACGTGGCTGTTCTGCACAAATATCTGAGATCATTGAGTCACAGTAAAACCTAAGTGCATCAGATGCCACTGAAACTCTAATTTCATTATCAAATAACACAATAATTACCTAAAACCACAGATCTCACTTTCACCCCAAAAACACTTCAAGGACATTAGCTCTGCTACTCGCGTTTCGTTTTGCTTTCATGGCGGCGACTACCTGGTGTCCCTGAGTGTCTGTCCGTCTTTAGTCCACTGAATATTGACAAACTGCAGGGCTGACGGGGGGACGATCGTGCACGGCAGTCTGGCAGTTTGTCCTGCTTGCATTTCCACTGAAGATGAGCTCGAGCGCTCGATGCTGAACCTGAGAGACATTCAACGAACGACAAAAGCAAACATTAGAGCCAGTTGGTGCTCGCGTGCGTGCTGATTTTTGGGTGCAGGCGTCATCACCTTTGGATCGGGCCGTCTTTGGGGAGCACAGTAGGAACGAGCTGAGATGATCCCTCTTTAGAAAAAAAAACACACATGTAAGTCACTTAACACATAATGTGATAGTTAGTAGACACTAGGGATGGAACGGTTTTCGGTATTACGGTAAAGCGCGGTAAAATTTTGCACGATAACGATTACCATTTATGTTTAACTTCATCTCATTAGTCGATTACCAGGATGTGTAATATCAGCCTCATTCAAGTCTGCGAGTGACTCGCGACTGTGTCTCGTGTGAATTTGTAGCTTGTAACATCGGCATCGTAACGTTAGCGTGGCGGAAAATGGTGATAGCACGCAGGACATTTACCAACCCACTAAAAGGACGAAATCCGAAGTCTGGGCATATTTTTTATTTTTATTTATTTATTTTTTAAATCCAGAGGGACAACTGGTGGAGGACAGTTATCTGTCTGCAGAGCACCTGTTTACATTTAATTGTAATTTGTAGAAGCAACTTGAAGGAGCTAAGGCTAATGCTTCAAGCTACTGAGATGTTTGACCAAGAGTAACCTGGTCGACGCGCTTCGCTAACTCACACTTCGTAAACGTTACCGTTGCGTGTTGATCGAAAAATGACCGGAACGATGTTCTTCTGATGCAGTTAAAATATTAATTTATTCCATTAACTGATCTGACAACCATAACGCCGGCAGTTAGCGCCACAGCGCTAACAGCTAACCAATAACAGGCAGCTACCTTTATACCTGACCCTCAGGTAACACAGCGACACCCACAGACACACAGAGTGAACTACAATTCAGAACAACATATTTGGCTCCTAAACAACTGTTTCTTTATTTACACATTTATACGTATTTAAGGTTCAGCTTAAATTCTAAAGTTTATTTCATTTGAACTTGCACTATAATTTTTGTTCCTGATAATTGTTTGCATATTTTGACCTACTATGGTTGTAAAGTGTTAATTTAAATTTGCACCAGACAAATAAGCTTTGTTCCTGTTATTTATTTTTGTTCATTTAAAATAAAACCTCTTTCTGTGCCAGATATTTGCCTTTTGAATGTGAAAGTTTCATTTCGATAAAATTTTGGCTTTTGATGTTTTAGTATGACAAGAAAATTACAAGATTTTGTTAAATTATTTAAATGTATGTGTTTTTTGGACATTTGTACAGCAATGAAGAATACCACAATAATATCGTAAACCGTGATAATTTGTTCACTATAATCGAGATATCAAATTTTCTATATCATTACATCCCTAGTAGACACTTTTATTGGGACTGTCAAAGCAAAGAAATCCCACATGGAGATGAGAGCACTGACCAAGAGACAGGAAGCAGAGCTGGGCGAGGCAGCAATGAGGGTTGGGGTTGGGGTTGGGGAGAGGCAAGGATGGATGGGAGTAAGAGGAGAAGGGCTGGATGCATAAAGAGGAAGGATGGTGAATGCAGTGGCAGAAGGATGCACCGTTAGTGATGACACGTTGATACCAACACGTTGGCCCCTTAAACGACTATTCATGGCCTGTCGTTTTTAACCTGCTATTATGTGGATTGTGGTTTGCATGCATCTCTGGTGGCTGTGCCACAAACTGCCCCTCGGGAATGATAAAGATGGGGCTGCCAGACAGGAGAGTAAAGGGCAAGACCCAAGAGAAGATTTATGCACACTGTAAAAGAGTATATTTAGTTGGTTGGTGCGACAGAGGACGATGCAGACGACAGGGTGAGATGGAAACAGATGATCTGCTGCGGGAAAAAAAAAGCTGACAGAGGGATTGAATGCGTTTGAGTGCACGCTACCTGCTACAGAGAGGTAGATGTAGCGGTGATCCCTCTCCTGCTCTCGGGTGGCCAAACACAAATACCAGCCAGAATCAGACTTAAAGACTGGACCAACCAACAGGGAACCGTTGGGCTGCTGGTGATGCCTGAGGAAATGATAAGAAGTCAGTTGGAGATCTGCCGTCCTGCACCTGGCCTGTGCTTGACCTCCCCCCTACCGGGAACAGACCCAGCCGAGTCTTTGCTTTGCCAACTTCTCCCTCTTAGGCAGCTGCGATATTTACAGTGAGTCATTTAGTTTGTGTGCTTTCGCTGACCTCTGAGTTGACAGAGCGACGCCATCTCGTCTCCACTCCACAGCGACGGTGCTTGAAGGCGGCGGGCTGACCCTGCAGGGCAGGACTACCGTCTGTCCGGCCAACGCCTCCACCGTGTCAGGGTCGCTCTTATCGATGGCGACGCCTCCCAGGGTCAGGCTGAGGGAACAGCAGGGCGCACAAGGGCAGGCGACATCAAGGAAAGGAGGAAGAATGAAGAAAAAGGGGGGAAGAAGATGGAAGAGAAGAGAGTGGAGAACGAAAGTCACTTTATGCTTCACTGTTGGTCACCAAAGCAAGCATAAAGAGCGCCCTCAACCCGGCTTCAGGAGTCGGTAAGAAAGAGCTGAGAAAGAGAAGGCAGGGAAACCAAGACAACAGGCTCATGCAGGAAAACAGGGTTTATGATGCAACCCTGACCTTTGATGGAATAGACTCAGACACCACAACGCAACAAATGTTAAAAACAACAGTGATTTTAACATTACAACAAAAAACTCCCAACTTCCCCTGATGTCTAAATACAAAAGACACAAACTACACATGAGTTAGGTGAAAAATGAGTTCAGTGACGACACACATACGACTACAGTATCCCAGCAGAAGCTTTATTAGTTTGATTGAATAACATCTAGATGAAGAAACACACAGCCCAAAAAGGTGGTGGCGACTGAGCCAGCGAGTTAGCATGAAGAAGCACCAACATTTACTCCAGACGGACGCAGAGGAGTCCAGAAAGCATTCAGCGGTGGTCCGTTCAGGACGTGTCCTGATATTCTGTCAAAGCTAAGGGAGGGAACGAGGTGCCGCGACATTAGCAAGCGTGAGAGCCCGTGGAGCTAACGGCTAGCCAGGCTAGCCGAGTACGAGCGGTGGATACATCAGCAATCACAGGTAGCAGTGTGCACAAAGAAGAGTGAATGAAATGAAACACAAAACACAGGATTTACAGTATTCCACTGTCCATGAAGGAAGAACAGCTGTTTAAAATAATATTTTTTAAAAAGAGGATTCCCGGACTAGTCAGGAAAAAAGGGCTCCTGACGAGGGTGGGCGCAGTTAGCGGCGTGCACTTTAGCACAACTAGTAATGATCCTGGGTGCTCTTTCATACTGCTGCATGAACCGGCTGGACCTTCATGAGGTGATCTTTAAACCAGCTTAATTGTCCATAAGAATGGAAAAGAAGGGCTGTTTTTTTAAATCATTACTCTCATATTTTACACTTACAGAAGATTCATTAGTTACCTAAGAAATCCAAAATTGAGATTATGCAAGTTGTGTAGTGATGCCATTCATATTTTGGAGGGTTTTTTTTTTTTTTCTGAAAGCCATTAAGCCATACCACTTCTAACCACATGGGGGCATATATATATATATTAGGGGTGAATATTGGCAAGGACATCACAATACGATATGTATCATGATACTTGGGTCATGATACGATATCGCGATATCACAATATATTGCGATGTTCTTCCCAGTTAATATCAAAATTAAAAGTAGAGATGAAAAATCAAGTTGCTGTTTATGTTTATATTGATCATTCAGAGGACTAAAACAAACCCATTTATTGTTTATCATTAGTGTTTATGCAAATTTAAATTTTAAACAATTTAAATGTGAAAATTAAACAATTTTCCTAAAAAATTGATATTAGGAGCTGAAAAATCGATTCTATATTGGGCGGCTGAAAATCGCGATATATTGCCAAATTGATTTTTTTCACACCCCTAATATATATGTTGATAGAAAAGATAATACTGTGAGCAGAGACGGTCCGGCACATCTTGTAACGCAACTTTGTCCCACTACAGGTGTACTCTGTTGTGTCTTATGCCAGGTGTAAAGCATGATTTATGATTCTCCGTGTCAACAACACACAGGACCTTCGCATTGTCTGGTGTTTTTACTCGGTTGTGGTGGCGTCGCTGCGCATCTAAACTGGGGTTCCTCTCTGCAGCGCTGTAGCCTGCAGCACTGCACTTCCTTTTTGTTTACTTCCTTTGCACGATCCAGACATAGAAACGCAGCCAATAAAACATCCTATGCGAGACGGAGCCGTGTCACAGTGTGTCACAGTGATCTCAACTTTGGGCAATCTTTTTTACGTGACTCAGAAACGGCAAAGAAGAAATAATAGCAGAAAATACGTAGAAGGAAACGCCATGCTACCAAGCAGCCCAGTCATATCTGTAGTGGTCCATGTCAACCCTATGCATAGTGACATTTCTGGGAGCGGTGCTTGACAGGTTATGGCAGAGGTCACGGCGTAGGGTTCCCTGATACAGCGGAAGTATGTCGCATGAACTTGCCCCCATGTGGTCAAACGTGGTATTGCTACAGAAAGTACTGACTTCTAAGCTACTATTCACTATATCCATGCTTCTTTCTCAATCAGTTATAAACAAATATGTGGGGTTTGTGGGAGTTGACCGGTTTGGAACATCTGTACACAACTGAGCATCAACTTCATCATCATAGTTGGACGGGTGTCTGATTCAGGTGGTTTGTCTTGGACGGTGTTTCAATCTCCTTCAACTCACTCTTTGGCTCGTTGGGGCTGAGTGAGTCGGGGCTCCTTCAGCAGGGACAACAGGCCCGTAAGCAGCGTTACGAAGCCGATGGGGGTGGTGGGGGTCGGTACAGAGACTTTTTTCCCTGATTCTCCGGGGTCTTACCTCGCCGCTGGCCCGGTGTGCTGAGCAGCTCTGGCGGTAGAAGACGGGCGCGCTCGCAGGTGCACTCTGCCTCTGTGGGCGTGGGTGGCGGCACTCGTGGCCTGCCTGCCGGTGCTGCTGGGCGTGCCACCCTGCACTGTGAAAATCCTCCCCATGTTGTGTTGCCGCCCGTCCGTTGTCCTGCTGGAGGCGGGGCCTCCCGCAAACGAGGTCCTTCCGGACGCAGACTCTCTTGTCGACGGGGACTCTCCAGCGGGAGCGGCTTGCCGCGGGCGCGGTTGGCTCGGCGCGGGCACCGGGCACGCCCTCTGGCACTCCACGCGGGTCATGAAGTTGTTGCTGTTGCCGTGGCAGCCGCCATACCAGAACTGCATGCACTTGGAGGTGATGACGTCAAAGTGGTACCGCGACACCCAGCCGGAGCAGGAGCCGGCAGCACGAGGCAGGGAGCAGAGCGACCGCTCAACTGCAGCAAGGAAACAGTTTTTTGTCTTTAACCAACAAAAAAAAAAACATTTGTTTACATAATTCAGTGAAATTAACTAAACTGAAAACATTTCTGTTCAGTAAAGCCTACAGTTAGCCTGAACTATAGTGTGTAGGGGCTAATAGTCACAGCTACAGTTACAGGAATGGATGAAGACCAGACTAGAGCAGGCTGACCTCCACCCGTCTATATAGACGTCATTCCAGCGTTGACCTCCACCTGTCTATATAGACGTCATCCCAGCGTCGACCTCCACCCGTCTATATAGACGTCATCCCAGCGTTGACCTCCACCCGTCTATATAGACGTCATCCCAGCGTCGACCACCACCCGTCTATATAGACGTCATCCCAGCGTTGACCTCCACCCGTCTATATAGACGTCATCCCGGCGTTGACCTCCACATGTCTATATAGACGTCATCCCAGCGTTGACCTCCACCTGTCTATATAGACGTCATCCCGGCGTTGACCTCCACATGTCTATTTAGACGTCATCCCAGCGTTGACCTCCACCCGTCTATATAGACGTCATCCCGGCGTTGACCTCCACCTGTCTATATAGACATCATCCCAGCGTTGACCTCCACATGTCTATATAGACGTCATCCCAGCGTCGACCACCACCCGTCTATATAGACGTCATCCCAGCGTTGACCTCCACCTGTCTATATAGACGTCATCCCGGCGTTGACCTCCACCCGTCTATATAGACGTCATCCCAGCGTTGACCTCCACCCGTCTATATAGACGTCATCCCAGCGTTGACCTCCACCCGTCTATATAGACGTCATCCCAGCGTTGACCTCCACCCGTCTATATAGACGTCATCCCAGCGTTGACCTCCACCCGTCTATATAGACGTCATCCCAGCGTTGACCTCCACCCGTCTATATAGACGTCATCCCAGCGTTGACCTCCACCTGTCTATATAGACGTCATCCCAGCGTTGACCTCCACCTGTCTGTATAGACTGAGGTGATCCTCAGACCACCTCAGTGTTGCTGCCTACATCTGTTTATTTAGTCATCTCTGTAGTTCATGAACTAACAATGAACCAGTCAGAATAGAAGAACATGGAATTATTAGTTCAGTTAATGGATAATTATCATTTATTAATATAGTAGTGCCAGGATGTATGTGCTCTCCTCTCGCTGTCCTGTCTCCCTTCTGTCTTTCTTTCTTTATCCAGCTGGTCTTCAGCGGGAAGACCAGCTGAGACCCCCCCCCCCCCCCCCCCCCCTTGTATGATCCCGGTCCTGCTCGAGCTCTCATCCTCTTAAAGGGGAGTTTATTCTTGTAACTGTTTGGCTTAAAGGTTTTTTTCTTCCGCTATGGGAGTGTTTTTTACTTGCCATTTTCTTTGATTAGGATTTAATATGATAATTTTAGTGAATAATATTTGCTCAGGGGTCAAGATCTGGGTCTCTGTAAAGCGCCTGGAGACAACTTGCATTGAAATAGACACTATACAAATAAAACTGAATTGAACTCAAACTACCTAAAATTAAACCCCTAATACTGCAGAACCCCTCTTAGCCTCAGATTTAACAATGAACCTTTGTTTTCATCCAAAACGCATCAGAAAAACTGAATGATTATTATGATTATGTAAAGATGATTATGTTAAACTAAACTCGAGAAATAATTCATTTAACTTCTGAGACGCTAATCTGGATGATCTGCAGAACTTTCTGCTACTGCAGCACGACCAGCAAGAATAAAAGAAATAGCTTTCCTCAGAGGTATCTGTTAAGGAGCAAAATGCCACTGACTGATTCAGGACTGTATTTTTGGTCTCTTACTGTGGTTGGGGGGGTCGGGGCAGCCCTCTCCACTGGGTCCGTCAGCAGGTGTGGTCCGGTCGTAGCAGCACCCGTAGGTGGTGAGGCGACACTGCACAGCGTTTTCCCTCGGAAGAGGAGCGGCCTGTGGACGCAGGACGCACCGGAATAAGAGATAACACACAAACACTTCTAATTCCTCATTTCTTCATTAAACACATCCACTCACGGCACTGGAGGAGAAAACATTTGGTCCGTAGTTTGCACACATGGCTCAAAACTAATAAGAGGAGGTTGTGGCTGTGGTTTAGAGCCACTTTGATAAAAGGCACCCAACCATGTAAAGAGAGGCATCTGCTGTAAACCACACCCGGCTAAAAGGAGATCTTTAAAGACGCGTGATCAAAAACAGACGATCCGCACAAGGCTGGAAAGGGATGCAGAGCCGTCTCAAAGAGTGTCAGCGTCCTGTGAGACGGTGAGACAACACGTCCTGTAACCGGAGACAGTTTGTGGCTTCCCAGAAGTGGATGTCCAGTCGAGATGACTCCACAGACCTGAGCGAGGTGAAGACGAACCCGAGTGACAACTAAAGGTATGGAGACGTCGCTGGAACCACAAATATCTGGACGCCGTGGAACAGGCGGGATGTACGTGGAGGAACACCAAGGAGGAAACCACAGCCGTGTTCCTGAAGTTTTCCAAGAACACCTCGACGACCTGCAGCACTGCTGGGAAAAAATGTTTCATGGACTGATGAAACAAAAGTTAGCCTGGCCCCTTTAAGAAGGCAGCCTTATGGGTAATGGTGTGGCCTTATGAAATTGGATGTTATTCAGAGTGTGAATCACAGACAAGGGATGATTTTTGAACTCATTGCGAAAATGGTTTCCAACTTGGGGAAACTACATGCTCTGCTCAGGGAGAATTGACCTAAAATTCGGCTTTTTGGATGGATTCCCACCAAGATGAAAACCAGCAAGGACTAAAAGGCAGACGGAATCTCATGTCAGCCTGGCCCAAAACATTTTCTCTTATCTGAATCTGGCTCCCACGAACGGCCTTCACTCAAGGCTGAATGCGAAGAACTCTCCAAGGTCTTATGTGTATCAGGCTCTGCCCACTCCACCCCCCCCACCCCCGCTCCATATCCCTCCCCCAACTGCTCAACGTCTCCACTGGCTCCTGCTTGTTCCTCCCCCCCATGCTAAGCGGACCGTTTGCGGTCCACGGCGAGGGTGGCTGCGTGAGCTCGGACTGCTTCGCTGGATACCTCTGCACCCTCCTTCCTCTCCCCTTCCAATGTCTTAGTATAAGTCTGTTATGCTTAAATTTTTGAGCTGGGGTGTTTTTTTATGATTACACATTATATGGCTGAGAGGCAACTTGTAAATGCTGGACAAAATGAATAAAAGATGTGTTGAGAAAAATAGTTTCATTTATTTAAAGAGTGCAAATTATTGCTTGCAAGCTTTTAAAGGTGGGACACGGGGGTTTTGAAAGAAGCTTAGAATATCGATACCCGTGGCTGAAAAATCAATACTCTCTGGGGAAATAAAATATCGATATATATCACAGAATCGATAAAAATTGCTCAGCTCCAGTCATCAGTGTGTTTGTCTTAGTAGAAGACAGGCGATGCAGCGGGACAACGACCCCAATCACAGAATGGCCTCAGGAAAAAGTAAGTCCGCCTTTCAGAGCAGTCCAGACCTGCACCACACAGAGGTACTGGAGACGACCCACCTCAGGAGCGACGCTCCCGCCACACATCCTGCAGATGTGTGTGAACTGAAGCTGTGCATGTGTGTGAGTGCATCTACTCACTGTGGGTTCAGGGGTCACGTCCTCCATACAGCCCTCCCTGTTGGGGCCGCGGGCGGCCATCACTCCATCCCTGCAGCAGCCATAGCTGACACACGGAGCAGAGGAGAAACAAAGATTTTAACAGCATGTACTTTAAGTCACGGCCAAAAATAGCCGAAACGTATAGTTATGACATTTCGAAGGAAACCTCAGCCTCAGCGGTGGCTGCTGGGAATCATTCTGGTCACATGTAATTAGCGGTTAGCGTGGTCACATGGCCATAAAAGTGACACCGAGAAGAGGACTGGAAAATAAACTAAAAAAACCACGGAGCAATAACGGGTTGGAGGAGGAGACCTTGTGTGGACGCAGGATGGCTCCGGAGTGGGAGCTGGATCCTGTGGGCAGCCCCGGCCCCGGGGGCCCCTGGCTGAGGTGTGTCCGTCCGGGCAGCAGCCGTAGTGGGACTGGCTGCAGTGGAGGGCCAGGGCAGAACCGTATGGGTCGTGGACCGCGTTCGTCTGGGTGGCGTCCCCTCTGTGGGCTGAGACACAACGAGGAGAACTCAACCAAACCTTCTGGAGAAGATCAGTGCTCTCACGAAGACACTCTTTTATTTTTTATTTTTTTGTAAATAAAAGGGAAATCTGGGACCAGATACAGAAAAATACAAACACACCAAGACGTCAAACTTGAAATTCCTGAGCGCTGGGACGATGCACGGCACTCATACAAGCGCCACGGCCAACATGAGCACAGTTCAGTGCGTAGGAAATATTTTAATCGGGCCAACAATGCCTGAAAACATGTCAATCAGGCCCAGATAATTAGTGCAGGGACAGGCTGCGGTGGGGGGAGCGGTGGGGACAAAGTGACAGGAGTTATATCAGCAAACGGGCGGGAGACGGGCAGAAATTCATAGGAAGCAATTACATCCTCTGTTAGACGCCATTCATCCAGGCCCTAATGAGAAATCCTGCCTTTCTGGAGCAAATATTCACTCTAATCCTCAGCAGCGTGTCGTCTTCAGCAACATCGTTCTCACCGCTGACTTTCTGATACCGCGTCTAAAAGGGTTTATCGACCTCTTCAGGTCCGTGAGCTCATCCTCTAACTGAGATGCTGAGACGTCTCACCTGTTGAGCGGTCCGGCAGGTACGGCTGGAAGCTGGTGAGGGAGTCGTTGTGTCCTTGAGGGTCCTGAACGCTGGGGACGACTGCGGACAAACGACAGGGAAAGATTAGAGCGTCAGGGTGGCGTTTGCTCTGTGGTTTCGTGGTCGCTGGAAGGTAGAAGGTTTCATGCTGTGAAAGTAGGGCTGGGCAACGACTAAAATGTTTAATCGCGATTTATCGCATTATTTCCCTGATTAATCGCGATTAATCGCATTGTATACGCAAAATCAAATAATGAATTCAAAAGTAGCGTAAAGGTCACTTTTATTTGAATGTTCTGCTGCCATATGAACTAAAGTGTCATAACATTTGTCGTTCAAACACTTTTAACATCAGCACTTGTCAGTAACACATATTTAGTGTAAATCTCATCTTAAAAAATCTAAAATAAAATAAAGATTATTGCCACTGCCAGGGCATTAATGTCATCCTGTTTTTATAAAAAAAAAAAATTTTAAAGTCTACAAACAAAATCCAACAAAATGATTGTGTCTCAGCACAATCAGAACATTAAAACATTAATTTCTGAGGTAACAGCAGAAACTTTTAACGGAGAGTGCAACTTGTCAGTTGTTACAAATAACCTTGTTTCTGTTGAATCCTCCGTCTGGGAGAACTTTAAAATGAAAATGTCCATGTTAGAGTTCTGTAACCTTATCAATCCGTATATCAATCATTCTTTCCATTTTCAATTGTCAATCAAGAATTCTAAAAAATTTAAAAGTGACATTTTATCATGTTCTTTGTTTTTTTTAATCTAACAAAAAAAAAAAAGAAAGAAAAAAAAAAAGCCTTTTCTTTATATTTCAATTTTAGACTTGGATCAAAAATACGAAATTAAAAACGGGCCACAGAACTGAACTAGTTTTATAACAGAGGACTGGACTTTCTGTTGTCATTACACATCTGAGCCACTAGATGGAGCCGCACTGCAGTAACCAGCTAGAGAACAGCAGGACAGTGAACACATGGAGCAGATCTGATGGAACATGGAGGAATGACCACAAACGTTTGGTTGCAGTACAGAACTTTTGTTTTCAGACAGAATTGTTAATATTGTTACCTGAGTTGCTACCTGAACTGTAAAGTTCACGGATTTTTACCGTTCTCCATGTCTGTTTTAGCTTTACCTTGTTTACCTGCCAATTGTCTTCTGGTTCTACAGCAGCCAGTAACAGACTTTTCAAAACAAAAGCATGTGAGCAACATGCGTTAACGCGCGATAAAATAAATGTCGGTGTTAATAAATTAATGCGTTAACTTTCCCAGCCCTATGTGAAGGTAAATCTCAGTTTGCAGCTGCTCACTCTGCGGGCTGTTGCAGGGCTGGGTGTTGCAGCGCTCCATCGCCGGGGGTTTGGGGCGGGCGGCGCACTGGTCCACGGGGTACAGGTTCCTCTCCCGGTCAGAGCAGACCACCTGGCGCTCTCGTGAGCCGGAGCCACAGCTGCTGGAGCACTGCGGGGGGAGACACAAGGAAAACGACGTGAACCAACGCTGCCGTGCTGCGGCGGGGTCTCATGTCAACGGCGGCCCGCACTCACCAGTCCCCACTCTCCCACGTGCCAGCGGATCTGCTTCGGACAGGCGGGCATGTGGCACGGTTGGACGGCAGGCGGGCGGAGCAAGGTGCTGCAGGAGGACTCGTCCTGGATCATCCCGCCCGAACCCACGCAGGTCACCTGTCTGGTCTGCTCGCCGGTGCCGCACGACACCGAGCACTGCAAGCACACGCGTCAGTCAGTGACGCGGGTCACAGCGCCAAAAATAGGGTTAGCATTAGCGTCACCCATCTCACTCACCGAACTCCATCCAGTCGCGTGGTACTCTGCGCATTTGTGCATGTTGCAGGTCTGCAGGGAGGGAGGGGCGTCGGCGTATGCAGCGCAGACAGCGTCGTCCACCACGCGGGGGCCCGAAGCGTCGTGGGAGACGCACTGCACGCTGCGCACCTGGGAGCCTCCGCCGCAGGTGACCGAGCAGGCGTTCCAGTCGCCGGTCCTCCAGCTGGGGTGGCGGGACAGAAACAGGGGTCACATCAGGGCCGTGGGTGGGGACGCGATGGGCGGGAGGAACTTTAACCCCAAACCAAACCACAAATTTCTTGATTTTACGGTCGTCAGCTCGTTTGAATTTTGGTGTTTTATTGGAGCTGAGGAGGTCATGTGACCTGTTCAGCCTCGCAGCACGTTGTGGTTTGAAATGAAGCCCTTCAATCACCGCACAGTTCTACCAACTAGAAGACTAAAATACTTCAGTCAATCAGACCATCATCGTGTCTCAGACAAATCAGAAACAGCGTCTCCTCTCCTGGTCGGGTCGGACGGACGGACGAGTGGCGGCGGTTAAAAGAACTAAAGAGAGCTAGAGACTAGTTCAGGTTTTTATCTACCAACGACGTGTCGTTAACGCTACTCTAAGTGAACATCCCGGCTGTCGGAGTGGCAGCGTGGAAGAGAAGAAGCAGGAAATGAAGCTGCAGATATTTACTACCAAACTAACAGCTGCTGAGTCCAGTCCAGATGTTCAGAACCAGTAACTGAGGGACACGGACACAGCTACGGTTTTCTGAAGCAGTCGGGCAGCGGCCCAGTTCAGGGATCAGATCCAGGGTCTCAGTACCAGGTCGTGCTGGGCGGTATACCGGTTCATACTGAATACCGGTGTTTATTTGTCTTATGATATGAATTTTTCATATACCGTAATACCGGTGAGTATGTACTGTAGCGTACACGCTGGGAATGCCGCGCGGCAAAATACCGTGATATAAATGTTTGGTCGTACTGCCCAGCACTAGTACCAGGGGGTCGAAGACGTGACGAACCACCCCGGAGATGTTCGGCAGCTCCACTGGAAGATCTCTGAGCCGGACAGCCGCTCCGCTCTTCCTGCTACCAGCTAACCGAGGCTCGACCACGGCGGCCGACCCCGGGTTACCTGAGCACGTGGGGTCCGCGCGTCTCTGAGAGTCTCCACAACTGTGGCGGATACAGGTACGCCATCCTTTCAGACAGTGACAACACACCAGCAGCGGTCAGGGAAGCGCCGAACTCCTCGAAAACACGGGCCAGCGCGCCGCCGGGCGTCTTACCTGCGGACCTGGGGGCAGGCGTGGGGGTTGCACGTCCGGTTGGACTGCGGCCTCTGCAGCGACGCGCACAGGTAGTCGGGATAGGCCTCGTTGTCGACGGTGCAGAAGACCAGCCGAGACTGGTAGCCTGGAGAGAGAGGGCAGACGTGTTTCCTTTTCAGGTCCGAAACCAGCTCCAGAGCAGAGCGCTGGACGGAAACGAACGCAGGTTCTAACCTGAACCGCACTCTCTGCTGCAGGTAGACCAGGATCCGTAACTCCAGTAGTAGCCCTCGCTGGAGCGTCCGGTTGGAAGGTAATATTCGTACTCCACCCCCTGGTTGGGCTCCTGGCTGATTAGCTGAGGGGACAAAGCATCAATGAGTCCACCGGGTCACAGACGAATCCACCTGCTGCTGTTGCAGCTACATGCTAAAAGCTAAACCTGCAGAAAAATAATTTACTCCATTATCGCTTCGAACAGATAAATAATGTTCGTTTCCTCATCGGCTTCATTTCATCCGTTAACACGCATCAGTTTTTCCGTTTCAGGCCTTCAACACATCACAGAAAGGTTCAGTTGGGGGAAGATAATTCCTGGAAATAAGATATAAAAAAGGAAAAAGAAATGTGGTTTGATTTCACAAAGGCGGCGTCGACGGGTGACCGCAACGATCACCTGGTGGAAAAGCAGCGACCTCGAGAGACCCGGAGGACCAGAGACGGACAGAAGCTGTAGGAGATTAGTAGGGGTGAGTGTTGGCAAGGACCTCGCAATATACTTGGGTCACGATACGATATTATCGTGATATCGTGATATATTGCGATATTCTACCCAGTTAATATCAAAATTAAAAGTAGAGATGAAAAATCAAGTTGCTGTATCTGTTCATCAGATGATGTTGATCATTCAGAGGACAAATTCAGTCAAAACTATTGGCTTCAAAACAACCTATTTATTGTTTATTATTAGTGTTTTTGCACATTTAAGTAACTATTACAACAGCCGTTCCCAAACTTCAGGATACCAAGGCTCAATTTGAAATGTGAAAAATCTCTGCGGCCCACCAGAACCTTTAATCACAACTGTGACCAGCATACAGGACCAGGAACCATGATCCAATATTAATGTAAGGGCTCAACAAATAAGGTGACACTTGTTATATTAAGTTAGGTTGACAGTAGAATAACACTTAACTGGTTTGTTTTATTCTGAATGTTTTTTTTAAATCATGTGAGGAATACTTTACAGTAATTAAAAACATATTTAAAAAAGATCGAGGATTTAAAACGTTTAATTTTAATGACCTCTCACAGCCCACCTGCAGTACCACGACGTCCCACCAGGGGGCCGCGGCCCACACTTTGGGAATCACTGCATTACAACATACTGACAGCATTGTAAAAAAAAAATCGATATCAGGAGCTGAAAAATCTATATTATATTGGGTGGCAGAAAATCACGATATATTGCCAAATCGTTTTTTTTTTCACACCCCTAGAAATTAGCTTATTTCGCCTCCTACGGAGAATTTTGAAATGAAAGTTTAAAAACTGCCCCTGACGGTGTGTTTTTAGGGAGAACTGAAGGTCTACGCGGACCGACAGCAGCATAACTTCATCACTTGGCATCCTGAGTACCAGAACATGTGGGTCTGAACATCTGGATGGAGAGGGACTGGCTACATTAGCTAGCGGTAAAAGATTGTCTGTCCCAACTGTCTGTGGGATGTGTTGCAGACCTGAAACATAAAAATAGATGCGTATATGCATCTCTCACACCGTCAAATCCTTTTTTCTGACTCTGGGCTGTAAAAGTTTTGGAAATATTCTTCTATATCCTGCTGTTTTTGCTTCCTTTCTAAGCCACAAGTCCCACAGGGAGGCTTAGATTTCTGTTTGTCCTGCAATCATCTCCAATAAGGTTTTTTTTTTGTTTTTTTTTACCTCAATGACGAGCGGCTCCGTGGTGGGACCACGGCCAATGATGGTTTCGGGCACGTTGTCGCCCTCGGCTCCTCGTTGGTAGTACAGCACGGTGCCGCCAATGGGCGTCGCCCTGGAGAACTCAATTACCCAGTGGCCATTGAGGTAGTACTCCCCCCGCAGGTTCTTGAGAGCTGATGGGACACAGCCATGAAATGTTTGTTATTCTGCAGAGCGTCGTTCTGTCTGATTCGTCTCCCTGAAACATGAACTCACCGAGATAGTTACGTGTAGGAACCGTCTCCCTGATGCTGATGCTCGTGGCTCCGACGGGGATGATGAACATCTGGTTGTAGCCTGAGAGGAAAGGAAGCAAGCCTAAACACAGGCTAACTACTTCCAGCTGATTACATTATCTAGAATCCTATCCTTTATTTACACAACAAGCACAGACAAATTCTTTTCCCTCCACAGCTCGGCCCGTTAGGGAGCTGCCTCAGCCGGTGGGATTCAGGGTCGGCGCTGGAAGGAACTGGACCACGTACCGGTTGGCAGGTCGCGTACGGTGAAGCGGTTCTTGACCAGGTAGCAGGACTGGCCGTTGCCCCCACACTGCAGGCAGGGGTCCTCCTGCTGGGGAGACTCCAGCATGTTGTCGCAGCCCAGACGCTGACGGGGGGGAGAAGGAGGGAAACGTGGGTTTACCAAAGATGATGCCTGTCAGACACCATTTAACCTGAGATACAGATTTAATCAGTTATTAAAAATACAGCACTGAATTTTTTTTTTGTTTTTTTTTTTTCTCTTTTTACCGCTTTTTTTCATTTGTTCCCTTTTTTTCCTTTTTGGTTGTTTGTTCTTTTTTTCCCCCATTTTTGTTTTTTTTTCCCATTTTTTCAATTTTTTTCTTTTTATTTTATTTTTTTCCCATTTTCTTGTTTTTTTTCTTCCCTTTTATTTGTTCTTTTTTTTTCTTTTTTAATTTTTTGCCATTTTTCCTTTTTCTTTTTGGTGGTTTTTCTGGAATTTTTTGTTTTATTCCTTTGTTGTTTTTTTCCTTTGGTTTTTTTGTTCTTTTTTCCTTTTTCCTTTTTTCCTTTTTTTAAATTTTCTTTTTACACTTTTTCTTCTTTTTTCTCTCTTTTAGGTCATTTTTTATCCCTTTTATTTATCCTTTTTTTTTAATAAACACCAGCACTGAAAATGAGTTAGAAAGATGTTCAGCTGCAGCGATAAAATCACGGATCACTGTGTCCTGCAGAGTTGATTCTTGTTTCAAGCTCAGCTCTCTTTGCAGGAAGTTGTGCACACAAAAAAAAAATAAATCCATCCAGAAGTAAACCTAAGTTCTTTGAAACATTATTTCTTGCAGCTGTCGTGGAGCAGCTGGAAGCTGAAGCTCCTGCAGTCGCTGGAGAAGTTCAGAAAGTTGTTAACATGTGGGAGAAGCTGGCTGATCTTTCCAGTCCGACACATCTGGAAGAAGAACCCAAATCCAGATGTGTTGAAGAGGAAACCTCCAGTAATCAGAGCAGGAGCTGAACAAACAGCTGGAAGGCTGTTGAGGCTTCCCTCACTCAGTCATCGTGGGTAATGTGAGATGACTGGGAAATAAAATGGTCGAGCTTGCAGGAGGAACATCAGGAATGCACAACTGCATTTCATGGCTCCAGACTCAAATGCCTCCTCATCTGACTTCCACACTCTCAGGGCAGATGGAGGCTGCAGGAGATGTCGTCTCGTGATGAGAAAACACTGTTCCAGGTGCAGAGACGCTCCTTCGCAGTGACGTGACCGTACGGGAGGATTTCTTTACCAGCTACAGGTCGCAGAGCAGTTACAACATCAGTCCAGGTGACGTCAGCAGGAACTTCTCCGACTCTCGGTGCATGTTTGAACCGAGGCGATACGAATCTCCTGGAGCGATAGATCTGAACCCGTGGCGCATGTTTGGAGAGTTCATCCCGTACTGTAAGAGGCTGAAATGGCCCTCTGGCTGGAACCATCAATCCTCAGTCATCGGGGAAACATTTCATCTCACAAACACCAAGGCTGCAGCTCAGAGGGGTATACTACGAAGCAAGTTCAACACAGCCAGGCTTTCTTTGAGTGAGCTGGCTTAACAAACCTGAAACTCGCGATCAGAGATAACCGGTACCACGACGGTGGTTATCAACTATCTTTGTTAACCGCGGCTTTCTGCTTTCTGCTCTGTGCGCGTTCACACGAAAGGGGGCGTTTGACGCGTCATTTGACGCCTCTTCCGGATAAAATGGATAGATGGTGGTCCGTATATTTCAGTCAGGAGGAACAGGTTTTAATAATGCAGGGCTATGAGGATTTCAAAGAAATCTTTATGGCCAAAAGCAATACTGTTGGTGCGAATAAAGCCAGAGAGGAGTGCTGGCAAAAAATTGCAGATCGTGTAAATTCGTAATGTGACAGTGTGAGGTCCTGTCACTGACCTCCGATTGATGACGTGTCCTGGCTACATGGCTCAGGGGATATGCCTTTGGCTGACTGGCAAGCATGCGTGACTTTCACCCGGGAGTCTGGGAGTCAAACCCTGCCCGGGTCCTCTGTAGTGTCTCTTGCCATAGTAAATTATATTTATTTCACCACTTAATACACCTTAATTAATCTCCCTCCCGCTTTTAGAGCGCTTAAACTTTAAACTTAATGCAGCAGATTTAAACATTATGTAGGTCTGACTGTCCCATTATGGATGATAAATAAAAATCACTTTAGTTTTTTGCTAAATCTATGTGAAATTAATTTAAGATTTAATATTATCTGTGATACCAATATACGTTCACCGGCCACTTTAATAGGTACCCTATCACCCTGGGGAATCTATGAATTATATTACAACATTTCACATGAAATTCCACGTCACACTGATTATCAATATAATGGACTATTAATTTATGTTACCTGATTTAGTAAAAACGCTTCTTTTATTTGAAGCGTGGGCAGATGGCCAGGGAATACTACAAACATATTCAGCAGTTCAGTAAGAGCAAGTACAACCTTTATTCCAGTATTCTGGCTCAGATTTTCTGCATCACCAACTGAATGCATGTAGGTTCCCGCGGCAAAGAAACGCAAAGAAACGCACACCGTTTGCGCTACTGTGAGCGCACGGCTGCGTTTGGTGGCGCTGCCAATATCTGGCTCTAGCAGATTACAAATGTAACGTATTCCCTCAGCTGGAAATCTATAGCGTTCATAGAGAATATGGTCATGGGAAGCCAGCGGATCAGTCCGGTCTCTGAATACTCTCCCTCCATTACACAATCCTGCCGCTAAAGTCAACATGATTGGGTGAAAGTGAAAGGGTGGCGCTTTTTAGAGCCGATTTGAGCCTAAACTCTGCACATAACCTGCTCCGGACCAGGATAAGTTTGAAGAGTAAGTAACCATGGTGATCTAGCCAGGTTGAAAGAGAGCCACCTTCGTGGTACCGGAAATCCTGGTTTTAGACTCAACATACCTCGCTAACCCTCTAATCTCGCTTCGTAGTACACCCCTCTGGAGTCATCCTTCTTGGCCTTACCTTGCAGACTCCGCCCACACAAACGTCCCTCCGTCCCGGGTGGCAGGGCGTGCCATCGACCACGGCGCTGCGGTGGCGGTAGTAGAAGTTTTCCCCTCTGGGCATGCAGTTCAGCTCGCAGGGGTTCTCGGCTGTCAGAGAGAGACGGAGGGCTTTTCTTTACAACCTGGAGTCGGTCGAGATGCTGAAAAAAAACACCGTGTATCGTCATAGTAAACCAACCTCCGTAATACGGGAGCCACTTGTATCGCTTCCCCTGGAAGTCCGTCCCGTCGAACTGGGAGCACTGCTCCTCCCTGAAGTCCCTGGAGCCCTCTGGACAGTCCTGGGGGGACAAAACAGCCAGCAGAGAGCGTCAACGGACAAGAACAACGGAGGAGACGTCTGAAGACCGTCCCAGACGGGTTCACCAACCTGGATGTTGCAGGAGCGGTAGGACTTATCGGGTCCAACGCAGTTGTGTCCTCCGTCCGTCCTGTGTGTTTAGTAAAGAATCGTGAATATGAGACGCTGCTCCACGGCCCTGGGTCCTGCTCATATTTATTTTCATTTCGTGATACTCCAACTGATGTTGAAAGTAGTGGTGCACGATAATTATCGACCTGATAACTATCGGGCCGATAACAGGAAATTATGACGTCATCCCAATAAGTCCGATATCATGACAAATAGCCCCGATAACATTTATATTTCTGTCAACACAGCAGTGTCTCGCTCCCTCTGAGCCTTGAATGACCAGCAGTGAATGTTATGTTCAAGTGACGTTGACATATTCAGAAAAACGATTTCTCAATCAGGAAAATCAAGAATACCCCCTCATGCCAGAAAACAACTTGTTAACTCGTCATAATTTTAGTAGTTGCTGACTTTAATTGATATTCGCAGTATTTTCCCACATGTACACATAAAAATAGAAAAGGCTGAAAGAACGACTAGCAAACGAGGGAACGGAGGAATTTACGTTCCACCTTGAATGCAGCCTGCAGCACAGCGCTGATCACAACAAACATGGCGGCGTGGAACTTGGTTAAAGTTTCAGAAGAAGATAGTTTGGTGGTTATTTGTGACGAATCCTCCGAGTGAATTCTACGAGGAGGGAAGCACAAGCTTTAATACGTAAAACCTGATCATCCACCTACAACATAACAATCGCTTCCATGGAGTTTTGAAATCACGCTAACGTGAGCTAACGCTAATGTGAGCTAGCCAGCATCTAGTCTCCCCTCTCCTCTCCCTCATTCCTCTCATCTAAAGCTTCCATGAGATAAAGAAAAAACTACTGAACCTCATTTACTTTAATTAAAGGTATTAATTTAAATGGAACCACAAGTCAAAATCCTTTAAATGTTAATCTTTTTCAGTTAGTAATTCTGATGCATGTATTTCCATCAGTTCAAGGAGCCTTTATTTTTTATATCAGTCAGTAATTAACCTTATTTAAGTTGATGTGAGATATCAAATAGGTTTGTTTGATAGATTTATGAAAATGTTTGAGAGGCTTGCCAATAGTTTTTCAATGGAAAAAATAAATATCTGTTCATTTAAAGAGTCTAAACTATTTTTGATTTTGTTCATAGTATCGATGTAATGATCTTAGGTATATGTGTGTGTTATCGGTATCAGCCTTTAGGAGCTGAAAGTTATCAGTTATCGGTTATCTGTTGCATCCTTAGATGAAAGGTTTGGACTGCAGGGAGGACAGTTCTTCTCTCATTGATGGATGCAGAACGCCGTCCACAGCAGAAATACGTGAGGCATTGTCTGAAAAGGATTTCACCTGAATGGAAGCACACGTTGCTGTAAAACCAGCACCCCCCCACCCCCCCCCCCCCCCCCCCCCCCCCCCCCCCCCCCCCATACCATCAGAGATGCAAGAAGAAACCTTTTTTTTTTTTTTTTTTGCAGACCTCTGCCCATCTTTACTTCGACACTTTCCCTGACTGGCGTCCAGCTGTGGAGCTTCTGCCGTGTGAAGTGGTGCTGAGGTCGTTCTAGAAAACACCTACTGGGCTCGAGGGGGGTTAAAAGGTTACGAGCTGAGCGACGAGGCAAGACACAGTCAGAACTGAAGAAGAGCCCCCCCGGGGGCTGCAGGAGACACGAGAGACGAGCTCTTTTAAGGGCAGAGGAGCTGTCCACTTAACAAATTACCTGCAGAGGCAAAGTCAGAACTTGTCTCCCTCTTTATGAGTCCAGTAAAAATGTTCCCGCTGTGGCACAAAGGCAGTTAATGACTAGCTGCGGGGAACGTGCTGCATGCAAATCCAGCTCAGACTGTCTGCGAGTGCAGAAATAACAAGTTTCAGCTCTGATATTAAGCTGCATCCCTCGGTGAGGCGTGCCTGTGCAAATAATAAAAAACACACCTCTCTGCACAGCGGAAGCTCGACATCAAGACTGAGGCTCGAACCTCGAGCAAACATCCGAGGACGAGGCTGCGGTGATGAGATCACCTGCAGCGGAGACACAGCTGAGCTGACACCAGCCGCTGGAGGAAACCTGTCACTGAGGAATGCAAAAGCAAAACACCAGCGGATCGAGCTGAGCCTCAGAGTCAGAAGGCAACGCTCCTTTATTAGTGGCGCTTTCGTGGCCCCGTGGGCCGACGGTGAAACGGGAGTTCCCGCAAACCACACGATGACTCAGCCTGACAGATCACAGCGCAGCCTCGAGGCGTGATTCACCTCAGCGAAGAGAAGGGGCGGAGCCTCTTCCTGCCACTCATCGTCACCGAACCAATGATGAGGAAACGCACTCATGGAGGGACGGCGTGATTCACCGACCGGCTGCACGGACGTGTTGAAAACCTGCGTCAAATCAACCGTCAGAGCTGCAGCTCAGTCACCGGGGGGGCGAGGGGGGGGTTCAGGTGAAGCTGATGAGCAACAGCTGACAATCACAGTTACTCATTAATCACCCTGACCTCTGATGACCTCTGCGTTTCCGTTTCATCCTTCACTGAGCTCCTGCTTTGATGCAGATGTTAAAAGGAGGCTGTTGGACTCCTCTGCATCTATAAAACATCTGCGACGGCTTCATGGATGCAAATACAGAGAGTTTACAACAAGATGGAAACCAAAGGTAACGTTCAAGAACAGGAAACATCAGAGTAAACATCTAAAAACAAGTTGAGATCAGAGTTTGGATCAGAATGACGGCGAGGGAAAAGTCTGGAGGAGGAACGGAGCAGCTCCTGATTCAAAGCAGATCACGCCATGTGTCAAACACGGTGGAGGCAGTGTTATGGTATGGGCTCAGTGATGACCTTGGGTTTCACCTCTGCTCCCGTTCAGACAGAAGCTGGTCCTAGAGGTCTTCACGGGTCCACTTTCATGGACCCGAACCCGAATGGACCTGTGAAAATTTGAACAGAAACCGACCCGACCCGAGTCTTGAGTTTCCGACCACGAACCGAACCGAGTTACCCGAATAGAACCGAGACAATCCAGCCCATAGTTGCTCATGTTAAAGTTGTCTAGCGTTGAATAAATCTTGATTTTCTTACCTAAAGTTGTCTTCTTCTACCGGTTCAGTTGCTACATAGGCTACGTGATGTAAACAACAATAAATCCACGTCGTTATTTTCTTTGTGGATACAGATGCTATTGGTAGCAACTGCTAACGCTATTAGCAGTTGCTACATAGGCTACGTGATGTAAACAACAATAAATCCACGTCGTTATTTTCTTTGTGGATACAGATGCTATTGGTAGCAACTGCTAACGCTAATAGCCTACACCTGTCAGGACGTGTCGTAAATATGTTCTCTCATCCAGCGTTGTTATGTTGGTGATCCATTGTGCTTTACAGCTGCCGGGCAAACCGCTAATAACACGCTAATAACATGCTAATAACACGCTACGGCAACACGGTTGTTTCATGACAAACACGCCACGTTAATGAATAATTAATTAAACTGCCCCGAGTCCTGACATTAGCTGCCACCGCTAATATCTTTACCTCTCTGGAGTAAACGTGGACCCAGCCTGTCAGAGAGCACCGACCGGACCCGAGACTAACTGTACCGATTCAGACCCGAACCCGGAGTCACGTCTTTTGAATGGACCCGAGACCCGATTCGGGTCGGGTCGGAACCTCGGGTTTTCGGGTTGTTCTGAAGACCTCTAGCTGGTCCAGATGGATGATGAGAAGGACAACTTTTTGAAGGCAAAGGAACGAAGTCTTCAGTTGCCTCAGTTCAACCCAGCAGAGCACGTTTTCACTGAAGAAAGGTCCAAAAACAAGCAGCTGCAGGGCGGAAACATCTGGACACAACCTGCCTCAATGGTGTATGTCATATTTCTATGTGGCACCTCTGAAATGAAAATCTACCGTGATGGTGGATGAAGGCAGAAGCATGAAAGCTTCATCATCATCTGTGACGGGGGGGGGCACATGGGCGTCTAACCCTAACCCCCCAACCCTAACCCTAACCCCTAACAGGGTTCTACATTTTCTTTTTCTCATTTATCTGGTTTTCACTGAGCGCTCAGGTGCTCCTTGAACCTGAGGTTGCCGCCGCCGCTCCTGACTTCATAAACACAGATCGCTTTGTACGTTACATGAGGCAACACGCCAGCCGTGAAACACAGGGACGGCTGGAAACGTGACTCACGGCTCCTCTGAGCCAGAAACGAGACGAGCAGCTTCACCGAACGGGGCAAAAGCAAACAGAAATTTGACGAAATTACACCTTAAAGTGCCAAAACTGCTCATGCAGCATCAGGAAATTATGAACCCTGGCGAAGTTAAGTCCCTCCAGATGAAGCTCGCTGCCACTCTGATCCCGATCCGCCAGCCGACACCCAGCTCTGTGAAGGTAAAGGGGCCCCTCCCTGCTGTGTGCTGTGGATGTCGGGCCTCCAGGCGTTGTTTTACAGCAAAGACACACACCTGAACCTCTCAGGTGAGCTTTACCTGTGAGTGATGCAGCGCCGGCTCCTCACCGTCACGCCGCTGCCGCAGCTGCGGCTGCATTCGCCGTACGGACCCCAGGAGTCCCAGTAGTCCCCGCCGGGCACCTGCAAGCAGCCAAGCGGCAGATTATAATTCCATCCAATCTGACGCTGAAGAGTCATTGTTTTCCTTTTCTGCCAGAAATCTAATTGAAGTTAATTGCCGTAACCAAATATTGGGTAATTACAGCTTCCACAGACGTGACATGGCCTGATAATTCTCCAGACAATGAGCTGTAATGTCTAAAATAATATTTAGGGCAAAACAGTCATCACTGCTCACGGCGTACATAAGAGATCCAGATAAATGAGGTATTTTGTTGGGTGAAACCGTGAACCTCTTCCCAGAAAACTTCTGTGAATCACATGAACCCAAATTTAATTCACAACAGTCATGCAAAAGGTTATCAGACGTTCAAGAGACTCGCAGAGACGTTTAGAGACTTTCAGAGACTTTCAGAGACTTTCAGAGACTTTCAGAGACTCTCAGAGACTCTCAGAGACTCTCTGAGTTTTTCAGAGACTTTCAGAGACTTTCAGAGACACTGAGAGACTCTCAGAATCTTTCACAGACTCTCAGAGATTTTCAGAGACTCTCAGAGACTTTCAGAGACTCTCAGAGACTTTCAGAGACTTTCAGAGACTCTCTGAGACTTTCAGAGACTCTTGGAGACTTTCAGAGACTTTCAGAGACTCTCAGAGACTTTCAGAGACTTTCAGAGACTATCTGTGACTTTCAGAGACTCTCAGAGACTCTCAGAGACTTTCAGAGACTTTTAGAGAGTCTCAGAGACTTTCAGAGACTCTCACAGACTCTCAGAGACTTTCAGAGACTCTCAGAGACTTTCAGAGACTTTCAGAGAGTCTCAGAGACTTTCAGAGACTTTCAGAGACTCTCGGAGACTTTCAGAACTCTCAGAGACTTTCAGAGATTTTCAGAGACTTTCAGAGACTCTCTGAGACTTTCAGATACTTTCAGAGACTTTCAGAGACACTGAGAGACTCTCAGAATCTTTCACAGACTCTCAGAGACTTTCAGAGACTCTGAGACTTTCAGAGACTCTCAGAGACTCTCAGAGACTTTCACAGACTTTCAGAGACTCTCAGAGACTTTTAGAGACTTTCAGAACTCTCAGAGACTTTCAGATACTTTCAGAGACTTTCAGAGACACTGAGAGACTCTCAGAATCTTTCACAGACTCTCAGAGACTTTCAGAGACTCTGGGACTTTCAGAGATTCTCAGAGACTCTCAGAGACTTTCAGGGACTTTTAGAGAGTCTCAGAGACTTTCAGAGACTTTCAGAGAATCTCAGAGAGTCTCAGAGGTACAGATGGACGGAGGAAGTATGAAACTGTCGGGTGCATTACGAGTGGGCTGACATCTGTGAGGGAAACATCCTGTCTGAAGGGTATTTAGAGGAACACGTGCCATCATACAAACAAAATCCTTTTTCAGGGAAAAATGATGCATCTCACAGCAAGATGATGCATCAAACCAGGACTTCACAGCAGAAGAGTCGAGGTGCTGAACTGGTCACAGGATGAAGCAAAAAATAAAAAAGAGAAAAAAAAGAAATGAGACAAAGAAGAGCCAGGACTGTTGATCTGTTGTGAATAAAATATAGGTTTGTGTAATTTTTCACTTCTTACACAGTCTAAACTTTTCTTTTTTTGGGTGAGTTGGGGTTGTTATGTGACATGGTGTCAGCAGCGTTCATCTAAAAACTGTCAAACGTTGTGAATATTTGAGGCCCCAACATGGAACCTTGAGGTGCACCGAACACGGTCATCTTTTTAACCACCACAGCTGCAGCATCTTAGTGCTAAAACTAATATTCCTGATAAATATTCCCCAATGACTCTAAAGAAATCTGAATGTTTTTCTTCAAGGACAAGAAGAGTTAACGGTATTTAACCTTAAACAGAGACAGATTTCAGCTGAATGTGACAGCAGATCAGATCACAGCAGCTGAACGTTTAATTTAAAGCAGAGACGATTATGAAACCCTGGAAACTGTAGACGTCTCAGAGTTGGTGAGGGTTTTTTTTTTTTACCGTGAACGCTGGAGCCAGCAGCAGCTGAAGGATGGTCAGAGGCAGGAGCATCTTCGCCGATCTCCGAAAACAACCGACAGCAGGAGGAATCCGAGGTCACTGGAAAGAAGCGAAGCAGATGTGGAGGTGATGTTTAGGTCTGTGGGAAACTCCTGATAAAAGCTGTTGTGGCTGACGGTCTGTGCAGCAGCAGCAAAAACTCAAAGCTTCCCGAGCATAAATCAATAAATCAGTTCGCAGTTTTGCTGCACATGAAGCTCTGATCGGAGAAGTTTACTATAAATAACTGCTCTTCAGTTGTTTCACAGCTGCAAGGGAATAATCTCTGATTCTGAACGGGTTTAAGAGGTTACCTGGAGCCGAAACAGACCAGCAGCCTCTAAAACAACTTTATGAGAAATCCAACATTTTAATCACCACTTTTACCATTTCCGCATCACTTAATTGCTTAAGTGAGCTGAACGTGTTTTCCTTTGTAGCCTGTGGAGCAACTGTTTGTTTTCTGGAGACAAATAAAGGCTTTTTTTTTTAATGCCTCCTCTGGGATGGAGAAAGCTGCCAAACCCCCTCTGACCCGTCAGCCGTGACCAGCAAATGCCCCGGCCGAGCCCACAGTTGCTCCCCTGAGAGGAGGGGGGGGGGGGGGGGGGGGGCAGAGCCGGAGCAAAGGGATGTGTGGAAGAACAAGAGTGCCAAAAACAAAAATCAATCCGTAAAATAATAAGAACGTAAATGTGGAAAATATACACTGAAATTAGAACATAATATAAAGGACAGTTTTTTTCATTTATATTCTGTTAATGTATTTATATGTTTCTAAAAGAAATCTTTTTAATAATTTTTTTATGATTTGTCTGTTTTTTACGTATTTTCTATTGACTTTTTAAAAGGTATTTAATTATTTCTATACCTTTATTAATCCATATTCTTTTGTCAGTTATGACTATTTTCTTATTTGTCTTTTTTTATGTCTGTTATTTCTTTTAACCTCCAGCTTTAACTCTGAGTCGGTCACATCTGAGCTTAAATGAAAAGTTTGTGATGGTGCCAAGACAGCGGAGCCATTTTTAGCTCTTTTTGCAATAATAACGTGTTCCATTTACACTGAAGTGGGAATTTCCAACTTCCTAGTTGGGAGTTTCAACTGGAACAGCCCCTGAAGTTGAAATTCTAACTCAGAAAGTCAGAGAAACATCACGTAGCCTGACGTCAGAACCCAAAATGGCCTTAACTCGCTTCAATAAACACTCAGCTAATATTACAGTTTATAACACTTTTGTCTTAGTTTATCCCGGTTCATTCAGACACAGACGTAGTAATGTTTTAGTTTTAATCACTGCTACATCGTCCGTGTGAACTTCAAACCACATGAAGCACCGTCCTGATTCAGGACGGCGAACGGCAGCGTTCAGACCGAGGTTAGCTCAGATGAGTGACAGTTTACGTCACGGTGCTCTGCTCAGGAAGGCCACGCCCCCTTTTAGGTGAGAACAGGAGGCTGTGGGTCTGCCATCACCTACACGTCTGTAGAAATCACTTCACGGCAGGAAAATCAAAAAAAGCTCCAGTGTTTGAGGTGAAGGTCGTCAGGTCTGGTGGCTTGTTTCTTGTCTCGTCGTCCAAACGTTGAAGCAAACTTTTAATCTGATGCTTGAACAGAAATCGAGCGACGGTTCTGCAGCTGCTGCACCTCTAATTTCACTGCTCACCTTCAAAAACCAGGTTTTGGTTTTGGTAGACATCGTTTATGTGTTAAGATGTTAAGATTTTGCAGTTTATGAAGGAAAAAAAAAACCTCCTGATTGAGAAACCTGATGGAGGATTAAAACCAGAAAAAGATCGAACAGAAAGAACGCTGGGAAATGAAAACACAGAAAGGAATAAATCACATAAAAAAAATTTAATGGAAAGTTTAAAAAAAGAGGAAACATTTCATCCATCCATCAGTTAACTCCCACTGATCCAGGTTCTGACCTTCAGCTCAGCTCTAGACCGATGCAGCCTGCATCACCACGGGTTACGGTTACGGTTTTCTGGGTTACAGTCAGTGTTTTTAGGGTTAGAGATTTTAAGGTTTTTAGGGTTGGTGTTTTTAGGGTTAGGGTTTTTGGGGTTAGGATTTTTAAGGTTAGGGGTTTTAGGGTTAAGGTTAGGGGTTTTAGGGTTATTTAGGGTTGGGGTTTTTGGGGTTAGGGTTTTTAGGGTTAGGGTTTTTAGGGTTGGTGTTTTTAGGGTTAGGGTTTTTGGGGTTACGGTTATTGGGGTTAGGGGTCTTAGGGTTTTTAGGGTTGGTGTTTTTAGGGTTAGGGTTTTTGGGGTTACGGTTATTGGGGTTAGGGGTCTTAGGGTTTTTAGGGTTGGTGTTTTTAGGGTTAGGGTTTTTGGGGTTAGGGTTTTTAGGGTTAGGGTTTTTAGGGTTAGGGTTTTTGGGGTTAGGATTAGGGCTTTTAAGGTTAGGGGTCTTAGGGTTTTTAGGGTTGGTGTTTTTAGGGTTAGGGTTTTTAAGGTTAGGGGTTTTAGGGTTAAGGTTAAGGGTTTTAGGGTTATTTAGGGTTAGGGTTTTTGGGGTTAGGATTTTTAAGGTTAGGGGTTTTAGGGTTAAGGTTAGGGGGTTTAGGGTTATTTAGGGTTAGGTTTTTTGGGGTTAGGATTTTTAAGGTTAGGGGTTTTAGGGTTAAGGTTAGGGGGTTTAGGGTTATTTAGGGTTAGGTTTTTTGGGGTTAGGATTTTTAAGGTTAGGGGTTTTAGGGTTTAGGTTAGGGGTTTTAGGGTTTTCAGGGTTACGATGTGAGCCGAAGATCAGGGCTCAACAGGACTACATCATCCGCAAAAGGACAGAGATGTAACCCTGACGCCCCCCGGAGGTCAGGGTTAGAAAAACGGAGTGACTGCAACAGAAACTCAGTAAATAAGTAACAATGTTTGTTTAAAAATATCTGCATTAAAAAGGACCATATTAATCCATAGACTCATTTATCTCTTTCACCTGCGTCAGTACCAGTAAGGAGTCATTTCCCTTTTCATTTACAGCCACTCCTGTTTCTCCTAAAACAGGAGTTGTCCTGTCTGACTCATACAAAGGCAACAAATAGCCAAAGTTGAGCAACTCGGTGGAGTAATCATCCACCGAGGGGGCGGGGGGGGGGGGGGGGGGGGGGGGATCCAGGCTGGTGTCTCTGGAAACCTTTCACTTCTGGCTCCAACGGGGAACCGAAGACCCAAACAAGGTCTGAAAAGAACATCTGCTGGATTACAGAAGCCCCTGAAATGGATTTAAAAGCAAATCAAAATAGTGGCAAAAAAAAAAAAAAAAAACCAGGCAGGAGAAGTTTGAGAGCTTTGGAGTGAAATAAAAGAGGGTGAGACAGACTGGAAGTCAGACTGGGAGCAGCTCACATTCTTTACTGTTTTTAAAGCTTTCTTTCTTCCCTCTGGTCCAACAGAGATGAGCAGCCGCAGGTGAGTGTCACGCATCACTGCTGAGCCACGCAGCTCCCGCAGCCGCGGGCCTTTACACGCTTTTATCAAACACAATCAACTGTTATCCTGCTGTCTGTCAGCGGGACAAGCCGAGTCCTGTAGGAGCCTGGCAACAGCACGAGCACGGACATATTAACGAGCCTTAATGGAAACTGTCTGGAATATTACTTCATCATTATCTTTTTTATCATTAACAGGTTTTAAACCCCCACGTGCGTCACCGGTTCTGTTTACAGGCTTCATCTCCTCAGTTATCAGCCAAATAACTAACTTTAATCCGCTCCAGTTCTGCGACAGACACATAGATTTCCCGGACTTTTATATCTCAAAGTTCAGAAGTGGGACAAATAAAGACTTTCTCACCTTGTTGAGAGGTTTCAGGTTTCAGAGGCGGATCGGTGTCCCGACCCGCCGCACCGGTGAGGACGCAGCGCGACTGTCTGAGCGGAGGAGCGGAGACTTCTGGAGACGGACGGCGCGTCCTGGATATAAGAGGAGGCTCCGACTCCCCCCTCCCCCTCCCTCCCCCCCTCCCCTACCCCCCCCACCCCCCCACCCCCGTCTGTCTGGGGAAACCGGAGCGCTACAGAGAAAGTCCTGTATGTTTCACCTCCTGCTGGCCGTGATTCCCGCGCGCCTTTTTTCTTTCTTTTTTTTTTTTTGACCAGCGCGTGCTCACAGTGACTGGCACGGGGATGGGCATCTTTCACGCCCCGATGTGTAATTTTACACAGGAGAAGGGAAAAAAAAATAAAAAATAAAAAATAGCCGTTAGTGCGCTAGAGCATGTCGCAAAGGAGGGTCTTTTTACAAAAAGAAAAAGAAAAAGAAAAGATGAGGGTGTTCTTGTAGAACATGTAATACCAGGGCAGTCATGGGAGGAGCGCCCGCTGACATTTTTAGCTGAAAATTAGTCCCAAATGTTGCTTCTCTTTGGCGCGAGGGACGTGTTTAGAGCTTTTGCGTTTTCGGGACATATTTTTCCTGGCGGAGAGGCGCGCGAGCCCCGAGCAGGTGGTCCAACTAAAGTTTTTATATCTAACTGAAGAGGACGAGCGACTCAGGCCTCACGAGGAAACAAGTTCAGGTCACATCCACCATAAGAAAAAAAATTGGGGCGTTTTAATCGCGATTAATCGCATTGTATACGCAAAATCAAATAATGAATTCAACAGTAGTGTAAAGGTCACTTTTATTTAATGTTCTGCTGCCATATGAACTAAAGTGTCATAACATTTGTTGTTCAAACACTTTTAACATCAGCACTTGTCAGTAACACATATTTAGTGTTAAAAAATGTCAAATAAAATAAAGCTTATTGCCACTGCCAGGGCATTAATGTCATCCTGTTTTTATTAAAAATAAAAGTCTACAAACAAAATCCAACAAAATGATTGTGTCTCAGCACAATCAGAACATTAAAACAGGTAATTTCTGAGGTAACAGCAGAAACTTTTAACAGGGAGTTCAAATTGTCAGTTGTTACAAATAACCTTGTTTCTGTTGAATCCTCCGTCTGGGAGAACTTTAAAATGAAAATGTCCATGTTAAAGTTCAGTAACTTTATCAATCTGTGTATCAATCATTCTTTCCATTTTCAACTGTCAATCAAAAATTAAAAAAAAAAATTAAAGTGACATTTTATTACATTTTTCGTTCTTTCATCTAACAACAAAAAAAGGAAATAATGCCTGTTTTTTTATTTCAATTTCAGACTTTGATCAAAAATACTAAATTAAAAAACGGGCCACAGAACTGAATTAGTTTTATAATGGAGGACTGGACTTTCTGTTGTCATTACACATCTGAGCCACTAGATGGAGCTGCACTGCAGTAACCAGCTAGAGAACAGCAGGACAGTGAACACATGGAGCAGATCTGATGGAACATGGAGGAATGACCACAAACGTTTGGTTGCAGTACAGAATTTTATTTAAGACAGAATTGTTAATATTGCTACCTGAGTTGCTACCTGAACTATAAAGTTCACAGTTTCTTACCGTTCTCCATGTCTGTTTTAGCTTTACCTTGTTTACCTGCCAATTATCTTCCGGTTCTGCAGCAGCCAGTAACAGACTTTTCAAAACAAAAGCATGTGAGCAACATGCGTTAACCCGCTATAAAATAAATGTCGGCGTTAATAAATTAATGAGTTAACGCGATGATAACGCGCATAGCCGCGGGAACATGTTCTCAGCAGGGGGTGCTGGGGGGTGCTGGGAGTCTGAGACAGCTGTGCGTTTATACATATATATATATATATATATATATATATATATATATATATATATATATATATATATATATATACATAAATTTGTTTAAAGTGTTTGTGTGCGCCGTAGCAACTATAAAGTATATAACTCCATTTGTCGCGGTAGTAGACAAGACGACGGATGTCAGTAACGCGGCGCAGCTGATATTTTTTAAATACTGCAGAACGAATCATTGGATGTCTGGGCCAGCGCACAGACTGATACGCGGACAGTTCAAGAAACTCCACAACAGTGTTCTGGAAAATCTTATCTGCCAGATAAGGAACCGATCTAAAGATCAGGAACAATTAATGTTCCTGTCCCTCCTCGACCAGCAGTTTCAGACATATCGGAAATAAATCCCCCATCCAACCGTGGCCGTGACTGTTCCCAGATCTACCGCAGATGCTGACCAGACATCCTCTGCCCTCAAGAGAATAAAAACGTCTACAAGTAATACAGTGATGGGTAATCTCTAAATTATGCAGCGCCCTCTTCTTGTTATATATTGTTTTTTTTTCTTGGTGGCTTGTATGATTATAACGTCATGGTGGATTAAGTAGTTAAACCCGCACTGGCCCAGGTACCAAATACATGACCACCACTGAATAATACTGTAATAAACATTAAACCAGACCACTAGAATTTAGAGTAAATTTTAAACATTTTAATTTTTTCCTACCACATTTTCCTCCCTTGTTTTCAATGGGGTTTTTCTTTTCGTTTGTTTGGGATTTTTTTATGTATATTTTTGAGGTGCTGCAGCCCCACCAACAGGGGGTGCTGCAGCCCCCCCAGCACCCCTACTTCCCGCGGCTATGATAACGCGTTAACTTGCCCAGCCCTAGTCATAAAAGATAAGCTGCGATAAATATGCATCTTAAGAATTCAAGGAGAATTCAGGATACCTTTATATTTAATTTAACCTCTTACTGGTTTAATGTCTCGTCGTCTTCCAGCTGGCGAGGAATGAACAGTGGTCACATGTCATCGAGTATCTGGCCTCGTTTCCCTCCAGAAGGTATTTAGATACCTGGGTCAGGGTTGACCTCCGTCACCTGCAGTCGCCTCCGTCGGGAACCTTCTGTTCCAGTAAACGCCATCGTGCTGCGTTCCTCCGCTCGATTGTGCTTCGGGTAAAACTTGGTGCACAAAGCGTCTTGCATGTCCCGCCCCGTCTTCTCAGGCCGCCATGTTTGTTCACACCAGCGAGCAACGGCGTTTGTTAGCAACAAAAAGACAACAGCTGTATGTGAACCAGTGACTGACAGACTCGGAGCAGGAACCAGATGTGCAGCAACGCCTGATGATGAGTCATCCCTCGCCGACGCCTTCGTCGTACCGTCCCTCTGACACGGTCCCGCCCCCGTGGACGGTTTCATCGACTGGCGCCAGGCCGTGCGGCTGCGATTTGATTGGCCGACGCCGGAAACTTGGACTCCCCTCAGCTTGCTGACGTGAACAAGGCTTCCAGCTCGCCAGAGTCAACCCGCAGTTGCTTGGCAACCGGGGTCGCCCTGCTCAAAGTCGGTTGACAGCAGCGTGCACGTCTGGGCGAGGGGACGGGTTCCTCCGTGCATGTTTAGAGATGTGCTTCATGTACTTTAGATTTAAAATATCAACACATGAGATGAAGCGTCATCCCGCCTGTGATGTCATAAAGGTCGTAATAAAGAAGAGAACTGCTGAGTCGGGGTTTCAGGGTTCGTAGTGGAATCAGATTTATTTCTTTATGCCGAAAAGATAATAGAGGCAGACCCCCTGCTGGCCCACAACACTGGCCCCGGCCGGCTGACTGGCCCCTGTGAAGGGCCCCGGCCCAATGGCCCCTGTGAAGGGCCCCGGCCCAATGGCCCCTGTGAAGGGCCCCGGCCCAATGGCCCCTGTGAAGGGCCCCGGCCGACTGGCCCCTGTGAAGGGCCCCGGCCCACTGGCCCCTGTGAAGGGCCCCGGCCCACTGGCCCCTGTGAAGGCCCCGGCCCAATGGCCCCTGTGAAGGGCCCCGGCCCAATGGCCCCTGTGAAGGGCCCCGGCCGACTGGCCCCTGTGAAGGGCCCCGGCCCAATGGCCCCTGTGAAGGGCCCCGGCCCAATGGCCCCTGTGAAGGGCCCCGGCCGACTGGCCCCTGTGAAGGGCCCCGGCCCAATGGCCCCTGTGAAGGGCCCCGGCCCAATGGCCCCTGTGAAGGGCCCCGGCCGACTGGCCCCTGTGAAGGGCCCCGGCCCAATGGCCCCTGTGAAGGGCCCCGGCCGACTGGCCCCTGTGAAGGGCCCCGGCCCAATGGCCCCTGTGAAGGGCCCCGGCCCAATGGCCCCTGTGAAGGGCCCCGGCCGACTGGCCCCTGTGAAGGGCCCCGGCCGACTGGCCCCTGTGAAGGGCCCCGGCCCAATGGCCCCTGTGAAGGGCCCCGGCCCAATGGCCCCTGTGAAGGGCCCCGGCCCAATGGCCCCTGTGAAGGGCCCCGGCTGACTGGCCCCTGTGAAGGGCCCCTGGCCCCGAAAAAACCCTGGCCCCTGTGAAGGGCCCCGGCCCAATGGCCCCTGTGAAGGGCCCCCCCGGCCCAACTGGCCCCTGTGAAGGGCCCCGGGCCCCGATGGCCCCTGCCTGTGGCCCCTGTGAAGGGCCCCGGCCCCGGAACTGTGGCCCGGCCCCGAGGCCCCCTGGCCCCTGTGAAGGGCCCCCCCGGCCCAATGGCCCCTGTGAAGGGCCCCTGTGAAGGGCCCCGGCCCAATGGCCCCTGTGAAGGGCCCCGGCCGACTGGCCCCTGTGAAGGGCCCCGGCCGACTGGCCCCTGTGAAGGGCCCCGGCCCAATGGCCCCTGTGAAGGGCCCCGGCCCAATGGCCCCTGTGAAGGGCCCCGGCCCAACTGTGGCCCCTGTGAAGGGCCCCGGCCCAATGGCCCCTGTGAAGGGCCCCCGTGAATGGCCCTGTGAATGGCCCCGGCCCCTGTGAAGTGGGCCCCGGCCCAATGGCCCCCCATGTGAAGGGCCCCCCCTGGCCCCTGTGAAGCCCAATGGCCCCTGTGAAGGGCCCCGGCCCCGACTGGCCCCTGTGAAGGGCCCCGGGCCCAATGGCCCCTGTGAAGGGCCCCGGGGCCAATGGCCCCTGTGAAGGGCCCCTGGCCCTGGTGGATGGCCCCTGTGGCCCCTGTGAAGGGCCCCGGCCGACTGGCCCCTGTGAAGGGCCCCGGCCCAATGGCCCCTGTGAAGGGCCCCGGCCCAATGGCCCCTGTGAAGGGCCCCGGCTGACTGGCCCCTGTGAAGGGCCCCGGCTGACTGGCCCCTGTGAAGGGCCCCGGCCCAATGGCCCCTGTGAAGGGCCCTGGCCCAATGGCCCCTGTGAAGGGCCCCGGCTGACTGGCCCCTGTGAAGGGCCCTGGCCCAATGGCCCCTGTGAAGGGCCCCGGCCTGTCAGTGGTCCTTCAGATTAAAGGTGGCTGCAGTCCCGTAGCAGCACTGATGCATCACTTAGGAATGTTCTCACACAACTGGAAGAAGAAAAAGGTTTAAACGACACTTCTGTTTTCAGACTTTTATCTGAGACTGGACTTTCTTTTCACCGCCGTGATGAAGCGAAAGTCCTGCAGCAGTGAAGGTCATTCATGTTCTGAGGCTAAAGGCCCTGGGACGAGAAAGAGCCATGCTCCTGGCCAGAGACAAACCTGGGGACGAACCTGGGGACGAACCTGAGGACGAACCTAAAGACGAACCTAAAGACGAACCTAAAGAAGAACCTGGGGACGAACCTGAGACGAACCTGGGGACGGACCTGAGAACGAACCTGGGGACGAACCTAAAGATGAACCTGGGGACGAATCTGAGGACGAACCTGGGGACGAACCTGGGGACAAACCTGGGGACAAACCTGGGGACAAACCTGGGGACAAACCTGGGGCGAACCTGGGGACGAACCTGGGGACGAACCTGAGAACGAACCTGAGAACGAACCTGGGGACGAACCTAAAGAAGAACCTGAGGACGAACCTGAGGACGAAGCTGGGGACGAACCTGAGGACGAACCTGGGGACGAACCTGGGGACGAACCTAAAGAAGAACCTGAGGACGAACCTGGGGACGAACCTGGGGACGAACCTGGGGACGAACCTGAGGACGAACCTAAAGACAAACCTGGGGCGAACCTAAAGATGAACCTAAAGACGAACCTGGGGACGAACCTAAAGACGAACCTGGGGATGAACCTGGGGACGAACCTGGGAACGAACCTAAAGAAAAACCTGGGGACAAACCTGAGGACGAACCTGGGGACGAACCTGGGGACGAACCTAAAGATGAACCTGGGGACGAACCTAAAGACGAACCTGGGGACGGACCTAAAGACGAAACTAAAGACGAACCTGGGGACGAACCTAAAGACGAACCTGGGGACGAACCTAAAGACGAACCTGGGAACGAACCTAAAGACGAACCTGGAGACGAACCTAAAGACGAACCTGAGGATGAACCTAAAGATGAACCTAAAGATGAACCTGGGGACGAACCTAAAGACGAACCTGGGGCGAACCTAAAGATGAACCTAAAGACGAACCTGGGGACGACCTAAAGACGAACCTGGGGACGAACCTGGGGACGAACCTGGGGACGAACCTGGGAACGAACCTAAAGAAGAACCTGGGGACAAACCTGAGGACGAACCTGGGGACGAACCTGGGGACGAACCTAAAGATGAACCTGGGGACGAACCTAAAGATGAACCTGGGGACGAACCTAAAGACGAACCTGGGGACGGACCTAAAGACGAAACTAAAGACGAACCTGGGGACGAACCTAAAGACGAACCTGGGGACGAACCTAAAGACGAACCTGGGGACGAACCTGGGGAAGAACCTGGGAACAAACCTAAAGAAGAACCTGGGGACAAACCTAAGGACGAACCTGGGGACGAACCTGGGGACGAACCTGGGGACGAACCTAAAGACGAACCTGGGGACGGACCTAAAGACTAAAGAAGAACCTGGGGGACGAAAGACGAACCTGGGACGAACCTAAAGACGAACCTGGGGACGAACCTAAAGACGAACCTGGGGACGAACCTAAAGACGAACCTGGGGACGAACCTAAAGACGAACCTGGGACGAACCTGGGACGACCTGGAGACGAACCTAAAGACGAACCTGGGGACGAACCTAAAGACGAACCTGGAACGACCTAAGACGAACTGGGGACGAACCTAAAGATGAACCTGGGGACGAACCTAAAGACGAACCTGGGGACAAACCTGGGGACGAACCTAAAGACGAACCTGGGGACGAACCTAAAGACGAACCTGGGGACGAACCTAAAGACGAACCTAAAGACCAACCTGGGGACGAACCTAAAGACGAACCTGAGGACGAACCTGGGGACGAACCTGGGGTCGAACCTAAAGACGAACCTGGGGACGAACCTAAAGACGAACCTGGGGACGAACCTAAAGACGAACCTGGGGAGGAGACGAACGGAGCTTCCAGGTGAGTGACGCCTGACAGGTGTGCAGAGGAGAGCAGGAGTTAAACCAGTGATGGAAAAGCAGGCGATGGATTTTCAAGACCGAGTAGCAAACGGCACCGAGTCCGAGAGAACCATCACGCAGGTGCCGGTGTCTCTCTTAGAGCGCCACCTGCCTGTAAAGGATTACCTGCAGACATGCGAACCTGCTGCGAGGACCCAAACGAGCTTGTTGACGAGTCTCTGATGGTGTCTGGTCTCAGATCAGTTCTTCATCTGGTCTCAGATCAGTTCTTCATCTGGTCTCAGATCAGTTCTTCATCTGGTCTCAGATCAGTTTTTCATCTGGATCTGGTCTCAGATCAGTTCTTCATCTGGTCTCAGATCAGTTCTTCATCTGGTCTCAGATCAGTTCTTCATCTGGTCTCCAGTTCTCAGTCTTCATTCTTCATTCTTCTCAATCGTCTCATCTGGTCACAGTTCTTCATCTGGTCTCAGTTCTTCATCTGGTCTCAGAGTTCTTCATCTGGTCTCAGATCAGTTTTCATCTGGTCTCAGATCAGTTCTCATCTTCAGAGTCTCAGCATTCTTCATCTGGTATCAGATCAGTTTCTTCACTGGTCTCAGAGAGTTCTCAGTCTCAGAGCAGTTCTTCATCTGGTCTCAGATCAGTTCTTCATCTGGTCTCAGATCAGTTCTTCATCTGGTCTCAGAGCAGTTCTTCATCTGGTCTCAGATCAGTTCTTCATCTGGTCTCAGATCAGTCTTCTCAGATCAGTCTTCATCGGTCTCAGATCAGTTCTTCAGTCTCAGAGTTCTTCATCTGGTCTCAGATCAGTTCTCATCAGAGCAGTTCTTCATCTGGTCTCAGAGCAGTTCTTCATCTGGTCTCAGATCAGTTCTTCATCTGGTCTCAGATCAGTTCTTCATCTGGTCTCAGATCAGTTCTTCATCTGGTCTCAGATCAGTTCTTCATCTGGTCTCAGATCAGTTCTTCATCTGGTCTCAGATCAGTTCTTCATCTGGTCTCAGAGCAGTTCTTCATCTGGTCTCAGAGCAGTTCTTCATCTGGTCTCAGATCAGTTCTTCATCTGGTCTCAGATCAGTTCTTCATCTGGTCTCAGATCAGTTCTTCATCTGGTCTCAGAGCAGTTCTTCATCTGGTCTCAGAGCAGTTCTTCATCTGGTCTCAGATCTTCATCTGTCTCACAGTTCTTCATTGGTTCAGATCAGTTCTTATCTGGTCTGGTCTCAGTATCAGTTCTTCATCTGGTCTCAGAGTTCTTTCTTCATCTGGTCTCAGATCAGTCTCAGTTCTTCAGTTCTTCATCTGGTCTCATCAGTGGTCTCAGATCATCTGGTCTCAGAGTTCTTCATCTGGTCTCAGATCAGTTCTTCATCTGGTCTCAGTCAGTTTCATCTGGTCTCATCAGTTCTTCATCTGGTCTCAGATCAGTTCTCTCTCAGAGCAGTTCTCATCTAGTCTCAGATCAGTTTTTTCATCTGGTCTCAGATGTCATCTGGTCTCAGATCAGTCTTCATCTGGTCTCAATCAGTTCTTCATCTGGTCTCAGAGTCTCAGTTCTTTCATCTGGTCTCATCTTCATCAGTCTTCATCTGGTCTCAGATCAGTTCTTCATCTGGTCTCAGATCAGTTCTTCATCTGTCTCAGATCAGTTCTTCATCTGTCTCAGAGCAGTTCTTCATCTGGTCTCAGATCAGTTTTTCATCTGGTCTCAGATGAGTTCTTCATCTGGTCTCAGATTAGTTCTTCATCTGGTCTCAGAGCAGTTCTTCATCTGGTATCAGATCAGTTTTCATCTGGTCTCAGAGCAGTTCTTCATCTAGTCTCAGAGCAGTTCTTTATCTGGTCTCAGATCAGTTCTTCATCTGGTCTCAGATCAGTTCTTCATCTGGTCTCAGTTCATCCAGGTCTCAGAGCAGTCTTCATCTGGTCTCAGATCAGTTCTTCATCTGGTCTCAGATCAGTTTTTCATCTGGTCTCAGATCAGTTCTTCATCTGGTCTCAGATCAGTTCTTAATCTGGTCTCAGAGCAGTTCTTCTTTGGTCCATAAGGCTTCAGCGGTCCTCCCCGCCCATCCTGAAGGAACTCAACACGCACCAACGGCGTAAATCCTGGAACGTCGACTTCAGGCGGGTACGCGTCGCGCCCTTGATACATTTTTTTTAAATGTATAGCATAATTTTAGATAATTGTGGTGTTTGTTTTAGAGGTCAGCTTGGATGTAAAAGCTCACAGCTGGAGCAGATGTTTAAACACAGCTCTGCGTCTGTGGTTTCCTCTTTAAAGTCCATAATAATCTCTGTTTTTGTTGTTACATCTACTTCTGACACGTTTATCTTGATGTGGGTATTAAATCCTGACGCTGTTGTCAGAACTCTTGTGTTGTGGCTTCGCTTTCAGATCAGTCTGTTTTTAATTACGGAGAATATCGAATTAAAGATAAGGCCATCAAAACCAGGATGCTCTTTTCTCCTTTCTTAAAAAAAAAAAAGTAGTAAAGTAAAAAAGAAATGAGAGCGTCTTCCAGTTACAGGATCAGCTTGATGTGATGATGCTAATAAGAAGTCTGGTCCAGTTTAGAGAAATAAAACCCAAAGTCATCGTGATGTCAACCATCCGTTCGATATTCTGAGTTTCGTGGATCTGGAGGAGACCACCAGACCTGGAGGAGAACACCAGACCTGGAGGAGACCCACCAGACCTGGAGGAGACCCACCAGACCTGGAGGAGACCCACCAGACCTGGAGGAGACCCACCAGACCTGGAGGAGACCCACCAGACCTGGAGGAGACCACCAGACCTGGAGGAGACCCACCAGACCTGGAGGAGACCCACCAGACCTGGAGGAGACCCACCAGACCTGGAGGAGACCACCAGACCTGGAGGAGACCCACCAGACCTGGAGGAGACCACCAGACCTGGAGGAGACCACCAGACCTGGAGGAGACCACCAGACCTGGAGGAGACCAACCAGATCTGGAGGAGACCACCAGACGTGGAGGAGACCACCAGACCTGGAGGACACCCACCAGACCTGGAGGAGACCCACCAGACCTGGAGGAGACCACCAGACCTGGAGGAGACCACCAGACCTGGAGGAGACCACCAGACCTGGAGGAGACCCACCAGACCTGGAGGAGACCCACCAGACCTGGAGGAGACCAGACCACCAGACCTGGAGGAGACCACCAGACCTGGAGGAGACCACCAGACCTGAGGAGACCCACCAGACCTGGAGGAGACCACCAGACCTGGAGGAGACCACCAGACCTGGAGGAGACCCACCAGACCTGGAGGAGACCCACCAGACCTGGAGGAGACCACCAGACCTGGAGGAGACCCCAGACCTGGAGGAGACCCACCAGACCTGGAGGAGACCACCAGACCTGGAGGAGACCCACCAGACCTGGAGGAGACCCACCAGACCTGGAGGAGACCACCAGACCTGGAGGAGACCCACCAGACCTGGAGGAGACCACCAGACCTGGAGGAACCCCACCTGGAGGAGACCCTGGAGGAGACCCCAGACCTGGAGGAGACCACCAGACCTGGAGACCCAGACCAGACCACCAGACCTGGAGGAGACCACAGACTGGAGGAGACCCACCAGACCTGGAGGAGACCCACCAGACCTGGAGGAGACCACCAGACCTGGAGGAGACCCCAGACCTGGAGGAGACCCACCAGATCTGGAGGAGACCTTACAGTAACGGATCTGGTAGGATCTACTGACGTTGTGAACTGACGGTCCATGTCATGTGCTAACGGTAGCGTACCACCGTTGTTGCTTGCATAGCGCCAATAAATAAAAGAATAAGACAATATAAAAGAGTAAGAAGATGAAGAAAAACCAAAGGGAACAAAGAAGCAGGACGAGATGAACACTGAAGGAGCTGAAATGGTTGCTGCAAAACCGTTCTCGAAATTATTTGTGCCGGGCCGGTGCTTATTTTCTTTTACCATATTAACCCTTTAAGCGCCAAAGTCACAACATTGCGACAAGCAACATTGCTGAATGAAACGGGCTGTATCTATAAATGTGAAGCCGAATCTTGTTACTACATTTCACCAGGAGATGGCGGACATGTGCGCCTGTAATCTGAGAACCATTTTTGGTGGTGGCGCTATTCAAAGTTTTAGCGTAAAATGAGTTTAAAAAACATCCTCCGGCGCAAAGACGCGCGGCAAACCAGTGGTAGAAATGCTGAGCGTAGCAAGAGCAGAGAGCAAAGCAGAGTGTTTTTTCATTTACTCACAATGTCAAGAGGCTGGTTTACTGTCTACAAAGTACTTTGTCAGGTTCTGGCTAACTCTGATTCTGAGGAGGAAGACATGCAGTTGTCCAGTGAAGAAGAAGCTGACATTAGTAGTGACGGTGAGTCTGCGCGCCATAGTCCACATTTGGTACATCGTATATCTGCTGCTTCATCTCAGTGTGACCGGGTGGAAACATTCTGTGATCGCCAAGCAGGTCAAGCTGTCGGGGGGCTCATAACTCCACAAATATGGAAAAATGTAACGGGGATGAAAATAACCGCGGTTGTCCTGGCAACGCGGGAGAAGCTGCGGGAAAAAAAACACACTGCTAATGCTAAATCACGGTGATGGTGGTGATGATGATGATGATGATGGCTGAGAGTTCTTGAGAGAAGAGGAAGAGCATCAAAGTGGAGCCTAAATGTTGATGAGCCTGTTGGTTTTTGTGGAGACGATCTGACTGAGTCCATTGATTTCATCTCTTTTCCAAATGATGAATTCTGGATCTTCATCACCAATTAAACAAATAGAAAAGGCCACCAGTTCTTTGAAAGGGAAATATTGAAACCAAACTCCAGATTTCATGACTTTATGATGTGATTGTCCCTGAAATGAAAACTTTCATTGTGCATGAGGTTTGAGGAAAAATCTGAAAATGAGGACTACTGGGCAGGTTTGGGCAGGTGATGTCACAATAATCAAATTAGATGACAAATCTACTTCCATTCCAAATTTTAGTTCATACTGAAGATATTTCTCATTTACAGTATGCCTTTATCTCTAACCACTTTAAAGTTATAGCCTTTTGAAACCTTCATATCAAAATTGAACATTTTCCAATATGGCCGCCGCCTTGTGACGTCGTAATATGCAAATTATATGAATAATTTCACTCCCATCACAGACTTTGAGTCATACTGAACAATTTTCTCACTGACAATATACCTTTATCTCAAACTGCTTTCGAGTTATAGCCTTTTGAAATCTTGATGTCAAAATTTTCTTGAAAAAACTCCGGTGCCTAAAGGATTAAAAGAATATCGGATTAAGAAGGGGTTGCTAAGTTTTGCACGACTAACCGTCGAGCGTCCCCCAAGTAGAGGTATGGTTGCCACTGCAGTTAAAATAAGTAATAAACCTTGAGGAGCTTAGATATTTAATGCGTTTTAAACTGAACCTTTAGGAGAACTCAGCTGGGACGTGTTAAGTCCTGGAAGTGGGACAACTGGTCCCGGGTTGAGCTTCACTGCATCATTTAGCAACAAAAGAAAGAACGTTGGAGAGACGGTGAGCACACGGTGGAGGAAAGAAGAAAGAACAAACCCAAAGAAACAATCACATGTAACCTCTTTAATATTCCCGTGTGGTCTGTAAAGACCTCAGAGTTGGACAATGAGCCGTCATCATCTTCACATTCAGAACATTCAACAACAGCAGCGTGTCATTAACGTCCAGGAACAGTGGGAGGCACCTTCCAGTCTCAAACGGCGAGGGCGGGAAGGGATAATCAGGTGTTTCTAGCTCGCCGCTCTGCAAAAAGACCGAAAATAGATGACCACCCACTGAAAAAAAAATAGAATAAAATAAAATCCAGGCTGTCATTCAGTAAAATCTTTACGGGTTTCTGCATCTGAGATGCCAGGGATTCTGTTATAATTAGAGAAGCTTAACGAGCACGACCGCCCCCCCCCCCACACACACACATCACAGAGGCCGTCGGCTTTGATTCCTGGTCATTACGTCTAGATTTAAAAGGAGCTCCAAGCCGCAGGATTTAAGTTAAGTTCAAATTACTAAGCTTTACATCCATCCTGCCACTCACATGGGAGGATATTCTATACATTCAGGGGAACCGCTGCGCCCAGTTTAGCCGGCGCGCCCGCCTCGTCCTCCCGGGCACGCCCCGGCTCTCAGAGCTGCCGGCTGAGCTTCTGGGCCTGCCGCTCCTTGGCGTTGAAGGCGTACTTCGTGTCCTGCAGCTGCTCTATGATCTCCTTGGCCTCCTTCATGTCGGCGGCCAGCTGGTCGTACTTCTCCACCAGCTCCTGGTTCTCCCGGCGGAGCTCCACCACCAGCTGGCTCAGCTCCTCGCTCTGCCTGCCGCAGTGCAGCTTCAGCTGCTCCATCTCCGACAGCGTCTCCTCCATGCGCTTCACCAGCCCTTCCAGCTTGTCCTTGGACATCGTCGGAAAAATATCGCTCGCTGATTTAAATGTCCTCCTGAGGGAGCGTTGCAGCCTGTCGAGTGTCTGCTCGCAGTGACCAGCCGGGTCTAATCCTACATGTCTCACATGGAGCAGACGTCCCTCCCGCTGCGCTAATCCCCTTAGCAGAGTTATCCCTGGAAACCTCCAACGCATAAAGGTGTTACGCCACAGCGCTTCCTCCTTAAGGCCGCTCCACGCAGAGGATGAAAGTGATTGATGGGTCACCTCGGCTCGACCCGTCGTCAGCAAACAGGCTTAAATGCCTGCGAAGAAGCTGGACGTCTCCGTGGACGTTCTCTACCGCCAACACCCCGCCGCGGCAGGGCAAGTTTCCTCTGCTCTCCATGTTGGAATTCCAACCTCGGGTTGTTCCAGTTGAAACAGCCAACTCGGAACTTGGAAAATGCAACTTCCGAGTACAAATGGAACCGGCAATCACTTAACGTTTGAGTCATCTGTCAGTTCTTTTATTTTTGACTGCAGTGAGCCCTCGCCAATTCACCGTTTAAGTTCCGCTGTTTTAGTTATTTGCGGATTTTTCAGAAATATATAATATAATTTGAAAAAATTTTTAAAAAATCACGTTCTCTCACAGCGAAGAAATGTTGTGAGCCAGCCTGGCCCCTTTAAGAAGGTGGCCTTATGGGTAATGTGTGGCCTTATGGGTAATGTAGTGTGTGTGTCGTGGGACGGCAGAATGAAAACGAGGTTAGATGAAAAGTGTAGTTAGCATCAACAGCAGCCCAGCGTGTATAGATTTACATTCTCTGTTAACCGACAGGAGCCCAACAATACAACCTGTGTGATGTTACAAGTTCCTGCAGTGCCAGAATAAAGTGCTAGTTCCATGTTGTTAGCGTGTTAGCCGCTAATTACGAGCCAAAAATAGCACAATAGCAGCAGTTTGTTTACTACGATTCAGAGACCAGAGGCTGTGAAGGAAACAGAAAGACCACAGTTGAGCCTTTGTCTTGTTTCGCTGCAGTGACTCGCTACTTTTTTGCCGTTTTTAAACATATTTTAAACACATTATTTAGGCTCGGGGGGCTCCGGATCCAGTTCGCGGATTTTGATTTTCGTTGGGGGGCGCCGGTCCCCATTAACCACGAAAAATAAGGGATCACTGTAGTTGATAAGTGGTTAATCATCAGTCACGTCCTCCTCTCCTGCAGCACGCGGTGCTCCTGACGGTTTATTGGCCGTCGCTCGTCTGTCTTCGCTGGTGAAACCTGAGAAACGGCTTCAAGGGTTTAAACCTCAACCGAACATGTCTGGAGTCACGTACGGTGGAATTAGCTGTGAGCCCCCGGCGAGGCCTCGCCCTGAGCTTAGGTAAGTCACAGCGGGGCTAAGCACCCTGGGTAAACCGCCACACTGGGCCGCCATCCCGGCCGGTGGGGCCAAAGCCGTCTCCATGGCGACGGCTAATGTGGACCGGCACCCCGGGCGGCGGGCCAGCTGCACCCGTCAGCCCCGAGTGAGCAGCGTGGGATGCCAGCGCGGCGGCGCGCTGAGGAATCTCCACAATGTTCCCACCGTCTGGTCTGTGGGTCGGCTCCAGGAGGACGGGCTCAGAGGGGACCAGCAGGGACCAGCAGGGACCAGCAGGGACCAACAGGGACCAGCAGGGACCAGCAGGGACCAGCAGCAGGACCAGCAGACAGGGACCAGCAGGACCAGCAGGGACCAGCAGAGACCCAGCAGGGACAGCAGGACCAGTAGGGACCCAGTAGCAGACCCAGCAGGGACCAGCAGGGACCAGCAGGGACCAGCAGCAGGGACCAGCAGCAGACCCAGGACCAGCAGACCAGCAGGACCAGCAGGAGGGACAGCAGCAGGGACCAGCAGCAGACCAGCAGGACCAGCAGAGACCAGCAGGGCAGGGACAGCAGCAGCAGGACCCAGCAGGGCAGACCAGCAGGACCAGACCAGGGAGCAGCACCAGCAGGGACCAGGGACCAGGGACCAGCAGGGACCAGCAGGACCCAGGACCAGCAGGACCCAGGCAGGGACCCAGCAGGGACCAGGCAGGGACCCAGGGACCAGCAGGACCAGCAGGGACCAGCAGGGACCAGCAGGGACCAGCAGCAGCAGCAGACCAGCAGACCAGCAGAGACCCAGACCAGCAGGACCAGCAGGGACCAGCAGGGACCAGCAGCAGGACCAGCAGGGACAGGGCAGGGCAGCAGGACAGCAGCAGGGACCAGCAGGGACCCGACCAGCAGGGACCAGCAGGCAGCAGGACCAGAGACCAGCAGGGACCAGCACAGGACCCAGACCAGCAGGACCAGCAGGGACCAGCAGACCAGGACCAGCAGGGACCAGCAGGGACCAGCAGGACCAGCAGACCAGCAGGACCAGGGCAGGCAGCAGGACCAGCAGGACCAGCAGGGACCAGGGACCAGGGACCAGAGGGCAGGGACCAGCAGGGACCAGCAGGACCAGGGACCAGGACCAGCAGAGGACCAGCAGGGACCCAGACCAGGACAGCAGGGACCAGACCCAGCAGGACCAGGGACCAGCAGTAGCAGGGACCAGCAGGGACCAGCAGGGGGACCACAGCATCAGCAGAGACCAGCAGGACCAGCACCAGGGACCAGCAAGGACCCAGAGACCAGCAGCAGGACCAGCAGGGACCAGTCAGAGACCAGCAGGGACCAGCAGCAGCAGGAGACCAGAGACCAGGGCAGAGACCAGCAGCAGAGACCAGCAGGGACCAGCAGGGACCAGGCAGCAGGACCCAGCAGGAGACCAGCAGAGGACCAGCAGACCACAGGACCAGCAGGGACCAGACCAGAGGACCAGCAGGGACCAGACCAGACCAGCAGACCAGGACCAGGGACCAGCAGGACCAGCAGGACCAGCAGAGACCAGACCAGGGACCAGCAGGGACCCAGACCAGCAGACCAGCAGACCAGGACCAGCAGGGACCAGACCAGAGACCAGCAGAGACCAGCAGAGAGCAGCAGCAGGACCAGCAGACCAGGGACCCAGCAGGGACCAGCAGGGACCAGCAGAGACCAGCAGGGACCAGCAGACCAGCAGGGAGACCAGCAGAGACCAGCAGGGACCAGCAGGGACCAGCAGGGACCAGCAGAGACCAGCAGGGACCAGCAGGGACCAACAGGGATCAGGGACCAGCAGGGACCAGCAGGGACCAGCAGAGACCTTCAACCAAACCACCAGGAGCAGACCAGTGTCGGACCAGGACCGTCCACATCCACGCAGAGGACAAGTGAAGACTTTATATTTGTATTTCTGTTTTTGTGGACCAACAGCGTCTCATATCAAAGGCGGTCATTTTTTATTTTTTCTTCATCAGTCAGATGTTGCCAATCAAAAGCGCTCGGTTAACTTTGCTGCTGTGGAGCACTCAAATGTGCATTAACACAACACCACAGAGGACAGACATCAGCAATGATTTTAGAGAAGCAACTGCTGCTGCCCATAAACATGGGAATGGCTTTAAAACCGCTAGTCCATCATTATACCCTCCAGACGTGGGCTGCCCCTCCAGATGTGGGCCGCCCTCCAGACGTGGGCCGGCTTTAAAACCGCTAGTCCATCATTATACCCTCCAGACGTGGGCCGCCCCTCCAGATGTGGGCCGTCTCTCCAGACGTGGGCCGGCTTTAAAACCGCTAGTCCATCATTATACCCTCCAGACGTGGGCTGCCCCTCCAGATGTGGGCCGTCTCTCCAGACGTGGGCCGGCTTTAAAACCGCTAGTCCATCATTATACCCTCCAGACGTGGGCTGCCCCTCCAGATGTGGGCCGCCCCTCCAGACGTGGGCCGTCCCTCAAGACGTGGGCCGTCCCTCAAGACGTGGGCTGCCCCTCCAGATGTGGGCCACCCCTCCAGACGTGGGCTGTCCCTCAAGACGTGGGCCGTCCCTCCAGACGTGGGCCATCACTCCAGATGTGGGCCGTCTCTCTCCAGACGTGGGCCGGCTTTAAAACTGCTAGTCCATCATTATACCCTCCAGACGTGGAATGTCCCTCAAGACGTGGGCCATCCCTCCAGACGTGGGCCATCCCTCCAGATGTGGGCCGTCTCTCCAGACGTGGGCCAGCTTTAAAATCGCTAGTCCATCTTTAAATGGCCGTCTCTGAAGACGTGGGCCATCTCTCCAGACGTGGGCCATCCATCCAGACATGGGCCACCCCTCCAGACGTGGGCCATCCCTCCAGATGTGGGCCGTCTCTAAAACCACTAGTCCATCTTTATACGGCCGTCTCTCCAGACGTGGGCCATCCCTGCAGACATGGACCGTCCATCCAGACGCGGGCCATCCTTCCAGACGTGGGCCGCCCCACCAGACGTGGGCCGCCCCTCCAGATGTGGGCCATCCCTCCAGACGTAGGCCACCCCTCCAGACGTAGGTTATCACTCCAGACGTGGGCCATCCCTCCAGACGTGGGCTGTCTCTCCAGACGTGGGCCACCCCTCCAGACGTGGGCCGTCTCTGCAGACGTGGGCCGGCTGTAAAACCGCTATTCCATCATTATACGGCCGTCTCTCCAGACGTGGGCCGCCCCTCCAGATGTGGACAGCCCCTCCGGATGTGGGCCGTCCCTCCAGACGTGGGCCGTCTCTCCAGACGTGGGACATCCCTCCAGACGTGGGCCGTCTCTCCAGACATGGGCCATCCCACCAGACGTGGGCCGCCCCTCCAGACGTGGGCAGCCCCTCCAGACGTGGGCAGCCCCTCCAGACGTGGGCAGCCCCTCCAGACGTGGCCCATCCCTCCAGACGTGGGCCATCCCTCCAGACGTGGGCCATCTCTCCAGACGTGGGCCGGCTTTAAATCCGCTAGTCCATCATTATACCCTCCAGACGTGGGCGCCCCTCCAGACGTGGGCCGCCTCTCCAGACGTGGGCCATCTCTCCAGACGTGGGCCGCCCTTCCAGACGTGGGATGTCCCTCCAGACGTGGGCCGTCCCTCCAGACGTGTGCCGTCCCTCCAGACGTGGGCCGTCCCTCCAGACGTGGGCTGTCTCTCCAGACGTGGGCCATCTCTCCAGATGTCAGCCGTCCCTCCAGACGTGGGCCGTCTCTCCAGACGTGGGCCGCCCCTCCAAACGTGGGCCGTCTCTCCAGACGTGGGCCGGCTTTAAAACCGCTATTCCATCATTATACGGCCATCTCTCCAGACGTGGGCCGCCCCTCCAGACGTGGGCCGCCCCTCCAGACATGGGCCACCCCTCCAGACGTGGGCCGTCCCTCCAGACGTGGGCCATCCCTCCAGATGTGGGCCGTCTCTCCAGACGTGGGCCGCCTCTCCAGACGTGGGCCATCTCTCCAGACGTGGGACATCCCTCCAGACGTGGGCCGTCTCTCCAGACGTGGGCCATCCCACCAGACGTGGGCCGCCCCTCCAGACGTGGGCAGCCCCTCCAGACGTGGGCAGCCCCTCCAGACGTGGGCCATCCCTCCAGACGTGGGCCATCTCTCCAGACGTGGGCCGCCCCTCCAGACGTGGGCCGTCTCTCCAGACGTGGGCCGGCTTTAAAACCGCTAGTCCATCATTATACCCTCCAGACGTGGGCGGCCCCTCCAGACGTGGACCGCCCCTCCAGACGTGGGCCACCCCTCCAGACGTGGGCCGTCCCTCCAGACGTGGGCCGTCCCTCCAGACGTGGGCTGTCTCTCCAGACGTGGGCCGCCTCTCCAGACGTGGGATGTCCCTCCAGACGTGTGCCGTCCCTCCGGACGTGGGCCGTCTCTCCGGACGTGGGCCGTCCCTCCAGACGTGTGCCGTCCCTATAGATGTGGGCCGCCCCTCCAGACGTGGGCCGTCTCTCCAGACGTGGGCCGTCCCTCCAGACGTGGGCCCTCCCTCCAGATGTGGGCTGTCTCTCCAGACGTGGGCCGTTTCTCCAGACGTGGGCCCTCCCTCCAGATGTGGGCCGTCTCTCCAGACGTGGGCCGTCCCTCCAGACGTGGGCCGTCCCTCCAGACGTGGGCCATTTCTCCAGACGTGGGCCGTCTCCCCAGATGTGGGCCGTCCCTCCAGATGTGGGCCGCCCCTCCAGACGTTTGCCGTCCCTCCAGACCAGACGTGGGCCGTCCCTCAAGACGTGGGCCGTCCTTCCAGACGTGGGCCGTTTCTCCAGACGTGGGCCCTCCCTCCAGATGTGGGCTGTCTCTCCAGACATGGGCCGTCCCTCCAGACGTGGGCCACCCCTCCAGACGTGGGCCACCCCTCCAGACGTGGGCCGTCCCTCCAGATGTGGGCCGTCCCAGGAGCTTTACGTCCAAGGTTAAACGGCGCCATGCAGAGAAGCAGCAGCCATGAACGCTCCTCCTGATATCTGGTGTCTCCTGATATCCAGCTGCCACCAGATGTTCAGGATGGAGACGAGATGAAAACCAAACGTGAGCGTGAAGTCGTCCAGCAGTC
>JAGFBZ010002424.1:57500-222500 GCA_018398805.1 Hirundichthys speculiger | reverse complement strand
GTTGGTTTTCGTTAACGATAATAACCTTTCCACATTCAGGGTGTGACGGGCCGAGACGGTACTGTAATTACTGCAACGACATCAGCGCTGAGCCCGTATTTACTCAGATTCAGGCAAAATATGAAACCTAGTAATCGCCGTGAATAATTGCTTCCTAATCTGCTCGACTAAAAAACGCGGCGACTTCTCAGAACGAGAGACACATAAAAACATTCCTGAGATGTTTTATGTGTTCGGGGAGAAGGGAAGTGAAGGATGATGATTACAGCCTGGGATGAGCTTGAATTACAGAGCCCCGCTCCACATTAGGGTGGGGTGGGGGGGGGGGGGGGGTGGGGGGGGGGGGGGGGGGGGGGGGGTCTAACCACTCATAGTGGACCAGTACAATAACCCTAACTCTAACCAGTACAGCCCAGTTTGAAGCTGCGCTCCCTCCTCGGTACATCAGACACATGTGATGATGCAGGATTAAAGAAAGAAATACAAAACAAGCTAATTAAAAGGCAAAGATGCCTCACTGTCACTGTTTTCTGTCAAATTACATGTAATTAGAAGAAATTAATGTAGAATCCACAGGAGAGAAACTTTTCTCCACGTGTCACACCGACGATGATAAAGACTGAAAATTCAGACTTCACTGAGCGACTGTTAATTAAAATACACACGGCATCTCACTGCCATTAACAGCTCAAAGACCTGGAGACGCCTCGTTAGCTCGTTAACTTGTTAGCTGCCACTTCACACTGAATATCTGCTGCTGGTTTCATTTCAGTTCATCTTTATTAATTACAACGAAAATACATTTAAATGAAATCAAATTAATTTTTTTTTTAAATATTAAAAAAAGAAAAGAAAATATTAAAATTAAAATTTTAAAAATTATTAAAAAGTAAAATCAAATCAAATGAAATGAAAAATAAAACAAAATTTTAAAAAAAAAAAATTATAAAATAAAATAAAAATGATTTAAAAAAAGATCAAATTAAATAAATAATTTAAAAAAGTAAAATCAAATCAAATGAAAATTAAACTAAACAAAAAAATAATAAAATAAAAATAATTTAAAAAGATCAAATAAAATGTTAAATTAAATAAATAGTACATAAAGTAAAATAAAATCAAATGAAAAACTAAAACAAAAAATAAATAAATAAATAAAGTAAAAATGATTAAAAAAGATGAAATAAAACATTAAAATTAAAAAAATAATTAAAAAAGTAAAAATCAAATCAAATAAACAACCAAAATTTAAAAATTAAAAAAAAATAATAAAATAAAAATGATAAAAAAAAGATCAAATTAAATATTAAAATTAAATAAATAATTTAAAAAAGTAAAATCAAATCAAATGAAAAATAAAACAAAACAAAACAAAAAAAACTAAATTAAAAAAATAATTAAATAAAAATGATTAAAAAAAGATGAAATAAAATATTAAAATTATATAAATAATAAAAAATGTTAAATAAAATCAAATGAAAAACTAAAAATAAACAAAAAAATAAATAAATAAATATAAATAAATAAAATAAAATAAAAATGATTAAAAAAAGAAATAAAACATTAAAATTAAATAAATAATAATTAAAAAGTAAAATTGAATCAAATCAAATGAAAAAAAAACTAAATTTAAAAAACTAAATAAAAATAAAATAAAAATGATTAAAAAAGATCAAATAAAATATTAAATTAAATAAATAATAATAAAAAAGTAAAATCAAATCAAAAAACAAAACAAAAAATAAATAAATCAATTAAAAAAATAATAAAAATGATAAAAAAGATTAAATAAAATATTAAAATTTAATAAATAATTTTTAAAAAAGTAAAAAAAAAAATCAAATGAAAATATTAAAAAACATTTTTAAAAAATGTAAATAGAAAAAAATAAAGGACTGATGCTTGCACTCACGTTCCTCGTCGTCATCCTCAGCAGGAGGACGGCCGGACGGCATCTGCTGGATCTCCCTCCTGGACTCGTCGCTGGACTGGAGCGGCCCGAGCCGGTGCTCCTGCTGGCTGACCCATGAGGAGGTGAAGCCTCCGTCGTCCTGCGATGGACTGGAGGGCGCCGGAGACGCCGCTGCCTCCGCTGATGCAGACGGGTTAGGGTTAGGGTTAGGGTTAGAGGTCACCGAGATTCAAGAATCTGATTCACCTCCCATCCGTCCACCCCCCCACTCACCTTCCTGAGGCTCCTGCTGAGGCACGGCGCCGTCCGTCAAGTTCCTCTTTGGCCCGTCCGCGTCCGCCATGTTGACCAGCCACACCATCGTAGCTGCGGGAGAACCAGGTTGTTCATGAGACAGCTCCGTCCTATCGGATCTGTACGTTAATAAGACGGCTTACAGGAGTAGATGAGAGCTGGGAAGATGGGCTCGTTCCTCTCCTGGGCCGTCTCCACCAGAATCCTCAGAGGCCCTTTGGGACAGAGCACCGCCAGCAGATCTGCAGAGGAGGGATACGTCAAGTTAGCCGGTCAGACGTGACACCTGCGTTCACCTGAGCACAGCTGAGTCAGAGAGACGAGGGGAGGACTCACCGTAGACGGATATGACGGCTAAGATGAGCCAGGCGGTCCACTCTGGCAGGTACTTGATGAAAACCAGCGCCATCAGGGCGCTGATCATGATGAGGTAGGCCTGCTGGAGCCGCAGAGGTCCCTTCCAGTGGATGCACATCATCCCCACCACGCCGAAGTTCCAGATGATCACCGCCAGGGTGAAGTAGTCCATGGCCACGTTGTAGGTCTTGAAAACCTGTCTGTTCAGAGGAGCAGAGGCGTGAGGAAACCCCGCCCACCTGCACGGCGATCTGAAACCAAACGGTGTGGCGCCACGTACTTGAGGTAGATGAAGGAAAAGAAGAAGAGCAGGAGCAGGGAGGAGAGGAAGAGCCAGCCCTGGATCACCTGAGGAGGCAAAGCACTGACTTCACTACAAGACCAGAGAAGAACATGTTCAGGTAAGAGCTCAGGTGAGCAGGACACGTCTGGACCTCATCAGGGGAAACCTTTTTATTTGATTGGATGAGCTCGAACTGTTGCTGCATCTGTGACAAGTATCCAATCAGAATTTTTACCCATCAGCCCCTGGCTACCAGGTTTCTGGAGTTGGTAGCCAGCTAGCAGTTTTGGTGGCCAGTGTTTTTTGTCGCCCCAAACATTTAGATGTGTTTGCCTTGGTGACACATGACAAATGTGCAAAATCATAGAAAAAAAAATGTTTTTTTTTAAGTTGATGGTGGATTTTGTGGCCCTCGCCACTGGAGACAAAGTAAACCATAAAATATGATCATTATGAGCCTCTAACGCCACCTGCCCCTAAAGGCAGCGCTTCTTCTTGGATCCAGGACTGAGGTCGGGTCTCCAGGTACCTTGTAGCAGCGGTACTTGTACAGCAGCACCAGAACCAGCGTCATGACGATGATGACGGTGATCATGATGGTGGCGTTCAGGATGGAGTTCACGGCTCTCTGCGCCACCGTGTCCGTCTCCTCCGGGAACGGCGTGTAGATCCTGCAGGGGGACACCACAGGGACATCAGGGGGACACCACAGGGACATCAGGGGGACACCACAGGGACATCAGGGGGACACCACAGGGACATCGGGGGGACACCACAGGGACATCAGGGGGACACCACAGGGACATCAGGGGGACACCACAGGGACATCAGGGGGACATCAAGGGGACACCACAGGGACATCAGGGGGACACCACAGGGACATCAGGGGGACATCACAGGGGACACCACAGGGACATCAGGGGGACACCACAGGGACATCACAGGGGACACCACAGGGACATCACAGGGGGGACACCACAGGGACATCAGGGGGACACCACAGGGACATCAGGGGACATCAGGGGGACACCACAGGGACATCAGGGGACACCCACAGGGACACAGGGACATCAGGGGGACATCAGGGGGACACCACAGGGACATCAGGGGGACACCACAGGGACACCACAGGGACATCAGGGGGACACAGGGGACACACACAGGGACATCAGGGGACACACAGGACCAGGGACACCACAGGGACATCAGGGGGACATCACAGGGACACCACAGGGACATCAGGGGGACACCACAGGGACATCAGGGGGACACCACGGACATCAGGGGACATCAGGGGGACACCACAGGGACATCAGGGGGACACCACAGGGACATCAGGGGGGACAACCACAGGGACATCAGGGGACACCACAGGGACATCAGGGGGACACCACAGGGACATCAGGGGGACACCACAGGGACATCAGGGGGACACCACAGGGACACCACAGGGACATCAGGGGGACACCACAGGGACATCAGGGGGACACCACAGGGACACCACAGGGACATCATGGGAATCACCACAGGGAACATCAGGGGGACACCACAGGGAAAACGCTCAGGGGGACACCACGGGGACACGCTCCGCTGCACCACAGGGGACACCGCTGCAGGGGCCGCTCCGCTGGGGGACTGCAGGGAAACCGACAGGGACATCAGGGGGACACCAGCAGGGACACAAACGCTGACGCCGCTGCAGGGAAACGACGCTCCGCTGTCGCTTTCCGCTGACGCTGCGAGCTGCGACGGCGCTCCGCTGCAGGGACGCTCCGCTGCAGGGAGGGAAACCGGCGCTCCGCTGCAGGGAGACCGACGCTCCGCTGCAGGGAAACCGACGCTCCGCTGCAGGGAAACCGGCGCTCCGCTGCAGGGAGAAACCGGCGCTCTGCTGGCATTTCAGACCATGCAGACGTGCGGTGCGTCATGGCGCCTCAACTCCACCCAGTGGTGGCGCTGCCCCTCTGCGGGCGGCTCCCACAGCGGGGGTCGGCAGGGCAAAACAATGCACAGAAACCGTGCACACGCCCTGTTTTCTGCACGACCGACGGTTATTTTTAAGGGAGGACTGTGCGGTGGGGGTGCGTCCACTGCAACATGTTTACAGAGCGACAGGTGCAGGTGCAGGTGCAGGTGCAGGTGCAGGTGCAGGTGCAGGTGCAGGTGCAGGTGCAGGTGCAGGTGAGATGAGCGACGCGGCTGCTCTGCTTCTGCGTTTGTGACTTAAACTAAAACGAGCTCTTATTTAACTGTGGGAACTTCAGCGTAACATCCACCCGTCTGATCTCTGACGCAGCCGCTTGTTTAGTTAGTACACCCTCCTTTTGTTTAGTGTAAAACAAATAAAAGTCAGCTGATTGTAGTGGCTCTTTGATCTGCAGAAAAACAGATGCTTTTTTCAGTTTGCATGTCTGGTGTGTCAACACAGTGCCAAGAGGAAACGATATAAGCAATAGTGTCAGAGAAGCCTTTTTTTTAACACACAAAGGGCTTTAAAACTATTTCCAAACAACTAGGAGGTCGACGTTACTCAGCATGACAGATTATTAAAACGATAACTGTTTTTTAAAACCGATACCGATAACCGTAGCTGGAAAAAAGGACGAACACGGCGGCATCTGAGCAGAAAACGCAGCCACAGTGAAGCACGGCGGTGGAGGGGCGATGATGTGGGACGTCCGTCTGACGGGTAAAAGCTCAGCTGAACCCGGGTCACGTGACAGAACCACGATCCCAAACACGGCAGGAAACCAGAGAGTTGATTAAACAACGACCGCCGTCACCGTGGTACTCACAGTCGCTGTCCGTCGTTCTGGGTGTAGAAGCTGACCGACTTGATGGTCGCCACGACGACCACCATGCAGAGCGTCACGGGAACGAAGAGCATGATGACGTGCTTGGCCCCGTACTTCAAGGTCAGCTCCTCGTCCTCGTCCTCGTCGGTCTCCACCACCCGCGGCCGGGCGGCGGCGGGGGGCTGTCCGTTCTGCTCCGGGCCCCCTCCCCCGCCGTCGCCCCCTCCGGCCCCCGACCCTCCTCTGGACCGCTGGCGGGGCGCGTCGCCGTCCTGTTGCTGCTGGGCGGGCTCGGGCGCCGCGGCGGCCTCTGGTTGGTCCTGCGGAGAGAACAGTCAAGTTAGCTTCACGCCTGACGTGCAGCCGCCTGGAGAGGAGCGACAGCAACGGGCGGAAGGTTGTGGAATAAAACCAGTGAAGAAGAAACGGATGAGCAAAGTGGGCGGAGCAAGAACGGATAACTAACTGGGACGGCCTCCCTTCACCAGCCCTTTAATACTCTGATATCTCTAATTATCTCTAATTAAGAGGCTTCAACAGAGCTTTTCCTCGTCTCTGGTGTTAGCTAGCGCAGCTGCAAACCAACCTCTAAGCACCACACTTCCACCACCGTGCTGCACAGTTGCTTTTCCTCAAACCTGGTTCTGTGCGTCGTGAACAAACAAATCTCCACCTTGGCCTCATCTGACCAAACGACATCGTTCCAGAAAGTCTAGCGGTTTGTTTAGATCCAACTTTGAAAACTTAAAGTCACGCTCTTTTCTTTCTCCCAGCAACCCTTCCACGCCAGCTTTACTTTTTGGTTCCTTCCTTTTCTTTCTGATTGTGCTGTCAGAGTTTTGTTGTTTAACATACTGACTGGTGCTCATGGAGCCTCAGGTGTACTTCTAGACCACACGTGTCAAACACAAGGCCCGCGGGCCAAATGTGGCCCTCGAGAGCTTGTGCATTATTGGCTTAAATTTTAAACCAATATTTTAAGACTTAAAATAACCTTAAACAGCTTTCAAGCGCATGTTGACAATAAACTACATCTCCCATCATGCACTTCGTCGTTACCTACAATGATGAGCAAGACGATTTTTCAGAACTGATGGACTTTAGAAAAACCTTGACGAACTAAGGAAGGCAGTTTCATGAACGATGGGAAAACAATTACAAGTTTGTATCTCAAGGTGAAATAACAGCGTGTCTTTTGTGTTATGAGGCGGGTGTCAGTCGTGAAAGAATTTAATCTACGTCGGCATTTTGACAGAAAACACGGAGCTAAGTATGCTAAATTTAGCCTGCAAGAAAAACAAAGAATCGCTTCTGCTTCTGAAACCAAGGTAATGGATACTCTTACAACCACAAACCCTGAGTTTAATATAATAATGACTTAAATGTTTGAAACTTGAATACATAATAAATACAGAAACATTTATTCAACAATAAAGTAAGGTGTAGTTTAATTCATTTTGATTTACATTTCATTTTGTTACATTCATGCTGTCAATGTGGCCCTTCAACCGTGATGCTGATGTGGGTTAAGGGTTAAGGGTTAAGGGTTTAGGGTTTAGGGTTAGGGGTTAGGGGTTAGGGTCAACCGTGATGCTGATGTGGCCCTCAGTGAAAATGAGTCTGAACCCCTGATGTAGAGCTTTTTATGATTATTCTGATCATCATCAATAACTGCCTCTCTGGAGGAACAAACCGTTATAATGTCTCCACATCTTCTGATGATGCAAACTTATAGATTTAATTCACTTGGAAGAATTAAGGTTTTACTTCCTCGCTGTGTCTTAGCTTCTGCTAAATTAATAATAACACTGTAATATGTGTTCAGCTCATCTTTTTTCACATGACCGCAAGCGTAGAAGACTGTTGCATTATTAAATAAGGAGCTTAAATAAAAGGAGATGACAAGTTGAACCCAAGAAGCCTCTGAAACATTTAATATGAAACCAGTCGACCATAAAAAAGTAAACGTCCCTCCTTTTTGGGAGCAGCTGGGATCACTACGACCTACTTGACTAACAATCAACAATGAAACAGTAACTCAAACACTTGACCGTCGGGTCGTCCGTGATCGTGTTACAAAGCTCAACGGGCTCAGTGTCACAGATTACCCGCCCCCCGAACAATAACCCCGCCCACGCCCTCACCTACCCCCGAGGACCCGTCCCGTTGGGACAGAATAAGAGCCACAGATATCAGGAGACTCCGTGAGCTGGGAACCGTGGGGCAGGTGTGGACTCGGCCTGGTTCAGACCAGGTACGGTTTCCCTGCAGCGGAGCGCCGGGAATCTGGGCGGGAAAAGCTGTCCGAGCCGCTGAGCAGCGCTGCAGCGTTTCCCAGTCCTGGGAACGAGGCCAGCGGTCCTCCCAAGGCCACGAGATACAGACTCCTCTCTGAACCAGTGAGACCAGTCACACTGGGACGACACCTAATCACCAGCAGCCTGAGAGAAATAAAACCTGTCATTGATCCACTTCGTAAGTGTCTGAGGTTGTTAAGTTACTCTGGCAGTAAAAGGGAACTTTGGCTCTTTCTCTCAGCTGTGGAGGAAACGCATTTATGCCGAGTCACAGCAGAACGAAGAGCACGAACACACCGTCACTAACTTGTAAAGTTTAACAAGTTTGCTGCAGCGGCGTCATTTACGGGCCGATCAGACCGGGAGCAGGGATGTCGTCACCATCCGCCCTGTCGTCAGCTCACGCCGAACCTGTTGGCTAACCGTTAGCCGGCGTGTCGACACGCACAGAGACGGGAAACATGCTTTCACACTGACCATGTTGTTCTCGATGTCCCCCACATTGTTCGCCATGGTCGGCTCGGCTGACGCTCGTCCTCACATGCAAACCGAATTCATACAAGCTGAAAAGAGAGAAAAAAAAAAAAAACAAATCGTCAGAAAATAATCCAGTAAACACACATGATAAACAACCCTGAATCACATCAGTGATGGAGATTTAAATATCTGATCTGCCACTGACAACATGGCAGTTTATACACAACGTATCAGACAGTAAAATAAATGGAGATTTAATAGTTTTAATTCACAATAAAAGCCTCGCATTGTAAAGGTTTATCTCAGCGGTGAATGTGGAGTCACTTCAACAGAACGACTAAAAGCGTGACCTCCGTGATGACTCAAAGACTTATTTCTGGGCGTATCAGTGCATCATCCTTGTTGTGATGGACTTTATCAGGATTCAGCTTCCTGATTGAGCTCTTAAGATCTGTATCGTTTCAAGTCAGCGTCATTTCCCACATTTATCACAAGTTCTGAACACACCATCTGGATTTCTTAGGAATAGTTTAGTTTAAATTCATTTATAACGATTAATTTAAATGCACCGACTGTTGAAACGCTGAAGCCCGCTTCGGTTGGGGTGTTACAGCGAGGTTTGTGAAAGAATAAATCGTCACCATCACTGATTAAAAAACGAATTTAGTTGAATGCGACGTTCACTGTACAGACAAAACAGTCGGAAAACACACCACCCGCCAAGAGCTGGCTTTAAATAAACAAAACGAGTGAGAGGCAACGATTAATTTAATATGTTTCGGCTCCAACCGTGATTCAACCCTGGCTGAAGGTGCTGGTCACGCGAATGTGTTTTGTTTTGTGAATAGACGTCAACTCGTTTCCATGAGGGTGTTAATCACCGCAGCAGCGGCGGCGCGGCTCCGCCGTCACCGGGACGAGGTCCAGCTCCGCGGCAGGCATCCTAAACGACGGAGCGGCGAACTTAGTCGGAGCCGAGTCCGGTCCGACAGCGGTGCAGGGTTGTTTCGTTGTCGGGGCACCGGGGGAAGGGTGGGCTAGTTAACTTTAGCCGCGAACGTCACGTTAACTCACGGCGACCAGCGGCCGCGCGGGTCGGCTGGCGCGGGTCACCGACTGAGATCCGGTCAAATGTAGTTTCTGGGGACCTTTCACTCACCTGAAACGAACGGGAGCTACTTTGATTATTTATTTCTTTTGAATCCTCGAGCAGCTTCGGACCGGAGGACTCTGCCCTTCTTTGTTGTTCCTGTCAGCTCACAGAACTTCCGGTTTCTGGCGCGAGTCACTTCCGGTTCGACTCGACTGAGAAACGCGTTGTTCATGCTTTACTAATAATGTATCCTGTGCGTAAAACATACTTTGAAATGGCGCCCCGGTGTGAGAGAGCAGGCGATTATATGTTTCTTGCGGTGGTGTGTTAATGTCTAACAGCAGAGACCAGTGGAGGAAAACACGAAGACCGCCGCCATCTTGGGAGGGGAAACGTCTCAGCGAACGCTTCTCTTTATTTCTGGGCTCTAACATCCTTTTCTGCCCACATACGTGTGTCAAGTCAAAGTTTATCTCTACAGCACATTAATTACAACAACCTGAGGAGTCTTAACTGAAAATAGTTGGTCTGGACCAGTCAACTCATCTGTTTAAACGCACTGTCAAAAATTACACCACATGTAATCTGTTGTTTAGTTTTTTTTTTCCAAAATTATGTATGCCGCATACACAAGAGATGTATTTCTCAAATAGATAAATAATGATACCTCACACACGTAGATATGTACATTGGTATAAAATGTATTATTCTGTAGATTTTATTTTGGAGAATATACTGTGGAATTGTTCTGCAAAATATATTCATATTAATTTGATCATTTTTTTTATTATCTTATCTGCTGTATAATATCAAATGAATAATACACTGGCAAATGAAACACGGGTTTTTGTTTACTAGATGCATTACTGGCAAAATACTTTAATATTCCAGTTCTGGTGTGTGTGTGTTTTTTCCATTTTTTCGTTTTCATGAGGATGATTTCATAAACAATATACCTAACCCTAACCCTAACCCTATTTCTACAGTATTTGCTAGTTTGTTTAAAAACAACTAATTTGAAGAAATACAAAAACATATAAAATATCCCGAGTGTGCTTTTAAGTTGAAAAAAACAACTCAGCCAGCGGTCGGCTGGTTGTACTTCCGGTGTTAAAGGTGAACTCTCAGAGCTAAAGGAGTCTTAGAAATTCGACCGAAAGCGACTAAAAAGGCCTCTAAAAGCATGGTTAGTACGTCCTTATATACGGTTCATTGACCGAGCCGGTGTGTAGCGATGCTCGGGCCGAAGCACGGTGTCGGTGTTGAGGTATAATCGTCAGAGAGGAGACGGCGGTAGCTCCGTGCTAACGCTGGTAGCTCCGTGCTAACCCTGGTTAGCGCGAATGTGGAGCGGTTTCGGTCGAACAGCTGCAACAAACCCCCGACAGATTTAAGACACCTATTCAATGGAAAATGGGTGTCCTAACGCTTGTTAGTTGACTGACCCCGTTTGAAGTGATTTTGGGTGTGAAAGCAGCAATAATAAAGGTGGTTTGGTTGAGGCTTATAAATAAGGATTAAACCATCAATGTGTTAATGGCGTCTGTTGGTTAAATTTCTTTTAAAGTTATTATTTAAAGCTGCTGTTGTTTCCTTATTCCACATAGGGTTCTTGTTTAAATGAGTTGTGTGCCTTCTAAAGCCAGTGTATGTAGAAAAACCACCTCTGACCACCTGGGGGCAGCACTTCATAGGAAAATGATCCAATTGTTCATTAACTAGGACCAGTTAATCATTCCTGTTCATAACTGAGTTTATTTCTAGCATTAAAGGAGTGTTTTTAAAGTGGTCTTATATTTATTAAGGTGTTTAATGAGAATCTAATAATGCTCGTCTGGTTTTCCAGTCTCACACCATCCTGCTCGTGCAGCCCACCAAACGGCCCGAGGGACGGACGTACGCCGACTACGAATCAGTGAACGAGTGCATGGAGGGTAAGCTGCTGACGGCTGGGCGTCTCTGGGGGGGGACGGGCTCTCAGGTGTCCAGGTGAAGACGCACAGCTGCCCTTTATCTCACCACGGCCTCAACAAATACAGATTAAATCAGATTCATCATCCCTGAAAGGTGGAGGGATTTTGTGAGTGCTCCAGCTGGCTTTAAAAACACCTTTTGAAGTCTTTTTTGTTGTTTTTTTTTTTTTCCCAGTCACAGATGGCAGTCAGGTCTGGCTTTGATCAAACCGTCACCGGTTTCATGAACCTTTCTTCTGCTGTGGGATTTCTGGGTTTCTCTCAGATTGTCTATAATCTGTTTTCTGCCTTCCCTCTGTGATGGGCGCCAACAGCTGTCTCTCTGACATTATCGCTGATCTCTTTCCTCCTCGGCACTGTGTTTAAAAATGACCAGAACTAATCCGAACTGCTTATTTTCATTGATATGTGCTGTTCTAGTCTGCTTTAACACTGAGGCCTCTGACTTCCATGTTTTCTGTCTCCAGGTGTGTGCAAGATGTATGAGGAGCATTTAAAGAGGATGAACCCCAACAGTCCGTCGATAACGTACGACATCAGCCAGCTGTTCGACTTCATCGACGACCTGGCTGACCTCAGCTGCTTGGTGTAAGTTTGAGAGGCTCATTTCCACTTTTATAGATGTAGATTTACTTCTGACGTCCACACACTCCCCTTAAACTCAGTTTATCACCAAGATATGCCGTCAAACCAATTAATAAACTAATAATGTCCATTAAAATGGTAGAAATGCGTCTAAAAGTCATGTGATCATGACTGGAACACTTTCTGTTGCCATATTTATTATTATTGAATCTTTCTTCACGCGTGTGTCGACTATAAGTCTGTTAGGGTTAGAAACTCCTTCCTCCTTTTTACTCCCTAGAATTTACACAAAATCTGACGGACACTTTTTTTTTTTTTTTTTTTTAAGTTTTCTTGACTATTTAAGTCATAAGTCAAATAGTGAAAAAATGAAATCCGTGTAGATGAATATGATCTTATTCTGGGGAGGTAGTTTGTGTTCAGGCTGCAGAGCAGCTGCGTTTCTCCACAGCGACCACTAGAGGGCGCAGAAACGAGGCAGCGGGCTACATGAAGGAAAATACAGACAGGAACAGAGTCATACCTGCTCAGGTGGTCCGGGACACCTGGACCACGCCCTTAAAGCAGAGTCAGCACACCCTTTATTTTATTCTATTTCATCATTATGTTGGAAAAGAATTAATCTGCAAAGACTTTTGTAGAACGTGAGCTGAATGAAGAAGAGTAAAGGGAAAAAGGTTTGAATCCCAGAGTTTCCTTTGACAAAACCTTTAGAACGACGGTATTATTAAGACGTAATATTAAGATAAGATAAGATAAGATATTCCTTTATTTGTCCCACAATGGGGAAAAATTACAATGTTACAGCAGCAGTGAGAATAGCAATAAGAAGAGAAAAGGACAACAATAAAATAGGATAAAACAATAATAAAAGCAAACAATAACTACAATAGAGAATATATAATAAATAATAAATAATAACTCTGACTTTATTTACAAGGATATGTTGGTAGTGATTACTACACCTGAGAAGTTATTGCACGTCAGTGAGTATGTATATTGCACACAATAGTAATTAAGGTTCGACCTGTGGCAGCAGCCGCTCTGCCGCAGCGCCCTTGAGCCAGACGCGCTGGACGACAGGAAAGGTTTCTCTCTTTTTTTTAATCTGAGAACGTGAAACTTTCCGCCTCAGGTATCGCGCCGACACGCAGACGTACCAGCCGTACAACAAGGACTGGATCAAGGAGAAGATCTACGTGCTGCTGCGCCGCCAGGCCCAGCAGGCCGCCAAGTGAGGAGGAGGAGGAGGAGCGGGGGGGGGGGGGGGGGGGAGGAGGAGCGGGGGGGGGGGGGCTGTGAAAGTCCTCAGTAACATGTTTTAGCAAGTTTTTCATGTTTTGTGGTTTTTTTCAGACTGAAATGTATTTTCTATTTTAATGATTGACTTATTAATAAAGATTCTGATTAAATAATGTTTTTGAAAACCCTCATTTTTCCTCTTTGTTTAGTTTGATCCGTAAATATTTTGACTTTAGATGATAATTAGTCTTCTGTGTTTCCTTGAACTGTAGTTTAGATGAAAATAGCTGAATTATTGGTAGATGGTTTTATTTCCTCTAAACAGTCCAGAAGCCAAGAATCGTTACTTTCACCACATATGTGAAAGAAAAGTCTCAGTAAATCATTTTTCTACGCTCTTTTAGTTATTTTCCTCCAGATTATGAAGCAGATGATTTCATTTGTGATGCTTCTCAGAAATTGTTTATTGAATAAAGAACATCTGGATTTCATTTGCTTGGCTGTCGTTGACGTCACGTTTTAACAAGTTTAAAAATGTTCTTTCACAGTTTGATAGACTTTCTAAATAAATGAGGTTATTATTTAAAATGAAAGTTTGTTATCTTGTTGTGTTGACTTTTTATTAAAAATCTGTTTAAAAGCACTATTTTAGTCTTTTCCTTTTGTTTGACTTCAGAAGATGTAAGTTGAACTTTGACCCGTAAGGTTCTGGGTTCTGTGGTTTCTTCCTGTTTTCTTTTACCATCTTCTGATTCTAGATGTCAGTTTTATCTGCAGGAATACTTGAATATTCCATTTCTACCGTCAGCCTGCTTCCTGGTGTCGACCCAGCCGTGGCAGGGTTTGGAGAGCGGCTGGTGACCTGACCTGCAGACGCTGAAGCGTGACCATGAGGAGCCCAGCAGAGGTCGACCCGCCTGGTCCGGTGTTCATGACAGCGGGTCGTCTCACCGACCCAGTGATGTTTCAACTTCTGCGTGCAGCTTTGAGTCTCCTTGTGCACCTTGTTTCAAAAATCTGATTTGTTCTCCTATGTAGCTACATATCAGACAGCTGCTGCCGTCTGTTCGCGTCGCTCTGTGATGACATCACCAAACAGCTGTGTGGGTTCTTCTCTGCAGCGCTGCAGCCAGCAGTGCTGAGCTTCCTTTTGTTTAACTGCTCAGTTGTTCTCAGCTACGTGAAGGAAGTAACGTATGTCTCGTGTGGTGCTGCTAAATGTGGAGCATCGTATTTTTTACAGACATTGCAGCAAACTAGTGTTCTGGTCAACTTGAAAACGACAAAGAACAGTTCTGCCAGACGGGCCAATCACATTTGTCGACACATGGTTACATTTGAAAAGAGGCCCGGCCTACTTTACAGGGTTGAGGCTCCCTCATATGATGTAGATGTGGCGTCGTTTTGATACAGAAGCATGAATCAGACTCTACACAGCAGTTGTTTGGGCCTCTGTTACACCTCTGTTACACCCCTGTTACACCTCTGTTACACCCCTGTTACACCTCTGTTACACCTCTGTTACACCTCTGGTATCCAAGGAGGAACAGAGCGCAGCAGCAGTTGTTTCGGCCTCTGTTACACCCCTGTTACACCCCTGTTACACCTCTGTTACACCCCTGTTACACCCCTGTTACACCTCTGTTACACCCCTGTTACACCCCTGTTACACCCCTGTTACACCTCTGTTACACCCCTGTTACACCTCTGTTACACCCCTGTTACACCTCTGTTATCCAAGGAGGAACAGAGCGCAGCAGCAGTTGTTTCGGCCTCTGTTACACCCCTGTTACACCCCTGTTACACCTCTGTTACACCCCTGTTACACCCCGTTACACCCCGTTACACCCTGTTACACCTCTGTTACACCTCTGTTACACCCCTGTTACACCCCTGTTACACCTCTGTTACACCCCTGTTACACCCCTGTTACACCTGTTACACCCTGTTTACACCTCTGTTACACCCCTGTTACACCTCTGGTATCCAAGGAGGAACAGAGCGCAGCAGCAGTTGTTTCGGCCTCTGTTACACCTCTGTTACACCCTGTTACACCTCTGTTACACCCCTGTTACACCTCTGTTACACCTCTGTTACACCCTGTTACACCTCTGTTACACCTCTGGTATCCAAGGAGGAACAGGGCGCAGCGGCAGTTGTTTCGGCCTCTGTTACACCTCTGTTACACCCCTGTTACACCTCTGTTACACCTCTGTTACACCCCTGTTACACCTCTGTTACACTCTGTTACACCCCTGTTACACCTCTGGTATCCAAGGAGGAACAGGGCGCAGCAGCAGAGGAACTACCTATTAACGTAGCTCCACAGCAGGGTGAAATAAAGGCACACAGAGGCCGACGCAACGACGATGAAGGTGTCTCACAAAGCTACAGCGCCACCTGCTGGCAGAGACGACTAAGAGACTCAAGGGAGGAAAACAGAAGGAGACCAACTTCAAAAGTTAATTTGCGGTGCTTCAATGCAGAAACCCGGATAATTTCCAGGGGTTCACATACTTTTTGCTTCCAGTGCTGCCCGCATATGCTTGATGGATCATAATAAGATACTTCTGGATGTGTCCCATCATTCAAACCCCATACAGACCAGTAACTGGTGTTAATATTGGACTGTGCATCCCTGTCTTAGACTGATGTCGCTGATTATTATTTTTACCTTTTTTTTTTTACTTTTTCCAATCTTGTCTCCACTTTAAAGTAGAGGAAGTTCTGGGAATCAGTTTTAATTTTTCCCTTGTTGGCCCAGTAGCAGATGGTGTAAGTGTTTGAAATATTGATTTTGTTTTCCTCACTCCACCTAAAGTTAAGTCTGATAATATATTTACAGTTTCACGGACCCAGCGGATCAATGAAGAAGCCCATAAAGACGTCTGTGAGCGGGATGCTGGGGCTCCAGGCCGGGGCCCGGACACCTGAAGCCGCCTGACGGAGCTCGGGAAGCGGCCGCTCTGCCTCCAGAGCTCCGCCGCTGACACCGGAGCCTCTCATGACTAATTTTTCCCTTTTTTTTTTTTTCTCTCCCCCCCCCCCCCCCCCCCCCCCCCCCCCCCCCCCCCCCCCCCCTCCACCTTTTGTGTGGTGATCGCAGTGTGTTTCTCACACCCACTCCGGTACCCCCACCCCCTCCCCCTCTCCTCCTTTTAGCATCTGAAAAGACCACTGAGTGAGAATCGATGGCGCAGCGGCCCGCTTGACAGGACAATAAACCACAAAGAAGGGGTGAGTTCTTTCCCTTTCATCGTTTCTTTTCCCTCCTCTCTCCATTTTTTTTTTTAAATCGCCGGATTCCTCTCTCTAATGGCACGAGGGAATCACTCGGGGCTGGACGCGTGGAAATGATATTTACCACAAGGCATCTTTTGTTACCCGCGGTCTGATTTACAGCAGGCGTCAGCCGCGCGGCTCGCGCTTCAAATGTCTGAAAAAACGGAGAGAAATGCGCGGCGGGAGATGTTCCGCACCGATCCGGCGGAACATGGATGCACCGAGAGCGCCCCGTTCACCTTACGTAACCTGTGAAGGCATCGCAGGATCCCGGGGATCGGCGGAGGACGCGGCGCGGCGCGGCGCGGCGCGCACCTGCCGCTGCGGGTTTGCGCGAGGGTTTGATTGGGCGCTGCGGTACCTGGAGGTGTTGATGCGACTGTAAACACCGATATGTCAGCGGGACCGGACACCGGGGTTCGTCTCTCTCTTTCCGGCTCAAATCAGCGTGAAACGGTCAGAACCGCGCGTCACCGCTTCTAACCGCGTCGCTCCCGCTCGAGCGGTCCGTCTGTTTACAGCTGAGGCGCACGAGCCACAACAATAGCATCCATGTTCCTCGTCAGCCTCGGGGCGTAATCGATACCGAGAATTATCAGCGCGTTGTCGGTATGGATCCGGGACCCGCGGCATCGACCCCGGCCCCGGTGGTAACCTCGGGTGACCTGATAGCATGTGGCGGTGTGTCTGTGCCCCCCCCCCCCCCCCCCCCACAGCCTCTCCGCCCCAGGAGCAGCCATGCCCCAGCGGAGGGAGGTGTCGTCTGCGTCCCGCCGCCTCGGCCCGGCCTCCGCCCGCCCGCAGACGCCTCGGTCCGGTACCGGCCGCGGCTTCCCATGAGGCCCCCAGCAGCACCCAGCTTTCCAGCTCTGTATGGGGCCCCCGCACACCTGAAGTAGGTCTCATGTCACTGTCCAGTCTGGAACAGAGCATCCTGGGATGAGGAGACGCTCTGGGGTTTAACGGACCGGTTCTTCTGGGTTCTGCTCATAAAAACGGTTCTTTGAAGAGTCTCGTTCATCTGAAACATGGATCAGCTGTTTTCTGTATTTGACATAAATAAGATGCATTTGAACATCTACCTTTCAGAAACTTTTTTCTAGGTTCTGCCACAGCATTTGATTTGAGGTCTGGACTTTGGACCGGTCCTCCTAAAGGACCGGTCCTCCTAAAGCCCTCTGATGCTGGAGCTGTCCATCACCACCTCCTGACCCAGTTTAAACCCAGCCTTTCCCGTCAGACAGAGGGCCTCATGTTCACCTCCAGAATGTTCTGGTGCTCATAGAGGTCCACTCGGTACCGGTGAGGGTGGCTGCAGAACCAGCCTCCTTAATATCAGTTGTTACATTATTTTTTATTATTTTACAGATGAGGCTCATTGTTTCTAGAACCTGTAGTTCTGATCCCGGGGTCAACATCTGGAGAGATCAACATCTGTCCTGAATGTTTTACTGTCGTCTCTGAACAGAACAGTGAAAAAAGTCCAAATTTTTGCAAAAAAAAAAAAGCAGAATTAAAAGTGGGAACTAATCTTTACATGAATGTAACTGTTAACTGCAGAAAATGAATCGCAGACAGAGCAGATAAAAAAGAAAGCTTCTTCCAGTCTTTCTAACATCTGGAACCAGTGGATCTCAGAGCTTCTTCTCATCCCAGGATCATGAAACATCCGTTTGTGTTCGTTTCTCCTCACAGCTGTTTGATTAATCAGGAGTCAAACATGAACAAGAACAGAATTAACCGTTTCCTTCTCCTCTCAGCTGACATGGAGGATGAAGATGGGACTTGTCTACTTGACGTTTTGTGGTGAGTCTGAAACGAGCAGTAAAATTGAATTTTAGTGGATTTCCTGGTAAAGTCGGGTCCTGATTCTGACATCCTCCCCCCTGAACCGGACCTGAACCGGACCTGAACCGTCACGGGTCAGTCGGGTTAATTCTAGTCTCTTGTCTCTGCAGTGACCCTCAAGCCCTGAACGACTTCCTTCATGGGACCAGTGAGGTAAAACAATCAAAGATCAATCGTTTGAGATTAGGGGTGCACAATAACTATCAGGTCAATAACTATCGGGTCAATAACTATCGGGTCGATAACAGGAAATGATGACGTCATCCCGATAACTCCGATATCACGACGAATAGCCCGATAACATTTATATTTCTGTCAACACAGCAGTGTCTCGCTCCCTCTGAGCCTTGAATGACCAGCAGTGAATGTTATGTTCAAGTGACGTCGGCATAATCAGAAAAACGATTACTCAATCAGGAAAATCAAGAATACCCCCTCATGCCAGAAAACAACTCGTTAACTCGTCATAATTTTAGTAGTTGCTGACTTTAATTGATATTCGCAGTATTTTCCCTCATGTTACACATAAAAAAATATACATATAGAAAAGGCTGAAAGAACGACTAGCAAACGAGGGAAAGTGGGAATTTACGGTACACCTTGAATGCAGCCTGCAGCACAGCGCTGATCACAACAAACATGGCGGCGTGGAACTTGGTTAAAGTTTCAGAAGAAGATAGTTTGGTGGTTATTTGTGACGAATCCTCCGAGTGAATTCTACGAGGAGGGAAGCACAAGCTTTAATACGTAAAACCTGATCAGCCACCTACAACATAACAATCACTTCCATGGAGGTTTGAAATCATGCTAACGTGGGCTAACGGAAGCTAATGCTAAGGTGCGTTAGCCAGCAGCAGTCTCTCCTCTCCCTCATTCCTCTCATCTAAAGCTTCCATGAGATTAAAAACAAAAACTACTGAACCTCATTTACTTTAATTAAAGGTATTAATTTAAATGGAACCACAAGCCAAAATCCTTTAAATGTTAATCTTTTTCAGTTAGTAATTCTGATGCATGTATTTCCATCAGTTCAAGGAGCCTTTATTTTTTATATCAGTCAGTAATGAACCTTATTTAAGTTAATGTGAGATATCAAATAGGTTTGTTTGATAGCTTTAAGAAAATGTTTGAGAGGCTTGACAATAGTTTTTCATTGGAAAAAATAAATATCTGTTCATTTAAAGAGTCAAAACTATTTTTGATTTTGTTCATAGTATTGATGTAACGATTTTAGGTATATGTGTGTGTTATTGATTATCAGTTATCGGTTTTAAAAATCAGGTATTGTGCATCCCTGATTGAGAAGGAAATATGTGGCGCCGTCATGAAAGAGGCTTGTAACGTGACACCAGGTGTGTAACGTGACACCAGGTGTGTTTTCTCCCACCAGCTGCAGCCCGAGGACCTGCTCATTAACTCCTCCTCTGGGGGGGCCTCCCTCTTCACGGATGCCCCGGTGAGTCTGGATCCACAGCCAGCAGCATCGACCCCCCGGAGGGAACCATGTTTTCCTGTCAACTCTAATCATTCTCCGCCTCTTTCTTAACTCAGAGTCCCGTGTCTCTGCTGGGGGACGGCGGGGACTCCCCAGACACGCCTCCGCCTGGCTGCGTGGACCTGTCCTTCCTGGAGGAGGCCCTCCTGTCTTCTCCAGAGGCCGCGGAGGAGCCAGGAGCCGAGCAGGTGGGGCCACCTGTTGAGGAGGAGGAGGAGGAGGAGGAGGTAACCTGTGACATCCTGCAGCAGAGCCTGCAGGAGGCGGAGATCACAGAGCAGACCATGGCTCTGGAGGCGGGACTGACGCAACCGGAGGACGCTCTGTCCCTGTACTCAGAAACCCCGCCCGCCGTGCCCTTCGCACCCAAGCCCGTGACCCTGCCCGTCACCTCGGCGTTGCCTAGAGACACCCAGGCGGCGGTGGAGCCCCCCCAGCCCTCCCTGCTGGCTGTTGGACCGGGTTGTCCGTCTCTAAAACCAGCCGCCGCCCCTCAGCTGATGGGCCTGCTACCCGGAAACGTGTTTCCGTCGCCGTCCCCGGAAGCCTCCTTCTCCCTGAGTCCGGCTCAGGGCTCCAGGATGATCATCCACAAGGCCGTGCCCGGCGTCACCAGTCGTCCCGTCATCGCTGCGGCCGCTCCGGCGCCACCGGGCATCGTCCTGCAGCGCGCCCTCCCCATCCAACCCAAGCTGCCCATCAGCATTCAGCCCAGACTGGTCCAGATCAGTCCCAAACCTTCTGGGCAGAAACCCGCCGCCGGTCTCACGTTCGTCGCCGGGAACACCCCGCCGAATATCTTACTGCCCCAAGCTGCGGGCCAGAAGACGGCGGCTCCGCGGCCGGCGCACCAGCTTCCCAAACCAGTCAGCCTGCAGCTGGTCAACCAGGGCGGCTCCTTCGTGCTGCACCCTCAGGGACTCTTCCAAGGTCAGAACCAGTTCCTTCTTCCGGGCCAGTCCCCCGTGACCATCTCCCAGCCTGCCAGAGCCGCTCAGCCGCTGCTGACCTCCGGTCACCACGGCGCATCCTTCCACGGCGTCGCCCCCTCCACCGGGCAGCTGGTGGACGGCCCTCAGATCCTGACCGTGCCCCAGAGGCAGCTGAACTTCAGCCCGGTCTTCGCCACTCCATCCGGGCAGCTGGCGCTCCCCCAGGCCACCGTGCTCTCAGGACCTCTGCAGCTCCAGTCGGCCCCCGCCGCCGTCTTCCAGATGCCAGCGCAGCTGGCTGGAGCCTACGCTCCGGGGGGGCAGGGTCAGCGAGCCACCCTGGTCCACAGTCCCGCCCTCACCAACCACATCACCCTGATCAACAGTTCAGGGGTGCTTCCCCCGGATCTCACTTCCATCTCCATCGTCAACGGTCCCTCGGTGGTGCAGGGGCTGCCGTTCTCTGCCCGGGCCCCGGCCCCGCCCCCAGCCCCGCCCCCAGCCCCGGCTCCTCAGACGGGACTGACGGAGGGGGCGCTGAGCCTCCAGCAGGCCTCGGTGGTGCTGCTGCCTGACCGGGCTGTTCAGGAGGAGACGAGCGGCCCAGAGGAGACGTTCCAGCAGCTCCAACAGGTGAGTTCTGACTGAAACTGGGTTTTACAGTTTACCTGCTTAGAGGGAAAAAAATACGGATTTCTCAGCTTCCTGAGCCGACGTCCCTAATAAATAAATAAAATAAATCCATAAATGAGCCAAACTAAAACTTTCAAGGGTGAACATGTGATGCTCGTACTGAACGGAAGTAACACCTGCCAGTTTCTGCTGATTTCCTGGACCGGTACCAGCTGACTCTGGTCAGAACCAGTCGACTGGTGCATCCCTACTTCAGTCAGACATGAAAATGGGTCAGGGGTTAAAAGGGTGAGAAGAGTGGGCGCGCCCGGGGGGGGGGGGGGTCGTGGTACTGCAGGTGGACTGTGAGAGGTCATTAAAGTTAAACAAGTATGTTTTTAATCCTTGATCTTTTTTAGATATGTTTTTAATTACTGTAAAATATTCATGAAATTATTACAAAAACATAAATATGTAATTAAACAAACCAGTTAAGTGTTATTCTGCTGTCATCTTACTTTAATATGACAAGTGTCGCCTTAGTTGTTGAGCCCTTATATTAATATCAGAACACTGGTTCTAGTCAGCGTTGTCAGGTGTACGATAATTATTGTATTTCTACGATAACCTGGCCCTCTGTACGATCAATAATCCAAAAAAAGGCCAAATGTACGATAATTTGACTATTTTACATTATTGCCTGATGCAACTGTCAGAGTTTTTTTGTGAACCCTGAAGGCACCTGTTCCCATGTGACATGTTTCCAGCCAATCGCGCTTTGCTGAGCGTGAGATACGAACAACTAGCATGACCGGCTAAATGGGCTGAATGGTTAGCTTCGCCCGCTATTTAACACTAGAGTGATTAAATTTGACTAGAGCGCATCATTGGGTTTGTTATTTTGGTTTTGACAGATGTACGATAATTTCCCTCAAAATACGATAATTCAGAGTCTGGTACGATAATCCTACGTCTCCCACCTGGCAACGCTGCTTCTAGTCCTGTATGTTGGTCACAGTTGTGATTAAAGGTTCTGGTGGGCCCAGAGATTTTTCACATGTCAGATTGGGCCTTGGTGTTCTGAAGGAGGAAGTGAGCGCGCTCAGTTCACGTTCGCGAAAAATATGAACTAGTTTGTAACTTTCGTTCAATTAACGCGTTCAGGTACAACGCTGCTTGATGCAAACTTCTAGCCAACGGGAGCAGTTTTCCGCCAGAGCTTTGGCTAGCTCTGACAGTGTTCAACGTTAGCTGTAGCGAACTGCAGTAACCTTGTTTTACCGCAAAATATGAAAACGATTGAAACCAGAACTCATCAAATTCAATCCACTGGTAAATGTAGCTAGGAAATGTGAACGTACGCTCGTCTGCCTCGTCCCCGGCGTGGACAGAACTAGGTCCTGGTTCTGGTCTCGCTTAGCATCGTAACCTCCAAGTACACATGAATGAAGAACGTTGGTCTGACTGGAATAATGGATCAATCCGACCCGACTGGTTCTGACTGGAATAATGGATCAATCTGACCCGACTGGTTCTGACTGGAATAATGGAACAATCCGACCCGACTGGTTCTGACTGGAATAATGGAACAATCCGACCCGACTGGTTCTGACTGGAATAATGGATCAATCCGACCCGACTGGTTCTGACTGGAATAATGGAACAATCTGACCTGATTGGTTCTGGACAGGATTTACTGACCGTCCAAGAGTAATTTAAAGGGCCCATTTCTATCTTAAACCTGCTGGGACGACTAGTTCCTCTAAAGCTCCTGGTTCTGAATAATCTCTCTGATCATAAACCGACGGGCTACAACAACTGCTTCTCTAAGATCATTGCTGATGTCTGTCCTCCTTGGCGTTGTGTTAACTCTCAGAGGGCTGAACTACGAAGCAAGTTGGACACAGCCAGGCTTTCTTTGGGTGAGCTAGCTTAACAAACCTGAAACTCTCCATCAGAGATAACCGGTACCACGACGGTGGTTATCAACTATCTTTGTTAACCGCAGCTTTCTGCTTTCTGCTCTGTGCGCGTTCACATAAAAGGGGGCGTTTGATGCGTCATTTGACGCCTCTTCCGGATCAAATGGATAGATGGCGGTCCGTATATTTCAGTCAGGAGGAACAGGTTTTAATAATGCAGGGCTATGAGGATTTCAAAGAAATCTTTACGGCCAAAAGCAACACTGTAGGTGCGAATAAAGCCAGAGAGGAGTGCTGGCAAAAAATTGCAGATCGTGTAAATTCGTAAGTTATATTTATTTCACCACTTAATAGGGCTGGGCCAAAAAATCGATTTTTATATTAATCGCGATTTTTTTCTTGGGATTTTAAAAAATCGATTCTCATACACGAATCGATTTTTGGCTCCGTGGAAATACTCCGCTCGCTGTCTCTTTTGTCATCTACACTTCCGGAAATAGAAGCACGTGTGTCACCATAGTAACCAGAATGCAGGCAAATTCACGCCACAAAATGGCGGAGTGCAGCGAGCGGAGTACTTTCACAGAGTCTGAACTCTTTCCCACACCGCCCCACTACAAATCAAACGTATGGACTTTATTTGGTTTTTATAAAAAGCACGAGGCAGGAGAGCTCGATATGAGGGAAAGCCATATGTAAGCGTTGTCGCAGTCAAATCTCTTACTGTGGTAACACCACGAACATGACGGCGCACATCCTTCGCCACCACCCAGAGAGGTCTGAGCTCTCTGACAGGCTGGGTCCGCGTTTACTCAAGAGAGGTAAAGATATTGGCGGTGGCAGCTAATGTCTTGACTCAGGGCAGTTAAATGATTATTCATTAACGTGGCGTGTTTGTCATGAAACAATCGTGTTGCCGTAGCGTGTTATTAGCAGTTTGTTTACCGGCAGCTGTAAAGCACAACGAATCGCCAACATGACAACACTGCATGAGAACAAATTCACGACACGTCCTGACCGGTGTAGGCTATTAGCGTTAGCAGTTGCTACCAACAGCATCTGTATCCGCAAAGAGAATAACGACGTGGATTTATTGTCGTTTCCATCACGTAGCCTATGTAGCAACTGAACTGGTAGAAGAAGACAACTTTAGGTAAGAAAATCAAGTTTTATTCAACGCTAGACAACTTTTAAAATTAGCAACTATAGGCTGTATTGTCTCGGTTCTATTCGGGTAACTCGGTTCAGTTCGTGGTCGGAAACTAAAGACTCGGGTCGGGTCGTTTACGGGTCCAAAAATTGCGGGTCCATTCAGGTTTGGACTCCCGAACTTATGATAATAGCTCCGGTCGGGTCAGTTTCGGGTCGAATTTTCACGGCTCCATTCGGGGTCTGGTCCATGAAAGTGGACCCGTGAAGACGTCTAAACCAGAGGTCTTCAACCCTGGTCCTCGAGGCACCTATCCAGCAGGTTTTAGAGGTTTCCCAGCTTCAACACACCTGATTTTAATTAATGGTCATTATCAGGTTGTCCTCAAAGTCTGCACAAGTCTGTTGATGACACAGCCACTTGTATCACGGTGTGAAGAAGAAGGGGAAACATCTAAAACCTGCTGGATAGGGGGCCTGGAGGACCAGGGTTGAAGACCTCTGCTCTAAACTACAGAAATTGCGCATTTTTTTAAAAAATATTAAAACTTATTTAATCTTTATATTTTTATTATTATTTCATACTTAAAATAATATTATAATAATAATAATAAGAAGAATATATTATTATAATATTATATATATTAATCAATAATTACATATAATAAATATAATATTTAATATTATTATTGTATGATTTTTATATTTCAATATTTGAAATATAAAAATCGCAATACTTGGTAAAATCGAAATGCAATACTTGTTTAATCAGAATCGCAATATAAATCGAATCGGGACCCAAAAATCGTAGGAGAATCGAATTGGCACAAAAGTGTATCGGCCCAGCCCTACCACTTGATGCACCTTAATTAATCTCCCTCCCTCTTTTAGAGCGCTTAAACTTTAAACTTAATGCAGCAGATTTAAACATTATCATCCCATTATGAATGTTAAATGTAAATCACTTTAGTTTTTTGCTAAATCTATGTGAAATTAATTTAAGATTTAATATTATCTGTGATACCAATATACACTCACCGGCCACTTTAATAGGTACACATGTGCAATCTAATACAATCCAATACAAACGCTTTGCTATATTCTACTTTTAATAAGCTTCTACATTTCCAGTTTTTGTTAACATTGTCAGAAAGGTAATAATAGATAATTCTACTTTATGTTTATTATTGAAGTCATAGCTGGTGGTGTACTGGATTGTGTTACATTGAAAAGTGTACCTAATATTTTGCCCACCTCATATATGTTAATGGAGTGGACAAAATATTAGAAACAGTTTTCAATATAATGCAGCCCAGTACACCAGCAGCTATATAATACCATATGGACTAACCAGATTTTAAAGGGTGTTCTAATCGCTGTGGTACCAGCACTACTAAAAGGACTTGGCTGCAAATCAAGACCAAGCACAAAAATATAATTCAAAGTGGTATGTAAGGTAGTTGCTTTCATAATTTTTTTCAGTATGTAGATAATACTCTGTGTAAAAGTGTTAATATTACTTGAAGCAAACAGAAACATTTCACATGAAATTCCATGTCCCACTGATTATCAATATAATGGACTATTAATTTATGTTACCTGCGATTTAGTAAACGCTTCTTTTATTTGAAGCGTGGGCAGATGGCCAGGGAATACTACAAACATATTCAGCAGTTCAGTAAGAGCAAGTACAACCTTTATTCCAGTATTCTGGCTCAGATTTTCTGCATCACCAACTGAATGCATGTAGGTTCCCGCCGCAAAGAAACGCTAAGAAACGCACACCGTTTGCGCTACTGTGAGCGCACGGCTGCGTTTGGTGGCGCTGCCAATATCTGGCTCTAGCAGATTACAAATGTAACGTATTCCCTCATCTGGAAATCTCTAGCGTTCATAGAGAATATGGTCATGGGAAGCCAGCGGATCAGTCCGGTCTCTGAATACTCTCCCTCCATTGATCCTGGCGCTAAAGTCAACAGGATTGGGTGAAAGTGAAAGGGCGGCGCTTTTTAGAGCCGATTTGAGCCTAAACTCTGCACATAACCTGCTCCGGACCAGGATAAGTTTGCAGAGTAAGTTACCATGGTGATCTAGCCAGGTTAAAAGAGAGCCACCTTCGTGGTACCGGAAATCCTGGTTTTAGACTCAACATACCTCGCTAACCCTCTAATCTCGCTTCGTAGTACACCCCTCTGGTCCCATTCAGGCAGTAAAAACGTCGTTGTAGACGGTTCAGTTTTCTATATTTAGCGTTTCTCCAGTAAAGACACCTTGACACGTCCGTCTCCGTCCAAGTCTGTGACGTCCTCCGTCTGTCCCCATGCAGCCCTTCGGACGCCCCATCCAGCGCCCCCCCGCAGCCCAGCAGCCCTCCCCTCCGCCCGCGGAGCCCCCCAAACTCCTGCTGCCCCCGGCCGAGCTCAGCCAGGTGGAGGAGGAGGTGACCCGGTCCACGCGTCAGAACCAGGCCTTTATGCAACATCTGCAACAGGTGAGAGAAACGCTCATCTGCCTGGGCTGCAGACAGAAAGATGATCAGGAGGAAAAAAGAAATCATGCATTTGCTTTGATGTTCAGGTCTTTACAGACAGTATGAAGCCAAGATATTTAATGTTTTTGTCATTTACTTCTTTTATCGTGTTAATTAGAGGTGCACCATAACAGGAAATGATGACATCATCCCGATAACTCCGATATCACGACAAATAGCCCCGATAACATTTATATTTCTGTCAACACAGCAGTGTCTCGCTCCCTCTGAGCCTTGAATGACCAGCAGTGAATGTTATGTTCAAGTGACGTCGGCATAATCAGAAAAACTATTGAGGTTTGTATGCGACCCCAAATGCACGACACACACAGAAGGGTGATCTAAGGCACGAGGCCGTGTTTATTGTGAGTAATCCAACAAAGAGACTGGGTCTGAACCAGAACTGGGGAACGGTAATAGAAGTCCTGTCTTCTGCCAGAGAAAGTCACTGGAAGAAACTCACAAAAAAGTTCAGTGAGACAATTCAACCAGATAATTACTCCACATGAATATTCCACACTAAAGTAATCCTCGGGATATTATTCCACGGGGGAAAAATCCACAGGGAAGGTAATCCACAGAGAGCGGAGGATCCACGAGGAGGAAATCCACGAACACTGACACAGAGAGAGTGAGGACGAGTACTCACAGTGATGCAACCAACACAAACCCGGAGGAAAGGCAAGAACTCGCACCTGAGCTCTGGAGTGCTCGAGTATATATCTCCTACAGGACGAGTAGATGAGCTCCAGGTGCGTGAGGAGTTGATGAGCCTCAGGTGTGGAGGGGAGCGCGCCGCGCCCGCTCACGTCACCGAGCACGCAGCTCCCTGGCAGCGCGTTGGGACGTGCTGGGCGCGTCCGCCTGAAGAGGGCGGGTGCCTCAGGAGGTGGAGTCCTAACAAAAACGATTACTCAATCAGGAAAATCAAGAATACCCCCTCATGCCAGAAAACAACTCGTTAACTCGTCATAATTTTAGTAGTTGCTGACTTTAATTGATATTTGCAGTATTTTCCCTCATGTTACACATAAAAAATAAAAAAATATAAAAAAGGCTGAAATAACGACTAGCAAACGAGGGAACGTGGGAATTTACGTTACACCTTGAATGCAGCCTGCAGCACAGCGCTGATCACAACAAACATGGCGGCGTGGAACTTCGTTAAAGTTTCAGAAGAAGATAGTTTGGTGGTTATTTGTGACGAATCCTCCGAGTGAATTCTACGAGGAGGGAAGCACAAGCTTTAATACGTAAAACCTGATCAGCCACCTACAACATAACAATCACTTCCATGGAGTTTTGAAATCACGCTAACGTGAGCTAACGGAAGCTAATGCTAATGTACGCAAGCCAGCAGCAGTCTCTCCTCCCCCTCACTCCTCTCATTCCATGAGATTTTAAACATACAAAATAAAAACTACTGAACCTCATTTACTTTAATTAAAGGTATTAATTTAAATGGAACCACAAGTCAAAATCCTTTAAATGTTAATCTTTTTCAGTTAGTAATTCTGATGCATGTATTTCCATCAGTTCAAGGAGCCTTTATTTTTATATCAGTCAGTAATGAACCTTATTTAAGTTAATGTGAGATATCAAATAGGTTTGTTTGATAGCTTTATGAAAATGTTTGAGAGGCTTGTTAATAGTTTTATATTGGAAAAACTGGACCGCTATCTTACGGGACTACTGTCCTACTGGACCGCTGTCCTGTGGGACTGCTGTCCGGCAGGTCTTAGATATTCAACACACCTGATTCTGATGGATGGACCATCATCAGCTGCTCATCCAGGTCTGCTCAGGTCCGTTAAGGACTCGTTCATGTGAACCAGCTGCTCTGAAGCAGGAAACATCTTAGTCCCGCAGGACAGTGGTCCAGTAGGACAGTGGTCCAGCAGGACAGCGGTCCAGTAGGACGGTGGTCCAGTAGGACAGTGGTCCAGTAGGACGGTGGTCCAGTAGGACAGGGGTCCAGTAGGACGGTGGTCCAGTAGGACAGCGGTCCAGCAGGACAGCGGTCCAGTAGGACAGCGGTCCAGTAGGACAGCGGTCCAGTAGGACGGCGGTCCAGCAGGACAGCGGTCCAGTAGGACAGTGGTCCAGTAGGACAGTGGTCCAGTAGGACGGTGGTCCAGTAGGACAGCGGTTCAGTAGGACAGCGGTCCAGTAGGACAGCGGTCCTCCAGGACTGGAGTCGGACACCCTTGCTCTAAAACCTCCCATCACAGAAGAGCTTCTCCAGGAACACCGATGGGACCTCAGACCATCCCATGACCAGGCTGTTGGACCGTCTCAGTTGTCCTCTCTGTCTCTGCTCTGATTCATCTAATTACATTTTCTTTCACTGCAGGAAGCACCTAGTCCTTCGGTTCCCTCTGATTTACTGGTTGGAGCGCCAGTGGAGATGCTCAGCTCCCCCGCCGCCAGCGAGGGAGAAACCCGCCCTCAGAACCTCGCAGCCTCTGGTCAGGACGCGACCGCCACGTCGGAGCGGCGCGCCGAGGTTTCTCCTCCTTGCTCAGACCCGGAGGACGTGCCGCTGACTCAGGACGCCGGGGAGACGGCGTCTCCGGCTGGGCCTCAGGTGGCTCTGCTGGGACCGGAGAGCTCGGGCCCTCGGCCCCGCGTTGAGCCTCGGGTCCAGCATCGAGCCCCCCGTGAGCTTCAGGCCTTATTCACCCAGAACCAGGTGCAGGATCAGTCGTGCGCCCCCCAGCCTGGACCCCAGGTCCAGTTCCAGGTCTACCAAGCTCAGCCCTCCAGCAGCCCCTCGGTGCCTCGGCAGCAGCCCCCCACCACCGCCGCACCTGCCATCGTGTCCCAAGGAGACGAGTCCGTAGTCCAGTGGCGCACCCACAACAGTGAGTTACCGAAACAACATCTGTTCACGTCCGCCATCGTTCCTGTCGGTACCGGCTCTGCTCTTCTTCCATCATCAGAGTCCACAGCTGCCTTCACTCTGGATCCAGCCTCTCCTGCATCCCCGACCCAGTCGGATCAGCAGACCACCACCCAGTCGGACCAGCAGACTACCACCCAGTCGGACCAGCAGACCACCACCCAGACGGACCAGCAGACCATCACCCAGTCGGACCAGCAGACCACCACCCAGTCGGACCAGCAGACCACCACCCAGACGGACCAGCAGACCATCACCCAGTCGGACCAGCAGACCACCACCCAGTCAGACCAGCAGACCACCACCCAGTTGGACCAGCAGACCATCACCCAGTCGGACCAGCAGACCATCACCAAGGTGAGAAACCTGCACATTTCAGCAGTTCAGCATCACTGAAACTAAAGGCCTCGTTCCCGAACCAGAACTAACTCAGCAAAATCAGCACTTAAATTAACACTCAGATTTGATTTCAACACTTTTGAAGTGTCTATATGGGTCCACACCACAAAGAGTTAATTTAACTCTTTTTGGAGAGTTAGTACCTGTTAGATCCCCCAGGTGTGGTTCAGTCTCTGACTAGCAGAGTCTGTCACCGGGACCAGCTCTCCGTCTCTTCAGGTAAGAAGTTGCGGTCTAGGAGGGGTTCCTCGCTAGATTTCCTCAACTTATTTAAGCTGGTGTCGAGGAGATACGCCTAGCTCTCACTGCCTACTTCCAGACGTCTACCCCGTTTACTCCAATAACTGTCCTAAGAGGAATAGCCGGGTGGCTCGAAGTCCAGCTATCGGTCACGTCTGTTAACGGCAGCTCTCCTCTTAAGATCTGGGCTCTTGTTACCGGCTAGGATGAATTTTGTGGCTTGGACAGCAAGCCTCAGGGATAGGTGAAAATATATGGCTAGAATAACCAATAAGAACCTGTGTGTTAGTGCAGAGGCATAACCAAGTCTTCAAAATTCTGGATACAGATGTAATGTCCACTACGACGTCTTATGATAATTTTATATTTATTAAAGCAGATTTAGCAAGGTTAAGCAGCAGCATTCATTGGTTATACAAATTGATTCTACTTGGAAAAGGGAAAAATTGAGCTGTAGCTTACGAATCAGTTCATCTGGTTAGTCCAAGGACAGGCTGGGAGATACGCATGTGGCCACTCTGCGTTTCAAGGCCGCTGTGGCAGGGTAGAGAGAGAGCGCCTGGTCAGGCCCCCGGGGAACCCTGGTTGCCCCCCCCCCCCCCCCTCCTCCTTACTAGCGGTGAACTAGGCTAACCAAAAAAGGCTCCAACTATTTCTTCAAGAATTGGGAAAAATTCGTCGATCCTGTTCCAAGCGTCTTTCTGTCTTCTTTTCTTGAAAAAAAATACTCATTAAGCTAAAGCTAATCAGCTGAAGCTAACCCTTATTCAATGATTTATACCCCATGTCTGTTTTACAATTCCCTTAATTGAGCCATTGCTGGATTGATTCGTTTAACCACAGAATATGCGCTCATTCACCATTTTTCTGCACAAAGCCCACAGTCACTGCCGGTTTCATAAGGTCAGCTTGCCCCGCTACTTCTGCACCTGGCCGATCCAATGCCAGCCACGGTTACACTGGTGTGTATTGCAGAGAAAATTCACTGTTTACAAACAGCAGACTGCTTTTCGCCATTGTTGTGTCTTGGTAGCCCGGAGCTGGCAGAATTATTTTGAAACTTGGCTTTGTTGACATTCCGAAGAGGAACATCGCGCTTTGCTCTGTCTGTGTCTGTCTACTGTCTTGACCCAACAAGAAATAAGTTTTAAAATACAAAACTAACATAGATCCATTACAAAATTACTAATACATCTTGTTTCTGATCATTGACTAGAATCACACACACATTTCATACATTTCATTGATTAGGGATTGATTACAAATCACATAAATTACCACCTTTCTGTTACTCCACTCCTGCCTTTGTTTTGACTGGCCCTGGCCTGTTTACATCACATCACTACCTCTGCAGCAGAGTGTCTCCTCATACTGTGGGTGCTGACAACAAGCCACTTTAACATACAGAGTTAACATTGATTATTGATTAGAAGCTGAGTTGATTCCAACGTTTTCTCAGGGTCACTTGACATACCTTAACACTAACTTAATGTAATTATTGACTCTTTTTGGAGTCAAAATTTAACACTTCTTAACACTAACTAGTGTTACTTTATCTCAACACTTTTATGTAGTGTTAGACATCAACTCTCTTTCAGGATTGTTGGTTAACTATACAAGTGTTACAGTCATTTTAACACTGTAAGGTGTACTTAGAAAATAAGGTTTGCTAAAATGAATGCCATCATGTTTAGTTGAAACTCATTTATTACAAACATGCACCACAAATTAACATTTAAAACACTTTATCGGACACAGTTCTTCGATAGCTAACTTAATGTTAACGCTAACATAATGCTAACAGCCAGCAACCGATACACTGCTTATTCAGCGTTAGCTTGCTTAGCCGAGTTAACAACACAACAAAAATACGGTCTAAAACTTTTTTTACCGTAGCAGATACAGTCTTTACTATCAAATTACAAGTTTTAGCGAACCAAATGACTAACTAAAATCATCACTGCTTAGCGCGGCTAATGTGGCGACATAACTTTACCGTGAGTTTCTCGCCATTGAAGACAGACCAGGTGCCAGAGGGGTAATATAAATATCAAAACCTAACGCGAACATAAAGTTAGCTCATTTTACTTCACGAACAATGTCGACATAAAACCACGGTGAAACGCACAGCTGAACGAGAGGCTCCTCAGTCGGTATTTAGCTCCTGTACCTGTGTAGCACGGTGGGGGCGGAGTCTGATTTACACCTGAAGTGTCACATCCACGTTTGGAGTTAAGAGTTAAATAGTTCAGAGTTGATTTTACTACAATGACACTTACAGCTTTGATCTGAAGACACTTTGTTTTGACTCAAACTATTTGTAAACTTAGAGTTACATATAAGGATTTGACTTTATTCAGAGTGGAATTAACTCTGCTTTTGCTTCGATTTCACCAACACCAGAAATGTAACTCTTCTCAAGTTGCTGTGCAGAAGTTCAGGAGGATCTCAGTCCTCTGAACTGATCCAAACTGTCGTGTGTCTAACCCTAACCCTATCAGCCGGCAGGTCGCCTGGACGTCCAGAGGGAGGAGAAGCCGACGCCGGCGATGCGGCGCCACAGGTGAGACCGATGTCCGGCTCGGCTCCGCCGGAAACCGCCGGTCGACTCACGAGCAGTTCACGAGGAAAGGAAACGTGCACAAAATTACGAGATAAAGAGTTTGTGAGGAAATGACAAAAAGGTTTAGAGAGAGGAACCAGTTTTCCCTCCATGTCTGAAGCAAAAAGGCAAGCTTTAAATAGTTTTATATCAGTTCGGTTTATATTTGTGTGATTTCTATCAAATACTATAAACAGCTGACTGGTTTCAGCTGGACCAGTTAGAACCCAGTGCATGATGGTCAGAACATCTGGCACCACATCAGCAGAGAGAGAAGCCTGCACACCTGCACATGTGGACCCCAGGTGGCGCTCTAGCCCCGCCCCCTCTGACCTCAGACTAGGCAGGTGTCCTTCCAGCAGAACCACAGTTTCACGTCAAAAAAGCTGCAATTTTAAACATTCAATTCTGCAAAAGTTGTTAGGTTTAGGGTTAGCCATATAAAAAGCCACCATAAAAATTTGGGTTTTAAGTCAGAGTTTGTGACAAAAAGTCTCCTTTTTGCAACAAAGTTGTGAAAGTTTTGATTTTTAAGACCAAGTGTCATAAAGCTGCAGTTCCCAAACGGTCAATGCTCGACCCTGCAGACCGCTCAGACCCAGTGTCCGGCACGGCGGTGGAGGGATGGTGGAAACAGCCAGAGCCAGCGGAGGCGGTTGGGCAGGGGGCGGGAAGTGTGTGTGTGTGCATGTGTGTGTGTGTGTGCGTAAGCTAGTGACCCCTGTCCCAGTTCAGTCTGGAGCCACAGGTGTTGTTTGGAAAGGGGAGGGGTCAGGTAAGGAGCATCATGAAGTCAGTCAGGAGAGATTAGATAGAGCCCGGCCTTGAAGAGGCGAGCTTCGTTTTAGGGGTTTTAGAGAAGATTGTTTGGGTCAGACTGACTTGAGGTTCCGTCTGCCATCAGTTCTTGCTGGTTTCATCTCGGTGGGAATAAATTCAAATGGCCGAATTGCAGGTTAATTCTCACTGAGCAGCGCTTGCAACTTCTCCACGTTCGAATCCAGTTGGCCAGAGAGTTCAAAAATCATCACTAGCCTGTGATTCAGATCCAGTTTCCGATTCAGCTCACCAGTAGTACCAGTCTGAGTGTTCACAGCGCGGCTCACTCCAACACACACGGCAGGCAGGTTGACGTGTCCAGGATAGCAGCTGCTGTGTCATAAATGTTCCGATACAGCAGGTATCCGCCAACTCCAAACAGCAGAAATCCTGCGATCATAAATCCCAATAGGTACACGACTTTAGCGTCCTCAATGAACGGGGGGGGCAGACACCCCAGATTCCATCCATAAGAATCCCTGATGTATCCAGCAGCCAGTGTTCCATCGGGACCGGAGGGCTGAATATCGTGTATTGTATCATACGATATGATACACGATATTCAGCTCACGATACGATATTTATCGATATTCATCGTACAATACATTTACATCTTTTTCAGAAAGATTTTAAAGGGACAAAGTGATTTTGGTGACATCTTGTGAGTGTTCCAATGGCAGCAGCTTGTAAATGCTGGACAAAATGAATAAAAGATTTGTTGAGAAAAATTGTTTCATTTATTTAAACAGTGCAAATTGTTACTTGCAAGCTTTTAAAGGTGGGACACGGAGGTTTAGAAAGAAGCTTAGAATAACGATACCCACGGCTGAAAAATCGATACTCGATAAAATATCAATATATATCGCAGAATCGATAAAATCATTCAGCTCTAGCTAGTACGTCTAAAAATGTCAACGATCTGAAGGAGAAATCGCTCCACAACCACGCTAGAACCTGAACTAGATCATCGCTGCTCGAGGTGGTTTTTATCGAAGCTCCGACACGTTGAGACCTCGTGTGCTTTAATCGTGAACGACCGTGTTCTTCAGGTTCCAGCAGCAGCTCTGTGCGGACGACGTGGCGGTGCAGAACCCGTTCACAGGCCCGGCCTTCGCCACGCTGAAAGATGCCGTCAGACGCCTGCTGCCGTACCACACCTGTGCCGGCCACCTGCCCGCCCAGGACGACTTCAGTCGAGGTCAACCAGACGGTTCATTTCATTTCTGTCGCAGTGGACGCCTGACGTCCTGAGGACCTTTGTCCCCCCCCAACGTGGAGCCTCGGCCGCCGCTAACGTGTCGTCTCATTCCACAGTGGACCAGGAGTTCGACAGCATGTCCGGTTTCCTGCTGAAGCGCACCAAGGACATGGTCAACAAATACAGGCAGCTGCTGGTCAGAGAAACGCAGGTGAGACGGCCCCGCCCCCATATTCAGCAGACACCTGGTGCAGGTGAGATGTTCTGTCCACTAACGAGCTCTTAGATTAACCGAAAACATCTCGTTTGGTTGGTGTCGCTGGTCTCCACAGCAGGAGAGTCCGCCGGCGGAGATGGTGATGCTGGAGCGCCTCTTCCTCCAGGCCGAGCGCTGCAGTCTGGCGGAGGACCGGCGGCGAGCTCGCAGAGACCCAGGTGAGTGTCCCGGTGGGAGGGGTCAGCTGGCCACCTGCTGATGGACATGACAGACGCGTGCTGGCTGTTCTGTCATTCAAACCATTGTAAAGGGGGCGGAGACTCTGGGGACACCTGCTGAGAAACGATGTTGAGAGTTCGTGTGGAACTAAAATTACATTTTTGGTCAAAAGTAGGAAAGAATCTTAATTTGTGTTTCTGATGGACCTCAGCTCTTCTCTCCTTCCTTCCAGAAACCTTTCAGACGGCCTTGTCTTCCCCCCACCCCTCCGGCCGCTCCCCTCCGCCGGCCTGGGCCCGCCTCTCCGAGCGACCGCCGGGACTCAAGACGTACCGCTCCAGCTCGCGCGGCGCCCTCAGACTCACCATCAAGCAGGAGTCCGGCTCCCGCAAGGTGGTCCACAACTCGGCCTGCGACCCGGGGCTCAAGAGGGACCACACGGGCCAGCTGACCAACGGCGACGGGGGCCCCCGGCCCCCTCCTCCCCCCAACGAGGCCTCAAACAGACCCGTGAACGGCAGCACCACCGGGCGCACCACACAGACGGCGCCCAATCCCACCACAAATGAGCCGAGCCCCCCGTCCAAGGCGGCGCCACGGGACGGCTGCTGCGACACGCCGCCCAGAGACGCCGGCGCCCCGAAACTGAAATGTTACAGGCTGGACGCGTCCATGCTGCCGCCGGCGGCGCCCTTCAGAGAGGACAATATGCTCAGTGAACATTTACAGAGCGCCATTGACAGCATCCTGGAGCTGCAGCGCCTGCAGGGGCCGCCTGCGGCCCCCACAAGGCCCGCGCCCGGCCCATCGCTGGACCAGGCTGTCACCAGCATCCTGGAGGGACACCTGTGAGGTAATTTTCCCCGAGACAGACGCCGAAACGTTCGTCTGAAACCGAAAAAAAAAAACAAAACAAGCGTATGACTTCAATGTTTTCCCACGAAGGTTCCAGACTTTTCTAGAACTGATTGTTTAAAGGCACTAACAGATGCATACCAGACAACAGCGCCATCTATAGTCCGATAGATGTTAGATACTTCATTCTTTGATGTACGTTTGTGGGGAAAAAAAGACAAAAATGAGAATAGGAGCTCTATTGTTTCAGTGGTAGAGGTTCCAGGCTGCAACCGTCATCAGCATATAGAATATAATAGTGAGGAAACCGTGGAGTAGACCCAGATTATTCAATAGTTTTTATAAGATTTCTTTTGAAATTGTGAGGTTTTTATTGTTTTGCATAGTGCCAAGCTTCCAGGGTATTTATTTTGATAATCTGTGCCAACTGTGTTTTGCATTGAGAAAAGCAGTGAATGTGAGTGGATGTGGAGAGAGTGTGTGGATATTTAAAAAAATAAAAATAAAAAATAGACATCAGCTCCTGCGACGGGGCGGGTCACAAAAGTCCCGCCCGCTCCGCCATCTCGGCTTAACGAATAAAAACTCCAAAGAATCTGTGACTTGCTACGTCCTGAATACACCAGCAAACCAGCGCGTTGCGTCCGCTCACGCTAGGGTCCGCTCACGCTAGCGTCCGCTCACGCTAGCGTCCACGTCCGTCCACGAAAAGAAAAAGACACGTGACAGATCTGCAGATTAAAAAGAGAACAAAGATCTGGACGCTAGCTGGAGCCCAACTGTGAAATATTCCTAGTTTTCTGTCCGTGTAATAACAACGGTTTCCCGTGTGCGTCAAACATGCTAGCAATAATACGTTATGGCTGTTGGGAGCGGCACTGCTGCATGGAGGGAACCCGTTCTGGTCGTCGACGTCATCAAAGCTACATAGATGAAGTTTCTAACTGTCAAAAGGTTTAAAGCCACTCTGCGTAGAAATACCACTGCTGACCACATGGGGGCAGCGTATAAAGACTCCTCCACACGGCGCCATCTCTGCTTCGTATGAGATCATAGTATCTCACAACTGTGATGTCAAGGACGGTCTGAGCAGGACTGAACCATGAGCTACCAATGACACGGGTCTGCTGTGACGTTAGCGCACATACAAAAATAAACATTATGTTGTCATGTTTAAAAAAGCAGCGAAGAAGAATACGGTCCAGTTAACGGTCGGAGAGACGACTGTGGTCCCGGTCTGGCAGAAGAATAAGGTCCAGGTCCCAGTCATGGTCAAGGAGAAGAATACAGTCCCGGTCCTGCTCCTGGTCCCAGTCATGGATGGGGAGAACAATGCGGTCCCGGTTGTGGAAAAGTAGCCAACTTTGGATTCTCATTTTTGGGTCTCAGTGATCGATACAGTTTACACAGGTGTATGAGGGTTAGGGTCCGGATCCGGGACTTTGCGGTTCCGCATCTCTTCACTTATTCCAGTAAAAACCGGACGGACCGCCACCCGTCTCATCAGGGTTCATCTGTCTCTTGTCAAACGAACTGGATCACAGTCTCGTCAGCTTGTCAACATCCTTCCCCGTCTTGTCCTGGCGCTAATTCGGCATCTTTCAAATCAGTGGAGTTCGCGCAGTCGCTTCAGAACCTAAAATTTACGAGTCACGCAAAAGCTCCAAAAGCAGCGGACCGGTTTCGACCGGCGCTGCCACTCAGTGGATACCAGTTTTTTCAGTACTTGGGTTTCTCCGAATGGCCTGTAAGAAAAACGTAGTTGTTGGACTTGTGACACTGTTTCGCATCAGGTCGTCTCTGTTCACGAGAGCAGAGCGACAGCCGTCGTCAAACAGCTCATATTGTAGGACGAAGCACCACCGAGTTGGATCTCAATGTTGATCTGTAATCGCAACCTCGCGCAGCGTATATGAGCCCAAACAAAAAAAGTTCTCGTCTCAACCCCGAGCACCAAAGTCCTCACATCTGGGTTGAAGCCTTTGGTGAACTATGACCTAGATGAGTCTACACCAGCATACGTCATGGCCGTTGGCTACTGGTTGACCAGTGGTCCAGTTGGACAACCTGGAAAGGTCCCGAGACGGTCCGAGGCAAAGTTCACCAAAGGCTCCAAGTAGCCACGATGACGACTTATTCAGGCTCTAGTACTGAGACAAAGCCGTATCCCCTCCCAAACTCAGAGCAGCATCTGGTACAGCAGCTCCATACGCCCCCATGTGGTCAGCGGTGGTATTACTGCGTAGAGTGGCTTTAACGGCGACCACAAAAACGTCCCGTTTCAGAAAACCGATAGAACGCCTCCGCAGCTTCAGCCGCTCAGCGTCGTCGACAGCCTTTGACCAAAAACTCGAGGAGTCATCCGCATCACGTTCGCCATCGTCTTCGTTCGTTCAAGTCTTGCTTTCTGGCTCACCGAAGATTTATTTTGTCTCCACGCGAGCTCGGTGGAGCAGCGTGTAGCTCCGTCAACGTCTTCTGTTAACGCGACAATCCCAGTCTGCTAATGTGAATTCTGCCCGGATGAAATTACGAGCCGAGTCGGATCTTTGCCTTGTTCTCGTGAAATGAAGAAGATACTTCCAAAAGATGGTTTTTACCTGGAAAGCTGCAAACAGTATGGAACGAAAAGTTTTGTGCCTTAATGAGGCAACGAAAATGATGAGCAGGACATTTACATGAAGATAGAGCCACGCACATCACTCAGTATTCCCCCCCCCCCCCCTCCCCTTCTAGAATCATCTGATCATGGTGGGTCTTGGAATCAATCAATTACACGTTCACACAAAGGTGCGTTCGTCTTCTCAGCGTTGTCCCAATTCATCGTTGCTTCTGGACACTTTAATCCGCTGCATTTCAGTTTGAGGCCAGAAAATATCCAACGGGTCCAAAACCTGGACTCGTCACTTTTCAACACCTGGATGTAGATTTGTTGCTTCAGATCAGTGTCCTGTTGATGGGATGCACGATAACTGTTTTATAAAACCGATACCGATAACTTTCAGCTCCTAAAGGCTGATACCAATAACCGATAACACACACATATACCTAAGATCAATACATCAATACTATGAACAAAATCAAAAATAGTTTAGACTCTTTAAATGAACAGATATTTATTTTTTCCAATATAAAACTATTGTCAAGCCTCTCAAACATTTTCTTAAAGCCATCAAACAATCCTATTTGATATCTCACATTAACTTAAATAAGGTTCATTACTGACTGATATAAAAATAAAGGCTCCTTGAACTGATGGAAATACATGCATCAGAATTACTAACTGAAATAGATTAACATTTAAAGGATTTTGACTTGTGGTTCCATTTAAATTAATACCTTTAATTAAAGTAAATGATGTTCAGTAGTTTTTATTTTTTTTAATCTCATGGAAGCTTTAGATGAGAGGAATGAGGGGGAGGGGAGGGGAGCATGTTAGCATTAGCTTCCGTTAGCTCACGTTAGCGTGATTTCAAAACTCCATGGAAGTGATTGTTATGTTGTAGGTGGCTGATCAGGTTTTACGTATTAAAGCTTGTGCTTCCCTCCTCGTAGAATTCACTCGGAGGATTCGTCACAAATAACCACCAAACTATCTTCTTCTGAAACTTTAACCAAGTTCCACGCCGCCATGTTTGTTGTGATCAGCGCTGTGCTGCAGGCTGCATTCAAGGTGGAACGTAAATTCCCACGTTCGCTAGTCGTTCTTTCAGCCATTTCTATTTTTTTCTTTTTTATGTGTAACATGTGGGAAAATACTGCGAATATCAATTAAAGTCAGCAACTACTAAAATTATGACCGAGTTAACGAGTTGTTTTCTGGCATGAGGGGGTATTCTTGATTTTCCTGATTGAGTAATCGTTTTTCTGATTATGCCGACGTTACTTGAACATAACATTCACTGCTGGTCATTCAAGGCTCAGAGGGAGCGAGGCACTGCTGTGTTGACAGAAATATAAATGTTATCGGGGATATTCGTCGTGATATCGGAGTTATCGGGATGACGTCATCATTTCCTGTTATCGGCCCGATAGTTATCGTGCATCGCTAACTGTAGCTGTCAGGTGTTCGGCCTCGCTGACTCCGGCTGAAGTCCCGCGTCGTCATCCGTCCATCGTGGAGCTCGATCGTTGGACTTCAGCAGTTTCTCTGCTGACCAACAAACTCTTCTAAACTCCAAATCATTAGATGGTTCAGTAACTGTTCCAGATTTATTTGCAACGACAACTGCTTCTCTAGAACACATAACTTCGCATTTAGTCACCTCACCTGGATGCTCCAGATCTGACCCGGTACCGGTCACTCAGCGGCAGCGCAACACGCCGACACGTTTGAGGTCGTTTTTGTCCAAATCCCACTAAGATCAGGTGACTTCTGAGTTGGGTTTAATTTTATGTCACATTACTGAAACGCTGCTGCAGCGGCTTCGTCTCACGGTGAGTTAAAAACCAGATGTTTGTGTCAACAGCAAACAGCTGCAACAGACCACCGAAGATTTGCTCCGAAATACATTTTAAAAAACGTAACAGCAAAGACACAAAACTAACTCCAGACTCTTCTGGGCTCATGTGTTGCTTTTTAATTGGAAATGTTAATTGATGCCTTAATGTCAATGTAATGTACCTTTTAAAGGAAATGGAATTACAGACGAGCAAATGTGTGATGGGGTTAAAAAAGAAAAAGAAAAAAAAAAATATCCAGATTTATGGCCAAACAGAACAAACATGTTTGTCTTTGATTGTATGTGTTGAGGTTAAAAAAAATCATGTTTGTCATTCTGAGAAAAATGAGTTTCAATATGCAGTAATTTAGTGTTGAAAGTCTGTGGTGGAGCCTCGCTGGCACTTCATAAAAAAAAAAAGGAGCAGTTTGATCATCTGGACTGGAGCTGCAGCCGTTAGCCACTTAGCTTAGCACAAATGTTTAAAAGAAAAATTGTTGTCTGCAGTCTCTGTGCTGAGCTAAGTAGCTGAAGCTACAGATTTATTCCAGATTTAACACTCCTGAGATTAGCCCCTTAGCTTAGCACAAGTACTGCATTTCAGGAGGGAAACTGATTTTGGGATGTCTTGCAGTTTCTGTTCCAAGATGAGGAGCCAAAACTTCATTGTCCAAATTATGTCTTTGGAAAAAAAGAATTAAAAATAAAAAAAGGAAGAAAAAAAAAAAAAGCTGTTAGCTGTTTAGCTTAGCACAAGTGCTACATTTCAGAGGGAAGCCTTTCTCCGTCGCCTCCCTGAACCAAACAGCTGAAGCTTCAGATTAATTTCCCAAAAATCCATTAATTTTTAAGAAACTAATCCAGATCAACTTCCTGGATCTGGATCAGGATCTAGATCCGGATCCGGATCAGGATCTAGATCCGGATCAGGATCAGGATCAGGATCAGGATCTGTGGCGCGTTTCCACCCAGATGTTTCAACATGATGCAGTAAAGATGTCATCGTGTTTCACGACACCAGATTGCACTCTTCACTACACTTCTTAAAAGGGAAATTCCACCAAAACGTACTTTTATTTAAAAGCATTTTCCAAAGTTCCCTTTATTTATAATTTAGAGAAGAAAAGTGAACTTTGATGGAATTTCCTCTCTGAAGCAGCCTCATGTGCCATTGTTGTTGTTGTTGTTGTTGTTTCAGTGTCAAACACTGAACGTTAGAAAGATGCTTTAGTTTTAGGACAAAGGGATTCTGCATGTTGAGCCATCTTTATTTATTTGTAAATGTGCTTTATTTGATTTTCCTCAGTCAACTGTGAAACCAGGGGAGCTTTTAACTTTACGACACAAAAACATTCGACTGACAGATTGTTCCGATGCCAAAATCAAGAGGCCTTAATTCAGCAAAACTAGATTGTAAAGAGAAAAAAAAAGTCAAACTGAAGACTCCTTTGACCTGAAACGAGTCGTTCATATATGAAATGTTAAGAAAAAACACTTTTGTACTCATTTTTACAGACTATTTATTAATTAAACTGTGATTTTGTAAGAAATAAAAATGCGAATGTGGTCGCGTCTTCTTTTGGGACGTTCTGCAGATTCACAAAGACTCAAAGGAGATTATCACAAACTTTTTTCTTTTTTCTCACAATTTGGGACAAAGCAGCTGATTTTCTGACGCTCCGCTGCGACGGGGGGGGGCTTCAGGTTCGAGGGGGGCGGCGGCTCAGTCGGCAGAGCTGCGATTTCTGAATCGTGTAAAAATGACGTCATGTTGAAACTGCTGAAACGGAGGAAGTGATGTCACAACCCGACGCTGCGGCGGGGGTCCGGTCAGGCGCGGGGGGTTAAGAGGCTCGTTAAAACGCGAGCCATGGAGGAGCCCCCGCCAATCTGGAGACCCGGCGGCAGCGAGGAGGCGGGCATCCGGGCTGGAAACATCAATGGGAACCGACTTGAATCCGCTGCTCCCCTCGAAATAATTCAACGAACCACCGGAGTGGAGCTCGATCATCCAGACGCACCTGGGCGACGCACCTGGGCGACGCACCTGGGCGACGCACCTGGGCGACGCACCTGGGCGACGCACCTGGGCGACGCACCTGGGCGACGCCCATTAAAGAAAAAAAAACTGGGCCAGAACGGATGTTGAGGTATTTCAGGAAACTCAATCATCTAGAGCGACATAATTTAAAGATCAACTCGAAACAGCTGCTGTCGTGGTTGTGAAGCGACGAGCTGCTACCTGCAGGGGGGCGAGGGGGCGTGGTCAGTGACAGTTTCGGGGAATTAAGAGCAGGATGCAGCTTCTTTTTTTTTTTTCTTTTTTAAATAAAAATAATTCCTTTCATAATCTCCAATACGTTCTTTTTTCATAAATAGTTACTCTTAGAGGTTAAAAAAGTGTTCATGTATGCAGTCACAGCGCTGTCCGTGGTGCTGAAAGCTCCTCCGGTCCGTCTGAGAACCGGCGCCGCCGTCGTCCGTCACTCATCCGTCACTCATCCTCCCATCAGGAGGGAGAAAGGAAGTCAGTGCTGGGAACGTCAGGTGACCCTCGCCGGGGGGGGGGGTCAGTTGAGTTTGATGGGCAGGTCCTCTCCGTACTTGCGGAGGAACTTGCTGTGGTTGTGGTCGACGGACCAGAATGGCGGGAGGTGGCGGGGTCGCATGGTGGCGAGGAAGTGCTCCCTCCAGCGCCGCTCCAGCTCCATGAGGCCCCGGAGGCCCCGCCCGGCGTGAGCTTCCACCACCTTCAGGCCGTGGGGGACGTAGGCCTCGTTGAGGATCCTTAAGGGAGGAGAGAGCAGCGGTGAGGAGGTGAGGACGCAGCCGCCGAGGAGGGAATGCACCGCCGCCGCGTCTTCTGGACCGTTCACTGCGCTCAAACACTCAGCCGTGAACCCGAGTACACGTGCAGCGACGTCATGTGCATTCCCTCTTCACGTAAAAACCCCAGCAGATGAACATGCAGCAGCGGGAGTTGAACCAGTGACCGTGCTGGTCCAGAACCAGCCGTCACAAAACAAACCGGAGCTCGGTCCCATTAAATAACCGTTAAAGCTCCTTGGATCAACCAGCTACTGAACCTTTCCTCATGTTCAGAAGTCTCAAACTTAAGTATTTGCAATTTGAAGCCAAAAACACTTGAAATGAGTTTTTAGAAATATTTAGAAACTAAGATGGTTTTATTTTAACAGTTCCACTTCAGACCACATGGGGGCAGCACGTCACAATAAAGTTCATGTGTTGGCTCCTGGTGTGAGACAACCAAGTCCACCTCTAATGGGACACGCATACGGAGCCCCGTTTGGGTCACAATTCAATGAATAAATGAGTCTATTATTATGAAATATAAGTGTTTATTATTATGAAATACGTATCCATTATTATAAAATACCGTACCGTACCGTCTTCTTTCTCTTATCCGAGGTCGGGTCGCGGGGGCATCAGCCGGAGTAAGGAAGCCCAGACCCCCCTCTCCCCGGCCACTTCTTCCAGCTCCTCTGGGGGGATCCCGAGGCGTTCCCAGGCCAGCCGAGAGACATAGTCCCTCCAGCGTGTCCTGGGTCTTCCCCGGGGTCTCCTCCCAGTGGGCCGTGCCTGGAACACCTCACCAGGGAGGCGTCCAGGAGGCATCCTAACCAGATGAACCACCTCATCTGGCTCCTCTCGATGCGGAGGAGCAGCGGTTCTACTCTGAGCCCCTCCCGGATGACCGAGCTTCTCACCCTATCTCTAAGGGAGAGCCCGGCCACCCTGCGAAGGAAGCTCATTTCAGCCGCTTGTATCCGCCATCTTGTTCTTTCGGTCACTACCCAAAGCTCATGACCATAGGTGAGGGTGGGAACGTAGATCGACCAGTAAATCGAGAGCTTCGCCCTCCGACTCAGCTCCTTCTTCACCACAACTGACCGGTGCAGCACCCGCATCACTGCAGATGCCGCACCGATCCGTCTGTCGATCTCCCGCTCCATCCTTCCCTCACTCGTGAACAAGATCCCGAGATACTTAAACTCCTCCACTTGGGGAAGGACCTCATCCCCAACCCGGAGAGGGCACTCCACCCTTTTCCGGCTGAGGACCATGGTCTCGGATTTGGAGGTGCTGATTCTCATCCCGGCCGCTTCACAACCGGCTGCGAATCGCTCCAGCGAGAGTTGTAGATCACGGCTCGATGAAGCCAACAGAACCACATCATCTGCAAATAGCAGAGACCCAATCCTGAGGCCACCGAACCGGATCCCCTCAACACCTCGACTGCGCCTAGAAATTCTGTCCATAAAAGTAATGAACAGAATCGGTGACAAAGGGCAGCCTTGGCGGAGTCCAACCCTCACTGGAAACGAATCCGACTTACTGCCGGCAATGCGGACCAAACTCTGGCACCGGTCGTACAGGGACCGGACAGCCCGTATAAGGGAGTCCGGCACCCCATACTCCCGAAGCACCCCCCACAGGAATCCCCGGGGAACACGGTCGAACGCCTTCTCCAAGTCCACAAAACACATGTAGACTGGTTGGGCGAACTCCCATGCCCCCTCCAAGACCCTGAAGAGGGTGTAGAGCTGGTCCACCGTTCCACGGCCGGGACGAAAACCACACTGCTCCTCCTCAATCCGAGATTCAACTATCCGACGGACCCTCCTCTCCAGGACCCCTGAATAGACCTTCCCAGGGAGGCTGAGGAGTGTGATCCCCCTGTAGTTGGAACACACCCTCCGGTCCCCCTTTTTAAAGAGGGGGACCACCACCCCAGTCTGCCAATCCAGCGGTACTGTCCCCGACGTCCACGCGATGCTGCAGAGGCGTGTCAACCAAGACAGCCCCTCAGCATCCAGAGCCCTGAGGAACTACGGGCGGATCTCATCCACACCCGGGGCCCTGCCACCGAGGAGCTTTTTAACCACCTCGGCAACCTCAGCCCCAGAGATAGGAGAGTCCACCTCTGAGTCCCCAGACTCTGCTTCCTCATTGGAAGACGTGTCGGCGGGATTGAGGAGGTCTTCGAAGTATTCCCTCCACCGATCCACGACGTCCCGAGTCGAGGTCAACAGCTCCCCATCCCCACTGTATACAGTGTTGATGGAGCACTGCTTCCCCCTCCTGAGATGCCGGATGGTGGACCAGAATCTCTTCGAAGCCGTTCGGAAGTCGTTCTCCATGGCCTCTCCAAACTCCTCCCATGTCCGAGTTTTTGCCTCAGCAACCGCCAAAGCCGCGTCCCGCTTAGCCCGCCGATACCCGTCAGCTGCCTCCAGAGTCCCACATGCCAAAAAGGCCTTATAGAACTCCTTCTTCAGCTTGACGGCATCCCTCACTGCTGGTGTCCACCAGCGAGTTCTGGGATTGCCGCCACGACAGGCACCAACGACCTTACGGCCACAGCTCCGGTCGGCCGCCTCAACAATGGAGGCCCGGAACATAGCCCACTCGGACTCAATGTCCCCTGCCTCCCCCGGAACATGATTGAAGTTCTGCCGGAGGTGTGAGTTAAAGCTCCTTCTGACAGGAGACTCTGCCAGACGTTCCCAGCAGACCCTCACAACACGTTTGGGCCTGCCAGGTCTGACCGGCATCCTCCCCCACCATCTGAGCCAACCCACCACCAGGTGGTGATCAGTTGACAGCTCCGCCCCTCTCTTCGCCCGAGTGTCCAAGACATGCGGCCGCAAGTCTTACGATACGATTATAAAGTCGATCATCGAACTGCGGCCTAGAGTGTCCTGGTGCCAAGTGCACATGTGGACACTCTTATGCTTGAACATGGTCTTCGTTATGGACAGTCCATGACGAGCACAGAAGTCCAACAACGAAACACCACTCTGGTTCAGATCGGGGGGGCCTTGCCTCCCAACCACACCCCCCCTCCAGGTCTCACTGTCGTTGCCCACGTGAGCATTGAAGTCCCCCAGCAGAACGAGGGAGTCCCCAGATGGAACATTCTCCAATACTCCATCCAAGGACTCCAAAAAGGGTGGGTACTCTGAACTGCTATTTGGTGCGTAAGCACAAACAACAGTCAGGACCCGTCCCCCCACCCGGAGGCGGAGAGAGGCTACCCTCGTCCACCGGAGTAAACCCCAATGTACAGGCGCCAAGTCGGGGGGCAATAAGTATGCCCACCCCAGCTCGGCGCCTCTCACCCGGAGCAACTCCAGAGTGGAAGAGAGTCCAACCCCTCTCGAGGATACTGGTTCCAGAGCCCAAGCCGTGCGTCGAGGTGAGTCCAACTATATCTAGCTGGAACCGCTCGACCTCACACACCAGCTCAGGCTCCTTCCCCACCAGAGAGGTGACATTCCACGTCCCTAGAGCTAGCTTCTGCAGCCATGGATCGGACTGCCAGGGTCCCCGCATCAGGCCACCGCCCAGCTCACTGCGCACCCGACCTCTATGGCCCCTCCTGCAGGTGGTGAGTCCACTGGAGTGGGGGCCCATGTTTCCCTTTCGGGCCCCATGGGCAAAGGCCCGGCCACCAGGCGCTCGTCTCCGAGCCCCACCTCCAGGCCTGGCTCCAGAGGGGGGCCCCGGTGACCCGCGTCCGGGCAAGGGAAACCTTGGTCCTCGGTTCTTCTCCAACATAAAGGTCTTTGTGAGCCACACTTTGTCTGGTCCCTCACCTAGAGACCTGTTTGCCATGGGTGACCCTTCCAGGGGCATAAAGCCCCCGACAACATAGCTCCTAGGATCACTGGGACACGCAAACCCCTCCACCACGATGAGGTGGTGACTCATGGAGGATTATTAAATATATGTGTATTATTATGAAATATTACCCATTATTATGAAATGAATGTTTATTATTAGGGATGCACGATAACTGTTTTTTAAAAACAATACCGATACCACACACATATGCCTAAGATCATTACATCAATACTATGAACACAATCAAAAATAGTTTTGACTCTTTAAATGAACAGATAGAAGAATGAGCTTTTACATAATAATGGTTTTGTTTTTCATAAAAATGCATGAGCAGAGAGGGCGGAGCCATTTATGTGATTGGCTGCTCTTTCATTCAGGCATAAGCAACAGAACAGTGAATCGTCAAATCGGGTCAAAATAGTATCGCCTGATAAATTATCATTTTCGATATTGTCTGCTAACCTGGTCAAGGTTTCCCGTAGCTTAGCCCAAGCTAGCATAGCTACAATTGGACTAGGAGTGCACCTTGATGACGTCACGGCCCGCTGCTAACGGGACCTCACGGCCAAAACTAGTCGATGTCAGAGCTTAGAATGGAGAAGGATCAGCCAATGAGCGTGCAGGTCAACCACTGGCCCCGCCCACTGGCAAAATGTCATTATTATGGAAAAGCTCATTCTTATGAAAAACGAAGCCATTACATAAAAACTCATTCTTAGATAAAAAAAAAAAAAAAAGACATTCTGAAATAAACTATTATGCATTAAACTAAAATTAAATAATAATAAAAATATATTTCATAATAATTACATTTTTTCATAATAATGGGAAACATTTCATAATAGTAAACACGTATTTCATAATAGACTAATTTATTCATTGAATTATGACCCAAACGGGGCGACTTGCCCCCATGTGGTCAGAAGTGGTACTGCACCGAGACTCCAGTACTTCTGGGGAAAAGGGCGGCGGCACTCACCTGGTCTCCAGGCTGGCGGCGCCCTGCAGCGCCTCGTCGGTCAGCTCCTCCTCCTCGTCCACGTTCAGGAAGTCTTTGATGAGCACCTGCAGCTCCGCCCGCCGCTGCTCCGGCAGCCCCTTGCTGGCGCTGAGCAGAGCCCGGGCCGCGGAGCGCACCCGCCGGCGGTCCGAGTCCTCCAGCAGCCGGACGCCCTCCTCGCAGCCCTGCGGGGCGGCGAACTCGTCGGCCAGCTGCTGCTTCAGGAAGCCGTCGTGCACGTTGGAGGCGGCGTGGCAGCCGGTGCAGAGCAGCAGGACGTCGTGGGAGTTGTGGTCCTTCAGCTCCGTGGGGAAGTGGCGCCGGTACTCGTGCGGTACGATGTTTTTCCTGACAAAGATATATGTTATGGGGGCTATTCGTCAAATCGGACTTATCGGGACGACATCATCATTTCCTGTTAACCCTAACCGCAGCTTCCACAGCGACGGTGCGTCAACGTGTCAAACCTGATGTAGGAATCTGCTTTTCCACAGACGACGCAGAGGTTCTCCTTGGCGGTCAGGTAGTAGTCCTGCTGGGAGTCGGGTCGGCCCGACGGCTCGAACAGCAGCCTCACCACGAACGGGTCTTCACTCTGGAGCACTGAAACAAGGAGGCCACAGGGGTCAGGTGGTCTGCTGGGTCCCACCGGGACCCGGCGGCGACACGGCGGTCCCACCGGGACCCAGCGGCGACCCACGGTCCACCGGGTCCAGCAGCGACCTGCGGTCCCGGGACCCGGCGGCGACCTCGCGGTCCCACCGGGTCCCAGCAGCGACCTCGCGGTCCCACCGGGACCCGGCGGTCCCACCAGGACCCGGCGGCGACCTCGCGGTCCCACCGGGACCCGGCGGTCCCACCAGGACCCGGCGGCGACCTCGCGGTCCCACCGGGACTGCGGGACAGAGATGCTTTACCTCCGATCCCTTTATGGAGGTACCACTGGGCCTTCTTCTTGTCGCAGGTGCACAGCGGCTGGCCGTCAGGTGCGTACAGGAAGCAGTTATCGTAGAGGGGAGACTTCCTGGAACAGGACAAACCGAACACGTGAACAGCTGGTTCTGCTTCGGTGAAGTCGTGGCAGCGCTGCAAAGAAGAATCTGGTTTAGTGTCACGATCAGGGTTGGACATCGTTTGGATTTTAACGATTCCGATTCTCTGTTTCGATTCCTGTTCAAAACAATTCTGATTCTTTGATGTTTAGGTCAACAGATCGCGACTTATCTAACTGTAGAATATTATCATTAAAAAACTGTGACACATTTACGCAGGAGACAGGCCATTTTTATTCTTACGCATGTTTACGTGCACATATGCACACACAGAATTCACTTACAGCCTAAATGTTAAACAACTTACAGTTGGCTTCCAGAATACATTTTACCCAACAAAAAACAAAATCAACAGTTTTGTTTAGGAAGACGATCATATCTGCTCTTTCAGAAACAGACAGATAAACGCTGACAAAAACATAACCTCCTTGGTGGAGGTAAAACTCGTTTGTTTACCTGGTTGCTGGGTTACGCTCATACAGACAAGAGGCCCTCCTAGCCAATGGAATGCCAGGGAGATGCTAGCCGATAGCCAATGGGATGCCAGGAAGATGCTAGCCGATAGCCAATGGCAGAGCAGCTACAAATATGTTTACGTTCAGTAAACTCTGGGAGCTGTGAGTAGCAGCGCTACTGGATTTCTGCCTTTCCTGAAATTTCTCTCGTAACTAGAGGCAATATTTTCCCTTTGAGGCGTTTCGTAACCTGAAAACTTCGAACGTAGAAACGTTCGTAAGTAGCGGAACCACTGTATATGAGAAGGCAAGAGTTTCTGGATGAAGACGGACTCTGAATTAAAAACGCTACACTCGTTTATTTTTGTGATGTCATGCAGGTGAAGGTGCTAGTGGCGACATACGTGACGTCGCCACTAGCACCGAGTTGAGTACGCCAGGCGGAGTAACATCAACAAACTAGTGCAGTAAATCAAAACAAAAATAAAAAATTAGCGCGGACATTTAGGAACCGAAAAAAGGAATCAAAATTCAAAAATCACGTAAACGATTTCAGAACCGGACGTCAGGAACCGATTCCTGGACTGGTTTTTTGGTGCCCGACCCTGGTCACGGTGTACGAAAGCCTGGTGGTGAACCTGAAACTAACATCTTTGAGCTGCAGCGTTTTTAAGCCCCTCCCTCACCTGGCGATGTAGCCCACGCCCAGCGGCTTGCTCCGGTTGTTCCTCCGGGGGTCTGGGACTTGCTGGTCTCCAGACTCGGGGCTGTCGTGGGCCGCCGGTTTGCGCGTCCGCCGCCTCCTCTCCGCCTCGCCGCTCCTGTCGTCCCCGTCTCCCCGGCCCCTGAAGGGGACGTCCACCAGACCCTGGCAGCGGGACACCAGCTCTGCGTAGGAGCTCCCGCCGGGAGGGGCGGGACCGGCTTCGGGCCGGAGGCCGAGGAGGCGGAGGAAGAGCGCCACGGAGACCTGAGCGTCTCTGGCGGCGTATGCCACCTGGAAGGGGCAGAGACGGGGGGGACGTTCAGGCTCGAGCCGTTTGGTTACCGTGGAGAGCAGCGTGAAGAACGGGGGGGCGGGGTCACCTGCTCACCTGCTCCACGGTCAACTGGTCTGCTTCCCAGTCGCTGCAGCGCAGCGTCACAGATTTATCCAGAGATACGTTCAACAGATCTGCAGCCAGGGACTTCAGGCTGAGACCGTTGGTGACGGAGGACGACCTGGAGGGAGGACAGAGTCAGGAGACATCAACCCCCCCACACCCCCACCCCACCCCCACCCCCACCGTACTGATGGTTACACCACTAAAACCAGGACAAAATGAAAATAAGGAGGGGTTAGTAGGGCTGGGCGATATGGCCTAAATAAAAAATCTCAGATTTTTTCAGAAAAAAATCCCGATTCACGATTTAAAATCGATTTTTTTTTCACCCCCTACCTAAAATCAATTTGTTCAAAACAAGTTTCAGTTTTATTTTGTTTAAATTTTCCCTTCTGGGGTTTCAGTTAGTCAGTGGCAATTAGGGACGCACGATAACTGATGACACACACATATACCTAAGATCATTACATCAATACTATGAACAAAATCAGAAATAGTTTTGACTTTTTAAATGAACAGATATTTATTTTTTCCAATGAAAAACTATCAGAGTTATCGGGATGACGTAATAATTTCCTGTTATCGGCCAGATAGTTATCGTGCAGCCCTAGTGCAATGTAAGTTTTCAGTAATCTAGTTTCGAAATGACACAAAATAAATAAAACATAGTATTATAAGACCCCTTTTTTGAGGTTGACAAAATAAAGTGCAAACAAAACTCAGTTACCTAAACATGTTTTGCATAATAAGGAGGTGCTTGTGTGGTAAACAAAAAGTATTTGGTCACTATTTTGATTCTCTGAATCATTTTAACTTAAACATCTGCATCAAATAAAATTAAAAATTAAATTTTAGGCTTCCATTGTAATTTACGAGGCAAGGCAACGTCAGAAAAATATTTGCGGCCTGGTAGCATGTACCTGGGATCCAAAACTTTGAGCAGGTGAATAAACCCCGGCTTTTCCACGGTGTATATGGACACCAGATCATAACAAACATCACGACTGCATCCGTGACAACTTTCCACCGGCTCCTTTCTCATCATACGGGATACAGTTTGTCAACGTTTCCAAGACAGTAGGTTGTTTTTTGGTGGCGGTGCTTGGGCTGCCGCGGTCTTGTTGTTTTCGTAGGGAGCAACACCTCTCCAACTCGGCAGCATGCTTCTGTTAAGTTGCTGCAGTAAATTGTAGTACTGCTACCTTTGGTAGCAACAGCCTTTAAACAGACTTTGCAGCGAGGTGCTGTTTGTTCTGTGTCTGACGCCACGAACCCGAACCAATTCCAAACAACCGAGGATACGTTTCTTTTCTTCGGTGTAAGATCAGCACTGCTAGCTTGTTTGTGTACCTAGCGCGGGTGGGGAGGGGGGCGGGCACTAAGCGCTCTCTGACCTACGGGAGCCCAGCAGGCGCTGGTGGCGAAGGTTGATGAGAAAATCGATTTTCATTAAAACAAATCGACATTAAGTACAAATTCGAATTAATCGATTAAATCGATTTATCGCCCAGCCCTAGGGGTTAGGTTACTAAAGTTATCTAATCTGTTTTACGTTAAACCATCGGATTAAAGGAAGCAGCTTCTCCATCTGCCGCCGTCCACCAGAACGGGCGGCGCCACACCTCTGCCTCAGCGCCAGGTGCCGCAGGTCCACCGTGCAGCCCAGCGACAGGCCCAGGTCGCGCGTCAGCCGCTTCCCGTCCTCGTAGCAGCCGACGCCCACTTTCAACACCCGCGGGTCCCTCAGGACGTCCGTGAGGCTCGGCGGGAACGGCCGCTGCCCGTTGCGGAACGCCAGCAGCCGGACGAGGACGCACCGGCCTGAGTAGGTGGCCATCTGCAGCAGGGACACGACGGAGGCCCGCCCCTTCAGTGACACCTGCAACAGGAAGCCACACCTGCGTCAGGCACAGGTCACCTGACGGCAGAGCGCCGTGTTTAAAGGAGAACTCCACCCGTTTACTGTCAGAGGTGCGTTTTAGCGGTGAGCTAGTGAGCTAGCTCGTTATTTCAGGGTGGATTTTTCCTTTTTTAAATGTACAAAAAACATGCTAAATGTATTTCTTACGCCGCGGACTTTTACCCATTCACAGTCAAAGCCCAGGACCGGGAGGACCGCCAGCTCCTTCTGGATCAGGGGCCACAGCCGCCGCCACTCCTCCTCACAGCTCACCGTCACCGGCTTCACCGCCAGCAGCTGCTCCAACGACGGGACCGGAGGGGGCGGGGCCTCTCCGGGGGTCTTCGACGGCTCCTCCGCAGCGTCGGGCGGCTCGGCCGCCGTGGAGTCCGTCCCCTCAGGAGGCGGAGCTTCCTCGGGCTGACCCGCCTCCTGGACGGGAGGCAGCTTCTTCCTCTTGGTTCGATACACCCGCCATATGAGCAGCCCCCCCAGGGCGGCCCCGACCACGGCGGCCCCGACCACGGCGGAGACGACCGCGGTCAAGGGCCCTCGACGGGACATGCCGACCTCAGCGACCTCAGACTGAAACACTCAACCCTCTGGTGGGCGGGGCTTTACCTGTCCGCTGTCAGAGCGCCCCCCCGCAGCTGCAGCTCCGTCTGTGGGACCTCAGCGGACAGGTGAGCATTTCTGAAAGTTCACAGGTGAGTTTCAGTGTTGATGTTTGCATGTGGACCAGAAACTTTAATATCCAGGTGTTTTTACTTCAGACACCAGACGAGAAACGCAGCAGGTAACTTTTCTGTGAAGACACTCATCTGCTGACATGTTTTTATGGTTTTTAAAAGTGAAAACTGAAATAACTGACAGATGAGATCATCAGTTTTAGCTTCTGAATGTCTGTTGATTCATTTTTATTTCATTTATACTTTGGACTGATTCTTTAAAAAATAAATTGCCTTTTCCTTCATTTCTGAAGAATTGATCATTTTTCTTAATTATTTTTTTCTGACTTAATGTCAATTTCTCTTAAATCATTTCTGCAGTTCCTCTGAAAGTCTTTTTTTTTTTTTGCCATATTCTGAACTTATGTCTGCTTTTCTTTAATATTTTTACTAATTTAAATTAAAAAAAAAGTTCTCTCTCCAAATAACTTTCTTTAAAATATATTTTTCTGAATGTACTTTTCCCCCATTCAGTTAAAAAAAAAAAAAAAAAAAAAAAAAAAAAAAAAAAAAAATCACTGAATTAATGACAATTGTATTTTTTTTAAAGGGTTTTTTTGCTGAATTTATCTGAATTAATTGCTCAACATAAACTTTATATATATTGTTCTTTAGCAGCTCATAAATGCTGTCAGGTTCACTGATCTCACAAAAGCATGTTTCTTTTATTTAATGTCAATTTGCGGTTTAGACTTTTTTTTTAAGTGTGTTCACTTCAAAATACCAAGTAGAGAGGTTTTCTTATTTAGTAAATATTTAAAATAGATAGATAAGACGGATAACACAGATAAATGTACTTGATCAATCCCAGGAATGGAAAATTATAGTGGATGGATTTTAAGTCGCGTCGTTTTATTTCTACATAAAATCAAACACTCGTCACGTTTTCTTTTTGTTTTTCATCTAAAATCCATCAGATAAACAACGTCTAAGTGATGAGTCCTTCGATGGCTGTGAAGTCAAATAAATCTATCAACTACAAGACATCGACATAATTAGTGATACATTTATCTTTTAGTGAGTTAGAACGTATGTATATTGAGTCGGAAACGGTTAAATATAAAACGTTGTAAACGTCCGTGTCCGGATCTGACGGTCAGCTGGGGGGGGGAGGATTTCTGCAGGGTCACAAAATCTACCGCAACACCTAGCGGCTAGCCTCGCCGTGTGGACGCGGGACTAACGCTTCTTTAACGTTGCATGTCAAGTGAAGGAGAACAGAGACAGCAGACTTTTATCGGTTAAAACCTAATTAAACTGCGGACTGAGTTACAAACCTCTGCGGGTTGAAGCGTCGTAGCAGTTTTTCCTGAGCTAACGAGCTAACGGCTAACCGACCTACTCGCGGCGCTTCTTCTGACTTTAGCGGCGCCGCCGCTGCTCACAACCGAATCCCCTGTGTCCGTTAACCGAACCGCAACCTTACCTTTCACGTCGGTGTCCAGCTCAGCGCCGCTGTCGCACACATGTACACCTGTTTACTGCGGTGACCTGCGTCTTCCGGGCCGCATTTATAACCGCTGCCGCCGTGAAGGCGGCGCCACCTGCCGGACGGACGAACTTACAACAACAACAACAGAACACGCAGAACTGGGTCCAGGCTGAATCAGCGACACTATTTATTAAAATGATCAAAGATGGTTTTATTTTATTTTATTAAAAAAAAAAAAAGAAAAAATAACATTAATGATGGAATTTAACGCAAAAGACAAACCATTTGATTTTTTATGTCTTCCGAATAACATTTTCACTGATGTTTTGTTCGTCTTCACCAGTGACTTCAGTTTCATTCCAGGAACAAAACATGGGAGCCGCCGGAGCTTCATCATCTCCATCTGAACATTTAAACTCCACCAACCACAAATAGTTTTAACGTTTATCTGGACTCCAGAGTAGGCCAATCACCTTGTGAACTCTGCATCGAGTATGCTCAGTTTTTCAGAAGGAAAAGAAGTCCAAGTCCATCTACAGAAGGGCAGGAGAGCTGGTCTTTGACTGACACATGATCTCTGAGATCAGATGAGGTCATGATGTGGACTGGATCTGGAACTGGTCCTCGACTTGGACCTGTATAAGAACTGGATACACTACCTTGATAGTCAAGTCTTTCCAGAGCTTTGCTGAGACTCACCGGCTGATCAGCCAACAGGCACCGATGCATCGCGGTCAGAACAGTTTAACTCTGAGGCCAGTGGAGGCTTGTTCTTATCTTCAGCCCCTAGAGGTCAGCTGAGGAACTGGACAGCATCTGACAGTTTGATTTCAGAAGAAGCACATCCTTCAGAATAAATGAATAAACCGGAGCATCTGACCAAAACTGTTTGGAACAAAGCTGTAAAGACGGGTTTGATGTGGTTTGGTAAGGTTGCTCTCGTCCTGCATCTCTGTGGCTCAAAACGCCAAGAAAACCTCAAGAAAGCGACTCAACGTCTGTAAAAACAGACGTGTCTGTTTATCTACAACAGCAGAGGGCGCTCTAGATGATTCCTCTGCTGACTTTTACTGACCTTCACTGGCAAAGGTCAGTGAAGGTCAGTGAAGGTCAGTAGAGGTCAGTGAGGGTCAGTGAAGGTCAGTAAAGGTCAGTAGAGGTCAGTGAGGGTCAGTAGAGGTCAGTGAGGGTCAGTGAAGGTCAGTCGAGGTCAGTGAAGGTCAGTAGAGGTCAGTGAAGGTCAGTAGAGGTCAGTGAGGGTCAGTAGAGGTCAGTGAAGGACAGTGAAGGTCAGTGACGGTCAGTAGAGGTCAGTGACGGTCAGTAGAGGTCAGTGAAGGTCAGTGAGGGTCAGTAGAGGTCAGTGAAGGTCAGTGAGGGTCAGTGAAGGTCAGTGAGGGTCAGTGAAGGTCAGTAGAGGTCAGTGAAGGTCAGTGAGGTCAGTAGAGGTCAGTGAAGGTCAGTAGAGGTCAGTAGAGGTCAGTGAAGGTCAGTGTCAGTGAGGGTCAGTGAAGGTCAGTAGAGGTCAGTGAAGGTCAGTGAGGTCAGTGAAGGTCAGTGAAGGTCAGTGAAGGTCAGTGAAGGTCAGCACTGCATAGATGGAAGAACCAGACTTGACTGACAAAAACGAGTCGGACTAACGAGCTAAAATCATCTCTGGGCGTCAACGTCCAAGTAAACTGACCAAAGAAAAGCTGCTTTATTTAAAAAGAACAAATAAAAAACAAAATAAAACTTCAGAGCTGCAGCTGGACGTCGACAGGTTCAAATAGGTTTAATCTAAGACACTTTAATTCAACTCTATAAGAATTTTAAGGCAAAAACCTGCGATGAAAATCCACACAGAGGCAAGAACACAGATGTGTGTAAAAGCTCTTCAACAAACTTCAGAATATTTAAGTTAAATTTTTCAGATCAGTGGAAGAAAATCCCAGAAATCAAAGCAGCAACAGAAACGCTGAATAAATAAGAAAACTTGATAAATAGTGAAAGTTTTGTCGAAGTTTAAAAGACGCCTCCACCAACCCTAACCCTCCATCAGGACGCCACCGTCAGACGGTCCTGGGTCAGACAGAACCGGTCCTGGTATTTATTCACACGCGTTTTTAAAAAATATATGAAATCACAAAACGGCCAAGAACATTTCCTGAATCTATAAATAGATGAACACGGATCCGTTTCCTCTACCACCGTAAATTTATTCAATCTTTTTAGCTTCAGGATTTCTCCAAAGAACTGGAATAAAGACATGTAGTAATTACAAAATGGAGAAAAAAACAGAAAAAAGAATCGATCAGACAACAGGTCATTCACAGGTTTGATTAAAAAATGAACAAAACAATGAAGAGAAATGATGAGAGCGTTTTTATCTGCAGCAGGTTAGCGGAGCGGACGGCCGCCGGCGCCTGCTGCTCCTGCAAAACGCCAAAGATGGAAAAAAAATCAGCTAATAAAAAAAAAAAAGAACAGGACTGTGTTATCCTAGTGTGTTAAATAAAGATAATTATATTAAAAAAAACCAGGATGGCTACCACAGAGAAGAAAATGTGGTTTCAGTGAACTAAAGCAGAGACGAGCAACAGGCGCCGTCACCTGACACCTGACACCATCACCTGACACCTGACACCGTCCAGGTGAGACGCTTCACATCCGTCACAGGATGCAGACGGACAAGAAACAAAATAACATAAAGGTTTTTCTTCAAAAGTGAAACATAAACATGAAAGCAGCCGTCCCTTCGCAAAAATCTCTTTACATCACATTAAAAATTAGCACTGCTGTGAGCCGTATAGATTCTTTATAGATATATTTATAATATATACGATCATCTCTTGTGTACACCAACATAAACTTCATCGTAGCTCCGTGCCTTTGGCAAGATTACTTACAACTCTTCTGTTAATTTCCAAAGCTATTTAAAATATACTTAATGCATAAAAATAGAGATTTTGGCATCATCTCACTCTATTCTGACGTTGGGGCGAGTTTCTGATGAGAAGCTGACTTCTCTCAGTGCCGGTGGGGGGGGGGGGGGAGTGGGCCGGGCCCAGCCGGGGGGGGGGGGCAGGGGGGCGGGGCAGGGGGCGGGGCTCAGCACGGATACTTCACAGGGAGACGACGACCTGGCGCTCCACGGGACGCACAAAAACAACACGGACGATGCTGAAGAGATGCACCCTGGGTAATCTGCTGCTGGGTTCTGGTCCCCGCTGGTTCTGCTGCCGGGTCACCCGCAGCAGGAAGGCGGGGGGGAGGGGGAGGGGCCTCCCGTCGCTCCCGGATCAAGGTTTCCCGCCCGTCCGCTCGAGTCCGTTCAGTGTTTCTCCTCAGAGCTGGATCTCAAAGGTCTTTTGCAGCTCGGTGGAGAACGGGTTCGTCGGGGACGGGGTGGTGCGCTGGCGCGAGCGGCCCTCCAACGCCGCCCACTGGGCCTCGAAAGCATCCTCTTGCGGCTGCGGCGCGGGCTGGGCCGACGGGGAGGATGGGGCGGCCCAGCTGTCGGCGCCGTTGAAGGTGGCGCTACCATTGGAGGGCGGTGGGGCGGCGGGCTGAGGGGGCTTGATGAACGGGCTGACGCTGCCGGCGGCCTGGATGTCGTGCTGGGTTCGTCGTGGAGACCGGGGCGGGGAACGGCAGGGGCTGGGGGGCGGAGCCGAACACGTTGGCGACCATCTGGGAGGGAGTGATGCCAAATACGGGAACGCTGGGCTGAGGCAGCGGCAGCCCGTTGGACACCGGGAAGGCGGCCGGGGCCGGGGCGTGGAACGCCGGCTGGCGAGGGGGCAGCATGGGCACGGCGGGGGGCAGCGACGGCAGGAAGGCCACGGGGGCGACGGCAGGAACGGACGACATGGGCACCGGGGCGGCGAACGGCTGGGAGGGGGGCGTGGCTCCCGCGGGCTGTGGCGCTCGGACAGACTTGGAGACCTCCTCCAACCACCGGTCCGCCTCTGACGGCGTGCGTTTGTGAGCCGACATGACCGGAGACGCCGACGGCGGGACGACTATCACCGGCGTCGTTGACGGCCAGTCGCTTCCTGTTGAGAGAGAGAACAGGAAGTGAGTCGGACCTTCTCTCGCTAAAGTCCTGGAGAAAGTTGGTTTGAAATCAACTCGTTTTATTATAAAAGTTTCAGTCTGGGTTTGAAGCACAGAAACTGATTTTATAAAGGTTTTTAAGGATTTTAATAAAACATAAATCTGTCATTTTAGTGATTTTATTTAATCAGTCTGTGAACGCTCCTCTGCTGCAGCTCCTCTCACTTGTGGAGTTCCTCCTGGTTCCTCACTGGGCCCACAGCGTTCTTCTTTCTACACGCTGGCATCTGTCTTCAGAGGTTTTAGAAAACTGACTTTTTGTCATTAAATTGAAACTTTTGTAGGATTGAATTTTGATGTAAAGTCAGACTTATTTAACTTAATGCAGCTTTTTCTCATAAATCCTGACTTTTGCGATATCTTAACTTTTTGACAAAATTCCGACTATGTGCTCACATTTGTTTTTGTAAAGTTTTGAATTTTTCAATGTCAACTTTTTGTCAAAAAGCAAGTTTTTTCATAAAATCTCACATTTCACAGAATAACAATTTGACAAAAAACTGATTTGATATAAAATTTTATTCTTTTAATAGTTAAAAAGTATACATATTTTTTAAAATATATAGTTTTCAAAATAATTTTATATCAGAATATTTCTTTTAAGTATAACATAAAAATTTTAAAAGATTATTTTTAAATGATAAAACTTTTGAAATTATCAAAAATTATGGAAAAGAACAGCAGCTCTGAAAATGTTCCACAGCTGAAACAGTCCTGAACCGGCCGCAGCTCCAGTTCTGAACTGGCCGCAGCTCCAGTCCTGAACCGGCGCAGCTCCAGTCCTGAACCGGCCGCAGCTCCAGTCCTGAACCGGCCGCAGCTCCAGTCCTGAACCGGCCGCAGCTCCAGTTCTGAACCGCCGCAGCTCCAGTCCTGAACCGGCCGCAGACCTGAACCGGCCACAGGTCCAGTCCTGAACCCGCCGCAGACCGAGTCCTGAACCGGCCGCAGCTCCAGTCCTGAACCGCTGCAGGTCCAGTCCTGAACCGCCGCAGACCGAGTCCTGAACCGGCCGCAGCTCCAGTCCTGAACCGGCCGCAGCTCCAGTCCTGAACCGGCCGCAGTCCTGAACCGCCGCAGGTCCAGTCCTGAACCGGCCGCAGGTCCTGAAACCAGTCCTGAACCGCCGCAGCTCCAGTCCGACACCAGGATCTACTCCAAACAGGGTGTCAGGGGAGCAGCTTACCTGGCTGTGCTGGGGCGGGGGCCCCCGCAGGGTTCTTGGCCCAGGGGTTAGTGTCTCGAGCGGGCAGAGCCGGGGCCAGGACTGGGGGGTTAGCGGGAGCAGCAGCAGAGAATGCAGGCGTTGTGCCGTTCACTGAAGCAGATAAGAGACGGCTGCTAGTACCGCAGAGCACATGCAGGGCAAGACGTGAAACAAGGCGTGACAGTCGTAGCGGAGTTAGTCAGAAGTCTTAAAAGAGTTAAAAGTTTCTTTAAAAATAAGTGTTATGAACTGAGTTGTGGGTAAAAAAGAACTGTTATGTCAAGGTGAGCAGGGCTGGGTGTCATTTAACCTTTCGATACTTGAGTGGTACATTATTGATACTTGAGAGATACTGGAACAGTACTTGATTGATACTGGAATGGTAGTTTATTGATACTGGAACAGTACTTTATCGATATGGGAAGAGTACTTTATCGATGCTTGAGTGGTACTTTATTGATACTGGAACAGTACTTGATTGATACTGGAACGGTACTTTATTAATACTGAAATGGTACTTTATTGATACTGGAACAGTACTTTATTGATGCTTGAGTGGCACTTTATAGATGCTTGAGTGGTTCTTTATTGATACTGGAACAGTACTTTATTGATACTGGAACGGTATTTTATTGATACTGGAATGGTACTTTATCGATGCTTGAATGGTACTTTATAGATGCTTGAGTGGTTCTTTATTGATACTGGAACAGTACTTTATTGATACTAGAATGGTACTTTATTGATACTGGAACAGTACTTAATCGATATGGGAAGAGTACTTTATCGATGCTTGAGTGGTACTTTATTGATGCTTAAGTGGTTCTATATTGATACTGGAACAGTACTTTATCGATGCTTGAGTGGTACTTTATTGATGCTTGAGCGGTACTTTATTGATACTGGAACGGTACTTTATCGATGCTTGAGTGGCACTTTATAGATGCTTGAGTGGTTCTTTATTGATACTGGAACAGTACTTTATTGATACTAGAATGGTACTTTATTGATACTGGAACAGTACTTTATCGATATGGGAAGAGTACTTTATCGATGCTTGAGCGGTTCTTTATTGATACTGGAACAATACTTTATTGATGCTTGAGTGGTACTTTATTGATGCTTAAGCGGTTCTTTATTGATACTGGAACAGTACTTTATCGATGCTTGAGTGGTACTTTTTTGATGCTTGAGCGGTTCTTTATTGATACTGGAAGAGTACTTTATCGGTGCTTGAGTGGTACTTTATTGATGCTTGAGCGGTTCTTTATTGATACTGGAACAGTACTTTATTGATGCTTGAGTGGTACTTTTGATGCTTAAGCGGTTCTTATTGATACTGGAACAGGACTTTTATCGATCTTGAGTGGTACTTTTTGATGCTTGAGCGGTTCTTTATTGATACTGGAAGAGTTACTTTATCGGTGCTTGAGTGGTACTTTATTGATGCTTGAGCGGTTCTTTATTGATACTGGAACAGTACTTTATCGCTGCTTGAGCGGTTCTTTATTGATACTGGAAGATACTTTATCGTGCTTGAGTGGTACTTTATTGATGCTTGAGCGGTTCTTTATTGATACTGGAACAGTACTTTATCGATGCTTGAGCGGTTCTTTATTGATACTGGAACAGTACTTTATCGATGCTTGAGTGTTACTTTTTTGATGCTTGAGCGGTTCTTTATTGATACTGGAAGAGTACTTTATCGATGCTTGAGTGGTACTTTATTGATGCTTGAGCGGTTCTTTATTGATACTGGAACAGTACTTTATCGATGCTTGAGCGGTTCTTTATTGATACTGGAACAGTACTTGATTGATACTTGAGTGGTACTTTTTTGATGCTTGAGCGGTTCTTTATTGATACTGGAAGAGTACTTTATCAATGCTTGAGTGGTACTTTATTGATGCTTGAGCGGTTCTTTATTGATACTGGAACAGTACTTTATCGATGCTTGAGCGGTTCTTTATTGATACTGGACAGTACTTTATCGATGCTTGAGTGGTACTTTATTGATGCTTAAGCGGTTCTTTATTGATACTGGAACAGTACTTTATCGATGCTTGAGTGGTGTTTTTGATGCTTAAGCGGTTCTTATTGATACTAAAAGAGTACTTTATCGATGCTTGAGTGGTACTTTATTGATGTTTGAGCGGTTCTTTATTGATACTGGAACAGTACTTTATCGATGCTTGATCGGTTCTTTATTGATACTGGAACAGTACTTTATCGATGCTTGAGTGGTACTTTATTGATGCTTGAGCGGTTCTTTATTGATACTGGAACAGTACTTTATCGATGCTTGAGCGGTTCTTTATTGATACTGGAACAGTACTTTATCGATGCTTGAGTGGTACTTTATTGATGCTTAAGCGGTTCTTATTGATACTGGGTTCTTTATTGGAACTACTTATCGATGCTTGAGCGGTTCTTTATTGATACTGGAACAGTACTTTATCGATGCTTGAGTGGTACTTTATTGATGCTTGAGCGGTTCTTTATTGATACTGGAACAGTACTTTATCGATGCTTGAGTGGTACTTTATTGATGCTTAAGCGGTTCTTTATTGATACTGGAACAGTACTTTATAGATGCTTGAGTGGTACTTTATTGATGCTTAAGCGGTTCTTTATTGATACTGGAACAGTACTTTATTGATGCTTGAGTGGTACTTTTTTGATGCTTGAGCGGTTCTTTATTGATACTGGAAGAGTACTTTATCGATGCTTGAGTGGTACTTTATTGATGCTTGAGCGGTTCTTTATTGATACTGGAACAGTACTTTATCGATGCTTGAGTGGTACTTTATTGATGCTAAGCGTTCTTTATTGATACTGGAACAGTACTTTATCGATGCTGGCGGTTCTTATTGATTACTTTACTTGAGTGGTACTTTTTTTGATGCTTGAGCGGTTCTTTATTGATACTGGAAGAGTACTTTATCGATGCTTGAGTGTACTTTATTGATGCTTGAGCGGTTCTTATTGATACTGGAACGTACTTTATCGATGCTTTGATCTTGATGCTTGAGTGGTACTTTATCGATGCTTGAGCGGTTCTTTATTGATACTGGAACAGTACTTTATAGATGCTTGAGTGGTACTTCATTGATGCTTAAGCGGTTCTTTATTGATACTGGAACAGTACTTTATCGATGCTTGAGTGGTACTTTATCGATGCTTAAGCGGTTCTTTATTGATACTGGAACAGTACTTTATCGATGCTTGAGTGGTACTTTATTGATGCCTAAGCGGTTCTTTATTGATACTGGAACAGTACTTTATCGATGCTTGAGTGGTACTTTATCGATGCTTGAGTGGTACTTTATTGATGCTTAAGCGGTTCTTTATTGATACTGGAACAGTACTTTATTGATGCTTGAGTGGTACTTTATTGATGCCTGAGCGGTTCTTTATTGATACTGGAACAGTACTTTATTGATGCTTGAGTGGTACTTTATTGATGCCTAAGCGGTTCTTTATTGATACTGGAACAGTACTTTATCGATGCTTGAGTGGTACTTTATCGATGCTTGAGTGGTACTTTATTGATGCTTAAGCGGTTCTTTATTGATACTGGAACAGTACTTTATTGATGCTTGAGTGGTACTTTATTGATGCCTAAGCGGTTCTTTATTGATACTGGAACAGTACTTTATCGATGCTTGAGTGGTACTTTATCGATGCTTAAGCGGTTCTTTATTGATACTGGAACAGTACTTTATCGATGCTTGAGTGGTACTTTTTTGATGCCTGAGCGGTTCTTTATTGATACTGGAACAGTACTTTATCAATGCTTGAGTGGTACTTTATCGATGCTTAAGCGGTTCTTTATTGATACTGGAACAGTACTTTATCGATGCTTGAGTGGTACTTTATCGATGCTTAAGCGGTTCTTTATTGATACTGGAACAGTACTTTATCGATGCTTGAGCGGTTCTTTATTGATACTGGAACAGTACTTTATCGATGCTTGAGTGGTACTTTATTGATGCTGAGCGGTTCTTTATTGATACACCTGTAAGGAGATACGTGGCTGCGGCGAGGTTTTGTGTGACCGACCGCAGGTCTGGAAACTCGTCAGTTTGTCAGTAACATGACTCTGATCAAAATATTATCAGAACATTACGTAACCGCTGAAACCGACTCTTGTTTTTAGCAGAAAGAACAGAACAAGCTTGGAAGCAGAGGCTTCACCTGGAGCCACAGGAGACTGAGGAGATGAAGCCGGTTTGGGCATCGGAGCCGAGGTGAAGGGGTCCTCTGGTGGTCCGCTGAAAGCTGTGGTGATCTGAGTGCACAGCGAGCTGATGCTGTCGCCTTCTCCCTCCACCTCAGGGACTGTGGAAAGATCCGGATCCAGAAACACCCCAACTGAGACAGGACTAAAACACAGACCTTCATTCTGCAGTGAGCCGTATTGAGTCATCACCTGTGTTCTTCATGGGGAAGTCCGACTTGCGCTGCATGGTGGACGGCAGCTCGTTCATGCGTAGCGACAGCTGCCGTTTGAAGGGAGACGTCTTCTGGCTGAGGGCCGGGAAACCCCTGAAGGAGCCCTGCCGGGCCAGAGCCTCGGCCGGCGCGTGGCGGCGGGGGATGGCCTGGGGCCCCAGCGCCGTGACGGAGAGGGGCGGGGAGGACGAGGGGGACGAGGAGCTCCCCGTCTGGTGCGCCGAGGAGTTCGTCGTGCTGCCGGCGGGGTTTCCGGCGACTCTCACGTCCGTCTCTGCTGAGAGAGCAGCTACAGTGAGGAAAACCATCCGTGAAGCTAACTGGGAATTTCTCTCTTTCCCACAGAAAAGCTCAAGCCACACATTAATTATGTGTTAATTAGTACCCTCTATTTATTTAAGATTATGACAGGTCACAGTATAAAAACAACCTCAGATGAACATTTAACAAAGATGAGGCCAAACAGAAGGAGAGAAATTCCATGACCACAAAACAAAATCTTTTGTAGGCATCAAATTGGAGACCGAATTTCCAAGTCAAGATTTCCTGATTTGAGACGAAATGATTGACTGAATACAGTTCAGACCCCCAGTTTCATAACTGACTCATGGTGCTCTGGACCTCCTTCAGCCCCTCTGGACCTCCTTCAGCCCCTCTGGACCTCCTTCAGCACCTCTGGACCTCCTTCAGCCCCTCTGGACCTCCGTCAGCCCCTCTGGACCTCCTTCAGCCCCTCTGGACCTCCATCAGCCCCTCTGGACCTCCGTCAGCCCCTCTGGACCTCCATCAGCCCCTCTGGACCTCCTTCAGTCCTTCTGAACTTCCTTCAACCCCTCTGGACCTCCTCAGCCCCTCTGGACCTCCTTCAGCCCCTCTGAACCTCGTGCAGCCCCTCTGGACCTCCTTCAGCCCCTCTGGACCTCCTTCAGCCCCTCCCCTTCCCCTCTGAACCTCCTTCAGCCCCTCTGGACCTCCTTCAGCCCCTCTGGACCTCCTTCAGCCCCTCTGAACCTCCGTCAGCCCCTCTGGACCTCCGTCAGCCCCCTCCTCTCAGCCCCTCTGGACCTCCTTCTCAGCCCCTCTGGACTCCTTCAGCCCCTCTGGACCTCCGTCAGCCCCTCTGGACCTCCGTCAGCCCCTCTGGACCTCCGTCAGCCCCTCTGGACCTCCTTCAGCCCCTCTGGACCTCCGTCAGCCCCTCTGGACCTCCTTCAGCCCCCTCAGGACCTCCTTCAGCCCCTCTGGACCTCCGTCAGCCCCTCTGGACCTCCTTCAGCCCCTCTGGACCTCCTTCAGCCCTCTGGACCTCCTTCAGCCCCCTGGACCTCCTTCAGCCCTCTGGACCTCCTTCAGCCCCTCTGGACCTCCGTCAGCCCCTCTGGACCTCCGTCAGCCCCTCTGGACCTCCGTCAGCCCCTCTGGACCTCCTTCAGTCCCCTCTGGACCTCCTCAGCCCCTCTGGACCGCCTTCAGCCCCTCTGGACCTCCTTCAGCCCCCCCCTCAGGACCTCCTTCAGCCCCTCTGGACCTCCCGTCAGCCCCCCTTCTGGACCTCCTTCAGCCCCTCTGGACCTCCTTCATGAGCCCCTCTGGACCTCCTTCAGCCCCCCAGCCCTCTGGACCTCCTTCAGCCCCTCTGGACCTCCGTCAGCCCCTCTGGACCTCCGTCAGCCCCTCTGGACCTCCTTCAGCCCCTCTGGACCTCCTTCAGCCCCCCAGGACCTCCTTCAGCCCCTCTGGACCTCCTTCAGCCCCTCTGGACCTCCGTCAGCCCCTCTGGACCTCCGCCAGCCCCTCTGGACCTCCTTCAGTCCCTCTGGACCTCCGTCAGCCCCTCTGGACCTCCGTCAGCCCCTCTGGACCTCCGCCAGCCCCTCTGGACCTCCGTCAGCCCCTCTGGACCTCCTTCAGCCCCTCTGGACCTCCGTCAGCCCCTCTGGACCTCCTTCAGCCCCTCTGGACCTCCTTCAGCCCCTCTGGACCTCCTTCAGCCCCTCTGGACCTCCTTCAGCCCCTCTGGACCTCCGTCAGCCCCTCTGGACCTCCGTCAGCCCCTCTGGACCTCCGTCAGCCCCTCTGAACCTCCTTCAGCCCCCCTGAGTCACTGAGGTGCTCCTGAACTCCTCTGAACACCTGAACGTTTCACGAGTAAATGAGAGGCGGTCTGTTCGACAACCGACATCTGGTTAAAACTGTGTCATGCAGCAGGACAGAGACCACAAACAAACCTGCAGATCTACGTCTAAAGGGCTAAAAAATCATTAAAATAGAAGAATCAGGGTTTGGAAAGTCCAGGTAAAAGTCCCGATCAGAAACGATTCATGAGATATAAATAAAGATTCTTTAACTGCTCCTCCACAGGTTCAGATACAGACCCTTTTTAGCATCCTGGAGCTGCCTCATCACTTCCTCCCGCTCTGCCGCCTCTGTTGCCGTGGTAACACGGAACGAGCCCTCTCGAGTGAACGTGGTTCTGTTGGCGTCGAAGGTCGCGGTGACCCCGCACTCCTTCTCCCGCTTCTGCTTCCGCTCCAGGCAGGCGGCGAACGCACAGCCCACGGCGTGGCTAAGGCGCTCGCCCTGAAACAGAGGATCGGAGGAGTCAGAGCTGGTTCTATATGCTCTGGTTCTAGATACATGCTCTGGTTCTAGAGCGCCGAGGAACAGATACATGCTCTGGTTCTAGATACATGCTCTGGTTCTAAAGCACTGAGGAACAGATATATGCTCTGGTTCTAGAGCGCTCAGGAACAGATACATGCTCTGGTTCTAGAGCGCTGAGGAACAGATACATGCTCTGGTTCTAGAGCGCCGAGGTACAGATACACGCTCTGGTTCTAGAGCGCTGAGGAACAGATACATGCTCTGGTTCTAGAGCACAGAGGAACAGATACATGCTCTGGTTCTAGAGCACCGAGGAACAGATACACGCTCTGGTTCTAGAGCGCTGAGGAACAGATACATGCTCTGGTTCTAGAGCGCTGAGGAACAGATACATGCTCTGGTTCTAGAGCACAGAGGAACAGATACATGCTCTGGTTCTAGAGCACCAAGGAACAGATATATGGTCTGGTTCTAGAGCGCCGAGGAACAGATATATGCTCTGGTTCTAGAGCGCCGAGGAACAGATACATGCTCTGGTTCTAGAGCGCTGAGGAACAGAGCAGATACATGCTCTGGTTCTAGAACGCCGAGGAACAGATACATGCTCTGGTTCTAGAGCGCCGAGGAACAGATACATGCTCTGGTTCTAGAGCGCCGAGGAACAGATACATGCTCTGGTTTTAGAGCGCCGAGGAAAAAAAACAGATACATGCTCTGGTTCTAGAGCGGAGGAACTACATGACTCTGGTTCTAGAGCCCGAGGAACAGATACATGCTCTGGTTCTAGAGCGCTGAGGAAACAGATACATGCTCTGGTTCTAGAAGGAACAGATAATGCTCTGGTTCTAGAGCGCTGAGGAACAGATACATGCTCTGGTTCTAGAGCACCGAGGAACAGATATATGCTCTGGTTCTAGAGCGCCGAGGAACAGATATATGCTCTGGTTCTAGAGCGCCGAGGAACAGATACATGCTCTGGTTCTAGAGCGCTGAGGAACAGAGCAGATACATGCTCTGGTTCTAGAACGCTGAGGAACAGATACATGCTCTGGTTCTAGAGCGCTGAGGTACAGATATCTCTGGTTCTAATGCCGAGGATACATGGTTCTAGAGCGCTGAGGAACAGATACATGCTCTGGTTCTAGAACGCCGAGGAACAGATACACGCTCTGGTTCTAGAGCGCTGAGGAACAGATACATGCTCTGGTTCTAGAGCGCCGAGGAACCGAGGATATGCTCTGGTTCTAGAGCGCGAGGAACAGATACATGCTCTGGTTCTAGAGCGCCGAGGAACAGATACATGCTCTGGTTCTAGAGCGCCGAGGAACAGATACGTGCTCTGGTTCTAGAGCGCTGAGGAACAGATACATGCTCTGGTTCTAGAGCGCTGAGGAACAGAGCAGATACATGCTCTGGTTCTAGAGCGCCGAGGAACAGATACATGCTCTGGTTCTAGAGCGCCGAGGAACACATACATGCTCTGGTTCTAGAGCGCTGAGGAACAGATACATGCTCTGGTTCTAGAGCGCCCAGGAACAGATATATGCTCTGGTTCTAGAGCGCTGAAGAACAGAGCAGATACATCCTCTAGTTCTAGAGCACTGAGGAACAGATATATGCTCTGGTGCTAGAGCGCTGAGGAACAGATACATGCTCTGGTTCTAGAGCACTGAGGAACAGATATATGCTCTGGTTCTAGAGCGCTCAGGAACAGATACATGCTCTGGTTCTAGAGCGCCGAGGAACACATATATGCTCTGGTTCTACAGCACTGAGGAACAGATACATGCTCTGGTTCTAGAGCGCCGAGGAACAGATACATGCTCTGGTTCTAGAGCGCCGAGGAACAGATACATGCTCTGGTTCTAGAGCGCTGAGGAACAGAGCAGATACATGCTCTGGTTCTAGAGCGCGAGGAACAGATACATGCTCTGGTTCTAGAGCGCCAAGGAACACATATATGCTCTGGTTCTAGAGCGCTGAGGAACAGAGCAGATACATGCTCTGGTTCTAGAGCGCCGAGGAACAGATACATGCTCTGGTTCTAGAGCGCCAAGGAACAGATACATGCTCTGGTTCTAAAGCGCAGAGGAACAGATACATGCTCTGGTTCTAGAGCGCTGAGGAACAGAGCAGATACATGCTCTGGTTCTAGAGCGCTGAGGAACAGATACATGCTCTGGTCCTAGAGCACTGAGCGAACAGATACATGCTCTGGTTCTAGAGCACTGAGGAACAGATATATGCTCTGGTTCTAGAGCGCTGAAGAACAGAGCAGATACATCCTCTAGTTCTAGAGCAGTGAGGAATAGAACAGATACATGCTCTGGTTCTAGAGCACTGAGGACAGATAGCTCTGGTTCTAGAGCGCTGAGAACAAGCAGATCCTCTCGTTCTAGACACAGAGGAACAGAGCATACATGCTCTGGTTCTAAAGTGCTGAGGAACAGAGGAGATATATCTGGTTCTGCCGAGAAATAAAGCAGATATATGCTCTGGTTCTAGAGACCGAGCAGATAAGCTAGGCTCTGGTTCTACATGCTCTGGTTCTAGAGCGCCGAGGAACAGATACATGCTCTGGTTCTAGAACGCTGAGGAACAGAGCAGATATATGCTCTGGTTCTAGAGCACCGAGGAACAGATACATGCTCTGGTTCTAGAGCGCCGAGAAAACAAAGCAGATACATGCTCTGGTTCTAGAGCACCGAGAAAAACAAAGCAGATACACGCTCTGGTTCTAGAGCGCTGAGGAACAGATATATGCTCTGGTTCTAGAGCGCTCAGGAACAGATACATGCTCTGGTTCTAGAGCGCTGAGGAACAGATACATGCTCTGGTTCTAGCGCGCCGAGGAACAGATACATGCTCTGGTTCTGGTCCTTGCCACTGTTTGGTATAAAGGTTTTTTTTTCTCCTACGTGGGAGTTTTTTTACCATTATCATTGATTGGATTTATATTGTAATACCTAGTTCTGATATTTGCTCGGGGGTCTCTGGGTAAAGCGCTAGAGACAATTGTAACAGACGCTATATAAATAAAATTGAATTGAATTGAATTGCATTGGTTCTAGAGCGCTGAGGAACAGATATATGCTCTGGTTCTAGAGCGCTCAGGAACAGATACATGCTCTGGTTCTAGAGCGCTGAGGAACAGATACATGTTCTGGTTCTAGAGCGCCAAGGAACAGAACAGATATATGCTCGCGTTCTACAGCACAGAGGAACAGACCAGATACATCTGTCCCTCAGCGCTGGTTCTAGAGCACAGAGCAGATACATGCTCTGGTTCTAGAGCACTGAGGAACAGAACAGATATATGCTCTCGTTCTAGAGCACAGAGGAACAGAGCAGATACATGCTCTGGTTCTAGAGCGCTGAGGAACAGAGCAGATATATGCTCTGGTTCTAGAGCGCCGAGGTAAAGATATATGCTCTGGTTCTAGAGCACAGAGGAACAGAGCAGATATATGCTCTGGTTCTAGAGCGCTGAGAAAGATAATAGCTTCTGAGCAGATAGATACAGAGATGCTCTGGTTCTAGAGCTGAGACAGAGCAGATATGCTCTGGTCTAGAGCGCTGAGGAACAGAGCAGATACCTCCTCTGGTTCTAGAGTTCATGCTGAGGAACAGAGCAGATACCTCCTCTGGTTCTAGATTGCTGAGGAACAGAGCAGATATATGCTCTGGTTCTAGAGCGCCGAGAAAATAAAGCAGATATATGCTCTGGTTCTAGAGCGCCGAGGTACAGATATATGCTCTGGTTCTAGAGCGCTGAGGAACAGAGCAGATACACGCTCTGGTTCTAGAGTGCTGAGGAAAAGAGCAGATATATGCTCTGGTTCTAGAGCGCCGAGGTACAGATATATGCTCTGGTTCTAGATTGCTGAGGAACAGAGCAGATACCTCCTCTGATTCTAGAGTGCTGAGGAACAGAGCAGATGCATGCTCTGGTTCTAGAGCACTGAGTAACAGAGCAGATACACGCTCTGGTTCTAGAGTGCTGAGGTACAGATATATGCTCTGGTTCTAGAGCGCTGAGGAACAGAGCAGATACCTCCTCTGGTTCTGGAGCACTGAGGAACAGAGCAGATACCTCCTCTGGTTCTAGATTGCTGAGGAACAGAGCAGATATATGCTCTGGTTCTAGAGCGCCGAGAAAATAAAGCAGATATATGCTCTGGTTCTAGAGCGCCGAGGTACATATATATGCTCTGGTTCTAGATGCTGAGGAAACAGAGCAGATACACGCTCTGGTTCTAGAGTGCTGAGGAACAGAGCAGATACCTCCTCTGGTTCTAGATTGCTGAGGAACAGAGCAGATACATGCTCTGGTTCTAGAGTGCTGAGGAACAGAGCAGATATATGCTCTGGTTCTAGATTGCTGAGGAACAGAGCAGATACCTCCTCTGGTTCTAGAGTGCTGAGGAACAGAGCAGATACACGCTCTGGTTCTAGATTGCTGAGGAACAGAGCAGATACCTCCTCTGGTTCTAGATTGCTGAGGAACAGGGCAGATACCTCCTCTGGTTCTAGATTGCTGAGGAACAGAGCAGATACATGCTCTGGTTCTAGAGCGCTGAGGAACAGAGCAGATACATGCTCTGGTTCTAGATTGCTGAGGAACAGAGCAGATACATGCTCTGGTTCTAGAGCGCTGAGGAACAGAGCAGATACTTGCTCTGGTTCTAGAGCGCTGAGGAACAGAGCAGATACATGCTCTGGTTCTAGAGCGCTGAGGAACAGAGCAGATACCTCCTCTGGTTCTAGAGTGCTGAGGAACAGAGCAGATACACGCTCTGGTTCTAGATTGCTGAGGAACAGAGCAGATACCTCCTCTGGTTCTAGATTGCTGAGGAACAGAGCAGATACATGCTCTGGTTCTAGAGTGCTGAGGAACAGAGCAGATACCTCCTCTGGTTCTAGATTGCTGAGGAACAGAGCAGATACATGCTCTGGTTCTAGATTGCTAAGGAACAAAGCAGATACATGCTCTGGTTCTAGAGCGCTGAGGAACAGAGCAGATACCTCCTCTGGTTCTAGAGTGCTGAGGAACAGAGCAGATACATGCTCTGGTTCTAGAGCGCTGAGGAACAGAGCAGATACATGCTCTGGTTCTAGATTGCTGAGGAACAGAGCAGATACCTCCTTTGGTTCTAGATTGCTGAGGAACAGAGCAGATACCTCCTCTGGTTCTAGATTGCTGAGGAACAGAGCAGATACATGCTCTGGCTCTAGAGTGCTGAGGAACAGAGCAGATACCTCCTCTGGTTCTAGATTGCTGAGGAACAGAGCAGATACCTCCTCTGGTTCTAGATTGCTGAGGAACAGGGCAGATACCTCCTCTGGTTCTAGATTGCTGAGGAACAGAGCAGATACACGCTCTGGTTCTAGAGCGCTGAGGAACAGAGCAGATACACGCTCTGGTTCTAGATTGCTGAGGAACAGAGCAGATACACGCTCTGGTTCTAGAGCGCTGAGGAACAGAGCAGATACCTCCTCTGGTTCTAGATTGCTGAGGAACAGAGCAGATACCTCCTCTGGTTCTAGATTGCTGAGGAACAGAGCAGATACCTCCTCTGGTTCTAGAGCGCTGAGGAACAGAGCAGATACCTCCTCTGGTTCTAGAGCGCTGAGGAACAGAGCAGATACATGCTCTGGTTCTAGAGCGCTGAGGAACAAAGCAGATACATGCTCTGGTTCTAGAGCGCTGAGGAACAGAGCAGATATATGCTCTGGTTCTAGAGTGATGAGGAACAGAGCAGATACCTCCTCTGGTTCTAGAGTGCTGAGGAAAATAGCAGATACACGCTCTGGTTCTAGATTGCTGAGGAACAGAGCAGATACACGCTCTGGTTCTAGAGCGCTGAGGAACAGAGCAGATATATGCTCTGGTTCTAGAGTGATGAGGAACAGAGCAGATACCTCCTCTGGTTCTAGATTGCTGAGGAACAGAGCAGATACATGCTCTGGTTCTAGAGTGCTGAGGAACAGAGCAGATACATGCTCTGGTTCTAGAGTGCTGAGGAACAGAGCAGATACATGCTCTGGTTCTAGATTGCTGAGGAACAGAGCAGATACCTCCTCTGGTTCTAGAGCACTGAGGAACAGATACATGCTCTGGTTCTAGATTGCTGAGGAACAGAGCAGATACCTCCTCTGGTTCTAGATTGCTGAGGAACAGAGCAGATACATGCTCTGGCTCTAGATCGCTGAGGAACAGATACATGCTCTGGCTCTAGAGAAACCAGTCCTGGAGGTGAACTGAATCAGGACGGAGGCCCACCGAGTCCTTGACGGCCATGAAGCAGTGGCAGATCCAGCGTCTCGTGGTTCCGTCCCTGCAGATGTAGGAGAACGCTCTCTCAAAGTTCCTGTCCGGCGCGCAGAAGGACACCTTCTCTATTGTCTGGTCCAGGATCAGGTCCTGCAGAAAGCAAAGATCACCTCAGTGAGGAACCCCAACATTTTTAACGCAGTTGTTCCAGTTATTCCAGACCGTCTGAAGCAGCGCTGGATCCAGACCTCATCAAGATTCAAGATTCAAGATCTTTATTTGTTACGTACGTAATTATACATTGTACATTAGCGCAGTTAAATTTGTTATTGTACCCACAGGGCCTCTCTGCTCTGACCTCTAGATAAGCAGAGGTCAATGGATGGAGGCCTGAAATGGGTCTACTGGTCCAGCCGTTCCCAGTACAGAACACACTGATCCGACTGCAGAGGTGAGGCTGGTTTTTACAGAAAGACTCGTCCAGAAGCAGAACCACTGATGTCATGTTGGACCAACAGGTTTTTACTGCAGAACCACCAACAGTCGTTCACCGGTGACCCAAGTCCCGATGTTTTAGATCAACTTTAAGGAGACGAGTCGGGCTGCGTCACATGACCTGACTGCAGTCTGCTGATCATCGGGGGGTTGGAGTTGGAGACGCCATCATCCACCTGCTTCAATGAACCACAGTCACCTGGACGAAGCAGCTCTGAGAGGATCAGGTTCTACAGGTTCTCCAGAACATTTAACTCCATCCAGCTCCTTTACTACCAAAGAACCTCCAGAAGACCCAGCTGGATGTCTCCTCCATCACCTGGACCACCGACTACCTGACTAACAGACCACAGCTGGTGTCTCCTCCATCACCTGGACCACCGACTACCTGACTGATGGACCACAGGTGGATGTCTCCTCCATCACCTGGACCACTGACTACCTGACTGACAGACCACAGCTGGATGTCTCCTCCATCACCTGGACCACCGACTACCTGACTGATGGACCACAGGTGGATGTCTCCTCCATCACCTGGACCACTGACTACCTGACTGATGGACCACAGGTGGATGTCTCCTCCATCACCTGGACCACCGACTACCTGACTGATGGACCACAGGTGGAGAGACTGAATGGTTGAGTGTCTGAGCAGGTGGTCAGCAGCTCAGGAGAACCACAGGGAACTGGACTCGACCACTGATCTTCACTCTGGACACTTCAGACCTCCAGGACCAGTCAGAGTCCACACATCTGCAGAAACACTCAGAGGACTCTGATGGACCAGAGACTGAGGACAGACAACTGGTGGACGAGAGGACTGGTGGACCAGAGACTGAGGACAGAGACTGGACCAGAGACTGAGGGACTGAGGACAGGACTGGTTGGACGAGAGGACTGGAGGACTGAGACAGAGGACTGGTGGACCAGAGACTGAGGACAGAGAACTGGTGGACCAGAGACTGAGGACAGAGAACTGGTGGACGAGAGGACTGGTGGACCAGAGACTGAGGACAGAGAACTGGTGGACCAGAGACTGAGGACAGAGAACTGGTGGACGAGAGGACTGGTGGACCAGAGACTGAGGACAGAGGACTGGTGGACCAGAGGACTGATGGACCAGAGACTGAGGACAGAGAACTGCTGGACCAGAGACTGAGGACAGAGGATTGGTGGACCAGAGACTGAGGACAGAGAACTGGTGGACGAGAGGACTGGTGGACCAGAGACTGAGGACAGAGGCCTGGTGGACGAGAGGACTGGTGGACCAGAGACTGAGGACAGAGAACTGCTGGACCGTTACAGGAGATCCTTCCTGAACACAGCTGGAACCTTCTACGATCAATCTTTGAAGAGATTTAAATGATGACAACTACTGCAATAATTAAATTTCCATTTGAGGATCAATAAAGTTTATTTGAACTGAACTGATTAAATGCAGCAGCTAAATAACAACTGTTGCATTTATATATCAGTTGCTTTATATAAACAGACTATATATAATTATTTTCCATGTATGTATCCTGGTCAGCTGACCAGCCAATCACCGGCCAATAACCAGCGTGATGGGCGTGTCTCTACTGCTGTCAGAGCTGTGTGGGTGCAGTACCAGCTCCTGCCAGCAGGTGTCACTGTGGCCCTTTGTGTCAGCATGTCACTCCTACTACAGCTGCTGCTGCAGGAAGTGGACCTGCTTTTTCTGGAGCTATTTTTCTTAAATAGCTTGAACTATTGATCGCTTCACGTGTTCTTCATTTTTTTTTCTTTCATTCAGGTGTTTTCAGGAGGACAGGTGCGTCTTATTACCTTTGTCTTGTCGTCGACGACGCGAAGACCGTCCGCCGACACCCACAACACGGCTCGCACCGGCTTCTTCCCAGCCTGCGAACACACACAACGAAGCACGAGCGGGTTAGGAAACAAGGAAGCCAGGAGGACCTCCCTTAGTACCCTTCCTTGGTGCCTGTTCATTAAAAATAACACAAACACACAAAGCACACCTGTAAATAAAAGAGACGGCAGCTGGTAAAAGACAGAAGAGAGCACACGAGTCAGGAGTCTGAGATCTGTGTGAGAAAGTAGGAGGTGAGTTCTGATTGGGTGCTGGGTCAGGGTTAGCATTAGCGTTAGCGTTAGCCCCAACCCTGACCCTGAGGCAGAAGGCAGTGACGACCCCGCCGGTTAGGACAGAAAAAAGGAAGTGTTCATTCACACACCGTCCCAGTCTGGGTTCAGGTAAGGAGGGCACACCTGTTAATACAAAGCACACACACACACACACAGGTGAAAGGGAGGTGCCCGCCCCCTGCTAGAACCTCCCCCCGCCCACAGACACATGCACCACCAGCTCTCCCCTGTGAGAGACGTCTTCAGGAGTGATCAGAGACAGGAGACAGAGAGACAATAACAGAGTCAAACACTCAGACACACGAAGCAATAACTTACTTTAGAAAAGAATCCTTTGAAGAACTTCCTGTCCTGGAAGTGGATGTGGTAAAAAACAAAACAACAAAAATAAATAAATAAATAAAAAAAGGAGGGTGGGTGAGAGCAGAGGAGGACATGGGGGGGGACACAAGGCGTGAAGATGTTACCTAAGAAGGCTAGAGGTTGTCTGGAGCCCCCAGGACGGGACTGGGGGGGTCAAAGGTGTGGTTTGAGACTGAAGCTACGTTACGGGTGGGTGTTAGCCGTTAGCTCCATGGTGTTAGCTATGGCTGTTAGCTCCATGTTGGATGGGTGTTGGTTGATGGTGGTGATGGTTACGGTTAGTACGACCACAGAAGACACCGTCAACACAAAGAAGACACGTCAACACGAAGAAGACACCGTCAACACGAGACACGGAGAACCGACACAGACACGTCAACAAGAAGACACCGTCAACACGAAGAAGACACCGTCAACACGAAGAAGACACGTCAACACGAAGAAGACACCGTCAACACGAAGAAGACACCGTCAACACGAAGAAGACACCGTCAACACGAAGAAGACACCGTCAACACGAAGAAGACACCGTCAACACGAAGAAGACACCGTCAACACGAAGAAGACACACCGTCAACACGAAGAAGACACCGTCGAAGACACCGTCAACACGAAGAAGACACCGTCAACACGAAGAAGAAAACACGAAGAAGACACCGTCAACACGAAGAAGACACCGTCAACACGAAGAAGACACCGTCAACACGAAGAAGACACGTCACACGAAAAGAAGTAACACGTCAACAGAAGAAGACACCGTCAACACGAAGAAGACACGTCAACACGAAGAAGACACGTCAACACGAAGAAGAACGACACACGTCAACACGAAGACAAAGAAGAAGACACCGTCAACACGAAGAAGACACCGTCAACACGAAGAAGAAGACACCGTCAACACGAAGAAGACACCGTCAACACGAAGAAGACACCGTCAACACGAAGAAGACACGTCAACACGAAGAAGACACGTCAACACGAAGAAGACACCGTCAACACGAAGAAGACACGTCAACACGAAGAAGACACCGTCAACACGAAGAAAGACACCGTCAACACGAAGAAGACACGTCAACACGAAGAAACCGTCAACAAAGAAGAAGACACGACACGTCAACACGAAGAAGACACCGTCAACACAAGAAGAAGACACCGTAAAACACAACACGAAGAAGACACCGTCAACACGTCAAAGAAGAACACGTCAACAACAAAGAAGACACCGTAAACAACACGAAGAAGACACCGTCAACATGAAGAAGACACCGTCAACACGAAGAAGACACCGTAAACACGAAGAAGACACCGTCAACACGAAGAAGACACCGTCAACACGAAGAAGACACCGTCAACACAAAGAAGACACCGTCAACACGAAGAAGACACCGTCAACACGAAGAAGACAAACACGAAGAAGACACCGTCAACACGAAGAGACAACGTCAACACGAAGAAGACACTGTCAAGACGAAGAAGACACTGTCAACACGAAGAAGACACCGTCAACACGAAGAAGACACCGTCAACACGAAGAAGACACTGTCAACACGAAGAAGACACCGTCAACAGGAAGAAGACACCCCTGCAGCCGGCAGGAGGTCACATGACCTAAAACCAGACACCCAGGAGCAAAACCTCCTCGATCCCTCGACAGTCGTGAACAGACGTCAGTGGACTCTCTGAATCCATTTGTGTCTGTGTGCGTGCACGTGTGTGTGTGTGCACGTGTGTGTGCAAAAACAAAATAAAATCATGTGATCAGGTCTTAGTTTTCAGCAGAAACAATCTCAGAAGGAAACGACACAACTGGTGACATCACGCCAGTATTTATTTAACAGAAATGAAGCCCCTCTCTGCTGCCGTATAACACAACGCTACGAGGGAAAGGCATCAGCCGTGGAGTTAGAGAGGCAGCTATGAGGGTGAGACGGATCTGGAGAAGGTTATTAAACCGTTTCCAGATAACGAGGAGCTCGGCGTTCTGCAGAAAGATTTACAAAGCGGAATTTTAAAATGACGTTTTAACCCTTTACCGCTCCTTTAAATTAGCATAAACGCCTATCCAAGGCATACCCAGAGTAAACTGAAAGCTGTTCTTGAACCGTTTGTAGCACATGGATGGTTCTGGTCTCTTTTGAAAGGTAACACTCTGAAGTTTTCTCCCAACTGTCAGAATCACTGTAAGTGCTACTAGCATTGAGAAATCTAAGTTTGAACACACTGAAATAGAAGTTTTTTATTTCTGCCTGAATGTAAACAGATGTCTGCAGATGAGTGCAGCTGTGACTTATTAGCTGGAAAACACAACGGGACCACAGCATGATGCCTTACCTAGTGCAAGTTCAAATTTGATAACAATACCACTAAAAATGAGTATTTTACACATTTCTGGAAGCGTATGTCTAGGCGTTTCCAAAAATGTCCATTTGGAGACTCCAAAAGGACACTTGGATAAACATTAGGGATGTCCCGATCACGTTTTTTGGGTCCCGATCCGATTCCGATCTTTTAATTTTGATGATCGGCCGATTTCCGATTTTTTCCGATCCGATTTCACTTTTTTTGAGTGGGCAAACAGAGTTTAATTTCCTATGCATTTTATTTCCTGTGTACATTAATAAATAGGCCTGCATCCAAGCTGAGATTAATAGCTTTTATCATCTTATAAAATAAACAATAACTTATTTAAACACTCTTCTTTCTTTCTTTTTTGTTTGGGAGAATTATTATAAAACACATTTAGTTACAGAACAGTGACTGTTCAACAGTCTCAGTACTAAAGAACAAAGCACTTCATTTAAATAGCAGCAGGTGAACTTGGCTAGCAGTTTAAGGCAATGAAAACACTAGCAGAAGTCTTTGCAATCAATGAAATCACATCAGAATAAAAATAACATAAAATATTAACTTCACTTCTTTCAAGACCCGCTGCACATGTTCGAGCACCTTTGTGTCCTTTGTCGTTCATGTAATGACGGGAACGAGGCTCGAGGTAATTAATGAGCCGGTTAAATGCCTTGTAAATGTGCTGGTCGTCCTCAGTAATACATTCCGCTATTAGCTCGGTGATTTTTCTGTATTTCTCCGAGTCTTTCGGGAGTTTGTCCTTTCTTTTAAAAGTTTCACAGAGCGTTTGCTGCCGACGGCAGCAGCCTGACAGAAGGCTGCGGTGATCGGTGCTGCGTGCTTTTTTAAGTGTCTGATTAAATTGGTGGTGTTGTAAACTCTCTTCTTACTTACCCATCATGATATCTCAGCCTTCCACACGTTGCAAGTCGCAGTCGAAGCGTCGGTCTTTGTAATTTTATAGTGCTGCCACACTGCTGACATTTTTGCTAAAGTTTAGCCTGACGCCGCCGGTCATAAAACTTTTAAGGTGGATCAAGACTGCGCTGCTGGGAAACCTCATTTCAGTGCAAATTATTAAATGTATATAGTTTAAAAAATATTTTTGTTTGTGTAATATGATTACGTTATTAATTTGTGTTAATCAGGATCACTTTTTGAGGAAAAAAATAATGAAAAAAAGATCGGTGTGTTATAATAAGGCTGATCGGCCGATCCGATCCACCTTAAATTTTTAAGATCGAAGGCCGATCCCGATCAGGGGATCGGGATCGGGACATCCTTAATAAACATGGACACATACCGAGGATAAAAGTCATAACTGCCTTTTACAACACAGCAAACATAGCAAACTATTCACATATTTACACACATTTACAATTATAACCAATTACAGGTTATTTGCAGCATTTTTTACATAAACATAATTTCATAAATGACGCATTGACGCACGTTTTGACTGGGCTGCGTTACACAGGTACTTCCTGGTTGTGGCTTTGGCTCCGCCCCCTGAAGTGACACATCGCTGTGTTCAGAATTTCATTGGCTATTCAATGCTCCAGTCGTCAGCACGACTGGTTCTAACTGGCTCAGTTTTTACACAACACAATGGGGGCGTGGCTTCCTTTCAATGCTGGCCCTCATTGGCTGTTGTAGGCTGTGGACGGGACAGGGACGCTGCTATATGGACGTATGAGGTGTCAATCTAAAGGTCAGCTGACCGCCTCCATTTTAAAACCAAAGAATCCATTATGATCGAAGCAAACGGCGGGTCACAGCGAAGAATACCCGGAAGTTCTGGAATGTCGTTGGCTAATTTTTAAATGATGCAGCGGCTGTTTGTGGATATTTACTGGTATAATAATGACTTTTGGACTAAATACTTTACTGGATTGGATCGACTGGACCTTTGTGAATGTAACCAGACCATTTTTATGAGAATATTTTTGATCAGACGACTTCTATAAGGCTTCATTGGTAAGTCGATTTTGTAACTGTTTCTTTGTTTGTTTGTGGTGTGACACAGGTGTTGATTGTACCTGCTGTTATGATTATATCCTGAAATGGTTTACATCGATTGAATCACAAGAATCTTAGCTTTCCCAAGATATGTCGAATGATTACCTCATGTAACATATGAGCTGTGTAAATAAGGGTTTAGTTTTGTAAATTATGAAAATAACGGGTTAAACCGTTTCCAGATATCGAGGAGCTCGGCGATCTGCAGAAATATTTACAAGCGGAATTTTAAAAGACTTTTTAAAAAAGAATTTGAAAATAACATAAAATAAATTAATGAATTCAAGAAACAAACAAAAAGATGAGGGCATGTTAAATATTAAAGTCCATATGAGGACAATTAAAATAAAACAACCCAACACAGCTGTTGTTCCAGCTGTCCTCCAGCTGTCAGGCACGGCGGTGGAGCGGTGGTGATATGGGGTTGTTCTGCAGCTACAGGACCGTGAACCGACCAGAATATTCTAGGGCTGTGGACCCCCAGTGGGCCGACGTGGTACTGCAGGTGGGCCGTGGGAGGTCGTTAACATGAACAAATAAAACCTCAATTTAAAAAAAAATGTTTTTAACTTCTGTAAAATACTTATGTGATTTAATAACATACCTGGCAGTAATCAGACAAACCAGTTGAATGTTATTCTACTTTCTGAGACTTTATGTTTGCTGACCTCTTCCATTAATATGAGGACGTGGCTTCTAGTCTCACCTGCTGGTCTCAGCTGTGATTAAAGGTTCAGGTGAGATGTTTCACATTGATAGTCTGAGGTTTGGGAACGACTGATTCAGACATAAATGTCAGGACTTCTGTCTAAACTGCTGAATAATGGAGTTATTTAGGATCTCCAACACGGCTTCACTGTTGTTAAATAAATAAATCAAGTCATGTGTCCGTCTGAGGTTGTTCCTGCCCGTCCAGGTGACCTTTATGATGCTTTTACACATTTAAATAAAGCAGGATTAAAAGAGCACTAACCTTCTGCACATGACTGGTTAGGAACCAGACCCACCTCAGGTCAACCTCAGGTCAAGCCTGTGACTGTTCACCGGCTGGCCTGGGTCAAAGGTCAAGTTCAGACCACGCACACACACACACACACACACACACACACACACACACACACACACACACCACACACACACACACACACACCCACACACACACACACACACAACCAGACGGATGGTCTAAAGTCCCCCCCCCCCAGAAGCTGAGGAGAGACGTGCCATCCTGCTCCTATTACGCCGCCACGGAGGAGACGGCGCTCCCAGCACCATGTTAATGCATGATTTAACCTGTTAACCAGGACCGGAGGTCCACTTGGAGCGAGCCCCGCGCTCGTTAGCGTGCACGTATAAAATGTGTGTGCGTGTGGGGGCGGACCACACAGACATGCAGGTGGTGGAAAAGGTCTGCTCGGCTAGTGTTAGTAAGCTGTGGTTAGAGGAAACACCACTAGAGAGCTGAGATCACTGGAAAGGGGGGGTGGGGGGGAGGGGGGGGGGAGGCATTTCTCTGCAATAAAAACCTGCTTAAAAAAGACAAAAACAAGTATAAAACCAACAAAAGGGTAATACACCATTCAAGTATTTAGGGTGTGAGAAGATGACTTCTCGTCATGGGAAGGGGGGGGGTGGGGGGGTGTCAAGGTGAAGGAGAGAAACAAAATGAAACAGAAGAAATAAACCGAGCTGCTGTTGAAGTAGAAAAAAAAGTTCTGAGGTCCAACATGCGTCAGACATGACGGGACATAAAAACAGATCAGATACAAGCTGAGATGAAGAACGACGACGTCACACTGACACGAACCAGCAGCCTGACATCAGCGTGACATCAGTCTGACATCAGCGTGACATCAGCTGACATCAGTCTGACATCAGCGTGACATCAGTCTGACATCAGCGTGACATCAGTGTGACATCAGTCTGACATCAGTGTGACATCAGTCTGACATCAGTGTGACATCAGCGTGACATCAGTCTGACATCAGCGTGACATCAGTCTGACATCGGCGTGACAGTCTGACATCAGCCCGACATCAGCGTGACAGCAGTCTGACATCAGTCTGACATCAGCGTGACATCAGTCTGACATCAGCGTGACATCAGTCTGACATCAGCGTGACATCAGTCTGACATCAGCGTGACATCAGTCTGACATCAGCCCGACATCAGCGTGACAGCAGTCTGACATCAGCCCGACATCAGCGTGACATCAGTCTGACATCAGCGTGACAGCAGCGTGACATCAGTCTGACATCAGCGTGACATCAGCCCGACATCAGCGTGACAGCAGCGTGACATCAGCCTGACATCAGCATGACATCAATCTGACATCAGCGTGACATCAGTCTGACATCAGCGTGACATCAATCTGACATCAGCGTGACATCAGTCTGACATCAGCGTGACATCAGCCCGACATTGGCGTGACATCAGTCTGACATCAGCGTGACATCAGCCCGACATCAGCTTGACATCAGTCTGACATCAGCGTGACATCAGCCCGACATCAGCTTGACATCAGTCTGACATCAGCGTGACATCAGCGTGACATCAGTCTGACATCAGCGTGACATCAGTTGACATCATGACATCAGTGACATCAGCGTGACATCAGCGTGACATCAGTCTGACATCAGCGTGACATCAGTCTGACATCAGTGTGACATCAGTCTGACATCAGCGTGACATCAGTCTGACATCAGCGTGACATCAGTCTGACATCAGCGTGACATCATCGGCGTGACATCAGTCTGACATCAGCGTGACATCAGTCTGACATCAGCGTGACATCAGCCCGACATCAGCGTGACATCAGTGACATCAGCGTGACATCAGTCTGACATCAGTGTGACATCAGCGTGACATCAGTCTGACATCGGCGTGACATCAGTCTGACATCAGCGTGACATCAGTCTGACATCAGCGTGACATCAGCCCTGACATCAGCGTGACATCAGTCTGACATCAGCTGACATCAGCGTGACATCAGTCTGACATCAGCGTGACATCAGTCTGACATCAGCGTGACATCAGTGACATCGGCGTGACATCAGTCTGACATCAGCGTGACATCAGTGACATCAGCGTGACATCAGTCTGACATCTGACATCAGCGTGACATCAGTCTGACATCAGCGTGACATCAGCGTGACATCAGTCTGACATCAGTGTGACATCAGTCTGACATCAGTGTGACATCAGCGTGACATCAGTCTGACATCAGCGTGACATCAGTCTGACATCAGCGTGACATCAGTCTGACATCAGCCCAACATCAGCGTGACATCAGTCTGACATCAGTCTGACATCAGCGTGACATCAGTCTGACATCAGCGTGACATCAGTCTGACATCAGCGTGACATCAGTCTGACATCAGCGTGACATCAGTCTGACATCAGTGACATCAGCGTGACATCAGTCTGACATCAGCGTGACATCAGCGTGACATCAGCCTGACATCAGTCTGACATCAGCGTGACATCAGCCTGACATCAGTCTGACATCAGCGTGACATCAGTCTGACATCGGCGTGACAGTCTGACATCAGCCCGACATGACAGCGTGACAGTCTGACATCGTCTGACATCAGTCTGACATCAGCTGACATCAGCTGACATCAGACATCAGTCTGACACATCAGTCTGACATCAGCGTGACATCAGTCTGACATCAGCGTGACATCAGCGTGACATCAGTCTGACATCAGCGTGACATCAGTCTGACATCAGCCCGACATCAGCGTGACATCAGTCTGACATCAGCGTGACAGCAGCGTGACATCGTGACATCAGCGTGACATCGGACATCAGCGTGACATCAGTCTGACATCAGGTGACATCACATCAGCGTGACATCAGTCTGACATCAGCGTGACATCAGTGACATCAGACAGCGTGACATCAGTGACATCAGCGTGACATCAGTGACATGACAGCGTGACATCAGTCTGACATCGGCGTGACATCAGTCTGACATCGGCGTGACATCAGTCTGACATCAGTGTGACATCAGCCTGACATCAGCGTGACATCAGTCTGACATCAGCGTGACATCAGCCCGACATCAGCGTGACATCAGCCCGACATCAGCGTGACATCGGCCTGACATCGGCGTGACATCAGTCTGACATCAGTGTGACATCAGCGTGACATCAGTCTGACATCAGCGTGACATCAGCCCGACATCAGCGTGACATCAGTCTGACATCAGCGTGACATCAGCGTGACATCAGCCCGACATAAGCGTGACATCAGTCTGACATCAGCCCGACATCAGCGCGACATCAGTCTGACAGCAGCATGACATCAGCATGACATCAGCCCGACATCAGTGTGACATCAGCCTGACATCAGCGTGACATCAGCGTGACATCAGTGTGACATCAGCCTGACATTGGCTACATCGTCTGCTAATCAAATACACTTTGTTAAAACTGATCGTAACACGGCCATGAAACCAACGGCGCCCACAGGCAGGAAGTGCTACAACACCACACCCATGTTGCGAACACTCGAACACTCTTGGAACACTCACAAGATGTCACCAAAATCACTTTGTCCCGTTAAAATCTTCCAGAAAATGATGTAAATGTATCTTAAGACAAATATCGATATATATATATCGTATCGTGAGCTGAGTATCGAGTATCGTATCGTATAGCGAGATTAGTGTATCGCTACAGCCCCGTTCGCTGGCGCAGCGAACTCACCTACGGTTGTTTTTCCTGCCGCTACCGTCCGTTTCTAACGAGGTGCTCCGCTCGTTTGAGGCCTACAGGTGTTGCTCCTGCTTCCTGACCAATCAGGTGCCTGGAAACAGAGTTTACTTCAGAGCGGCATTAAGCTCGCCCTCTCTCCGCTGGCAGGGGCTGTATCTGTTGCCTGGCAACAGTCATCTCATTAAAGACTCAGTGGGGATGAACTGGGATCTATCAGGGCCTGGCTGATTGTATATTTGTTTAAAGGGCTGCCCTGGTGTGGTCTGATGGCGCTGATTTGACGGTGATTACTGGGGGGAGGGGCTGAAACTCCTCTATAAACAGAAACAGGACAGCAGCGCACCAGAGCTCAAGTATTAAAAAGCCATTATTGTGAGAGAACTTCTGGACTATAAAATTAACTGTAATGGAGAGGAAAGTGACGGGCAGGGCGGCGCTCCGTGACTCATCTCTACTCTGCTCCGGCGCCGTTTCCAGGATATTTATAATCCTTCTATTATCAGACCTGGTTTCTACCGGGACTTCTGATCAGACGAGTCATGGAGGAGGTGATGAAACTGACCCGTCCAGGAGGGGGGAGGGGGAGTCTGGAGGAGGCTGCTGTCCAAGGAAGGAAGCAAGGAGAAGGACCCAGGAGGAGGAGATGCTGCCAGCAGCAGGACGGACGGGAGGACGGGAGGGAACCCACCTCTCCTCCTGAGCTGGCCTCGTTAGCCTCGTTAGCCTCGTTGAAATGACTAACTCAATCAGACCTCACGGCTGCAGGCTCGGCGTGCACCACGTGACCTCATTAAGAGCACGCATGTGCGAGCCGCCATTGTGTTTTTACGATGTTTGCGTCTGCGGTTGAACTCTGCACCTTCTCCGTCCACGTCCAGTCATGTGGACAAGTAAGAACGTCCCCACCCCCCCCATACCTATCTGACAGGTTCCAGTTCGTCCATGTTAATGACGTTTCTACTACACGGACTAGGGTCTGCTATGGCGTCCCACAGGGTTCCAGTTCTGGGACCAATCCTTTTCACTTTATACATGCTGCCCTTGGGAAAAATTATCCAGAAGCCATGGCATAAACTTTCATTGCTACGCTGATGATACGCAGCTGTACTTATCCTATGAAACCAGAGGAAACAAAACCTTTGAACCTGCTGTTCTCTAGCTGGTTACTGCAGTGCGGCTCCATCTAGTGGCTCAGATGTGTAATGACAACAGAAAGTCTAGTCCTCGATTATAAAAACAAATTCAGTTCTGTGGCCCATTTTTTAATTTCGTATTTTTGATCCAAATCTTAAATTTAAATATAAAAAAACAGGCTTTTTTTCAGTTTTTTTTGTGTTAGAAGATTTAAATAAAAGTGCATTTTACACTAATTTTGAATTTATTATTTGATTTTACGTATACAATGCAATTAATCGTGATTAATCAGGGAAATCATGTGATTAAATATGTTAATCCTTGCCCAGCCCGAGTACTTTCATGTTCCTTTTAGACACAAAACTCTTCATCTAAGGAATAAAAGGAACCAGTCCTGGTCCAGCCTCCGTCCAGCCTCCGTCCAACGGCGCTGTGGTGTGTCCATCTCCTGGGACGTCCCCCCCAACAGGGTTAAGGTCTTTGATGCTAACCGCCAAAACGTCTGCAGACGACGGGCTCGCTGAGGTCTGGCGCACCTTTTAAACCCTATGGAAGCAGGGGCGGGGCTACCTGGTGTAGCTGCAGCTTCTATATGTGGCCCTTCTGCGCCTGATGAAAATGATTTCCCAGAGGCATCGGTGCTCGTGCGCTCTACTCTGGGCTGCACGCTAATGGAAGGAAAATAATATTAACAGCAATAAAAAAAAAAAGCCTGTCCGGGGCATAATCACACGAATAAATGGCTGTCGTAGCTGGAGGAGCGTAAAAAGGCTCTTCACGCTAGCAGAGGAGGAATGAAGAGCTGCTGGACCTGGACCTCCTGGCAGCGGACCTGCAGACTCAGGTCTGGCTTCCACTCCTCCCCTCCACAGTTTATGACCTGGGCGGGGCCTCGGCGGGGCCCCTGACAGCATGGAAAAGAAATTGCTCCTCGGCTTCCCCTCCCCCTCCCCCTCATCCCGCTCCTCGAACTGGAATTTGCTCCTGGTTGCGAAACGCCGCTGGACGGCAGCAGGAAGTGCCCGCTAACCTCTCTGCTCTGTGACCTCGCCGACAACCGGCAACAACCGAAGCACGTTAAAGAATCAGAAATAAAAAAACAACAACCAGGAAATACATGACGCAAAGGAGGGAGGGAAAATGTGCATGGACAGACGAGGGAGGGTGAAGTTAGAGAAGTTCAGCAGGATCTTTGAGGGGAAGAGTGATGATATCAAGACAGAGTCGGGGCGTCTGCCGTTCCCGGCTCTCCAGGAAAAACTTACCGTCTTCAGGCGCTTCACGGCGTCCTCACAGATGTGCATGCCTCTGGATTCCTCCACCTCCACGTGTCCCAGGTACTGGAGAGCAGAGATGGACAGACGGTCAGGTGTCTACATGAGTCTGGTGCCCTCATCACGGTTATTTATACATCTGCTAATTAAGAACTATTTTGAGGTCAATCGCCGTTCAAACGTTCCCTGGCGAACCCCCGTCTCACCCACGGAGAAGGTGCCAACTTGTAAATGAGCGAGTGGGCGGATGCAGCAGGGAGGTGTCACGGGGGGGGGGGGCAGCCGTCCATCTGAACCCAGACCTCAGACCTTTCTGGGCTTCGGAGGGCGCCAGGAGGTTCCCCAACAAGCCCAGAGACGGGCCAAGGTTAATATCGTTAACGAAAACGAACGAAATAACGAAAACTAGATAAAACTGATAAAAACTGATGAAATGTTTGATAAAACATTTTCGTTAACTGAAATGAAATAAAAACGAGAGTTTTTTTTAAAAAACGATAACTAACTGAAACTATTATGTGTTTATAAAACGAACTAAAATTAACTATAATAATGTCAAGAACGTCCTTTGTTTTCGTGTTTGTAATTTTTTTTTCTCATAAATGTTTAAAATCTATTAACTTCACTCCGTCGTACAACAACAACCGCAAAAAAAAAAAAGTGACCAGCAGTGATGGCTGCGGCAAAAGTTGGGAGAAAGCGTCTCAGTCCTATTTGGGATTTCTTTGACTATGACTGTGTTAACGATAAAAATAAGTGACTTGTTGTAGAAGCAGGTGATACAATGTGTGGAATACTTCTGAAGAAGAAAAAACCCACGAATCTGAAAGTCCATTTGAAAAGCTCGCACAAGAAGGCTAACCAAGACTAGCTGGATAAGATAGCCCCCTGGAAAGAAGGCTAACCAAGATTACCTGGATAAGCTAGCCTAAGCTACCCCCCTGGAAAGAAGGCTAACCAAGACTAGCTGGATAAGCTAGCCTAAGCTACCCCCCTGGAAAGAAGGCTAACCAAGACTACCTGGATAAGTTAGCCTAAGCTTGCCCCCTGGAAAGAAGGCTAACCAAGACTACCTGGATAAGCTAGCCTAAGATAGTCTAGCCTAAGCCTATAAAATAAAAATAAAACTAACACTGAAACTAATAAAAACTAAACTAAAACTAAGTATTTCAAAACAAAAACAAATAAAAACTAGAAAAACTGCTCTAAAAACAAATTAAAACTAACTGAATTTGCGAAAAACTAAACTAAAAACTAAAACTAATGGAAAATCCAAAAACTATTACAATCCTGGGCTTAACCTGCTAAATCTAAATGTGACAGATTAGCTGTTGTCTAAACCAGATTCTCCCAGTTAAACCAGAATGAATCCACACCCGATCCCATAATGACCGTAAGACTCTCGTATCTTTTATTTATTCTCATCCTGTCATGTTGATTCCTTCGTAACGCTGCTGGTTGGCTCTTAACTGGGAGCATGAAGCTCCAGCTCCACCAGCTTCCCTGTTGGCTGCGTTTGAAGGTCTTTACGGCCCGTTTCTGAGCTTTTAAACAGGTTGGCTCACCTGCACCGCTCAGTCCAGGTGTGGATCGCTGAGCCTTTTAGCCTCCAACCAGGATTTGTGCCGATGATGGCAAATAAAAAAACCTCTGAACCTCCAGTCCTGATCATTTCATCTGCATTCTTCTGTCCTTTTTATTCATTTAACGTTTCTTAAAGCCTTTATAAGGCACCTCGAATTGCCTTTGTGTCTGAATCGAGATGGTCATTGATGTTCTACCACCAGGAAACATTTACCCAGGAATAAATTAAAAGACTGTAAAACAGCTACACTCAAAACACCAAATTATAAGCCAATAAAATATATATTAACATGTAAATGGTTTCATCTGACTGTCAAATAGACAATTCAAGTCATCTGGTAAATGGGGCCGAGGGCCGGGGGGAAGGGGGGGGGGCTCCAGGGGCCGAGGGCCGGGGGGGGGGGGGGGGGGTCCAGGGGGGGGGGGGGGGGGGGGGGGGGGGGGGGGGGGGGGGGGGGGGGGCTCCAGGGGCCGGGGGGGGGGGGGGGGCTGGGGCCAGGGGGGGGGGGGGGGGGGCTCCAGGGCCAAGGGCCAGGGGGGGGGAAGGGGGGGGGGGGGGCTCCAGGGGCCGAGGGAGGGGGGAGGGGGGGAGGGGGGGGCCCAGGGGAGGAGAGGGGGGCTGCAGGACTCAAGGCCTCCTTGGCCCATAATCTCCCCAGCAGGTCCCGAGTCCACCTCAAGGCCTCCTCCTGTGAATCGATCCACAAGTACGTTAACCCCTGAAGGGCTCCGACTCAACCGGCCCCGCCTGGACGGGCCCCTCCCGCCTGGACGGGCCCCTCCCTGATACCAGACTTGGTACCAGACTCGCTTCAGGACGCCTCCTTCCTCACCAAACGAGACCGGCTGGTCACAGCTGAGACCCAGTTGGGTCCCGCAGTCCAACGGCGAGATGAAATGACCTTCCAGAGTCTCTGGTGACGGTGCAGAGCTTCCTGGCAGGCGGCGCCACCTCAGGACGTAACGTGATGAGTTCATAGAAATGCATCAGTGCGAGTCCTCCTGCAGCGGCGCCGCTGATCCAGAACCAGACCGAACCACATGTGTCTAACAGGCTCATCAGCCCCTACATACGTTTATCTAATCTTGATCTCATCATCTCAGCTGGGCCGGCGGTAATCTGAAGCTAACCTGAAGCTAACCTTGAAGCTAACCTGAAGCTAACCTGAAGCTAACTTGAAGCTAACCTGAAGCTAACCTGAGCAGAGTTTCTTCCAGGGTTTTTTCATTTGCTCGTCAACTTCCTGGTGCTGCCGCTTCATTTGTGTACGTTTTTGAATAAACACGTCTGAATCAATAAAAACCTGTTGAGTGATTTTATTTCTGCTGCCTTTAAAGAAACAAAACACACAAGGGCTTCACTGAATGACTTCATGGGAAAACCCAAAACCAACCAACCAAGACATCAGGAAAAGGATTATGGACCTTCAGAAGTCGGACGGCTGAAGTTTAAATGAACCAAAGAGCTTGGACAGATGTTGGATCATCATCATCCTCATCATCATGCTCATCATCATCCTCATCAACATCATCATGATCATCATCCTCATCCTCATCCTCCTCATCATGATCATCATCCTCATCATCATCAACATCATCATCATCCTCATCATCATCCTCCTCATCATCATCCTCATCATCCTCATCCTCATCATGATCATCATCCTCATCATCATCATCCTCATCCTCCTCATCATCATCATCATCATCATCTTCATCATCATCCTCATCATCCTCATCCTCATCATGATCATCATCCTCATCATCATCATCCTCATCCTCCTCACCATCCTCATCCTCATCCTCATCTTCATCATCCTCATCATCATCCTCATCATCATCATCCTCATCATCCTCATCCTCATCATGATCATCATCCTCATCATCATCATCCTCATCCTCCTCATCCTCATCATCATCATCCTCATCATGATCATCATCCTCATCCTCCTCATCATCATCAACATCATCATCATCCTCATCATCATCATCCTCATCCTCCTCATCCTCATCCTCATCTCATCATCCTCATCCTCCTCATCAACATCATCATCCTCATCAACATCATCCTCCTCATCATCATCCTCATCCTCATCAACATCATCATCCTCATCATCATCCTCCTCCTCATCATCCTCCTCCTCCTCATCATCATCATCGTCCTCATCATCATCATCCTCATCATCAACATCATCCTCATCAACTTCCTCATCATCCTCCTCATCATCATCATCATCCTCATCATCATCCCCATCTTCATCCTCAACATCATCCTCATCCTCCTCATCATCATCCTTATCATCATCATCCTCATCATCATCCTTATCATCATCATCCTCATCATCATCATCACCCTCATCATCAACATCATCATGATCATCCTCATCCTCCTCCTCAACCTCATCCTCATCATCCTCATCCACATCATCCTCCTCATCATCCTCATCCACATCATCCTCATCCTCATCCTCCTCATCATCCTCATCATGATCATCATCCTCATCATCATCAACATCATCCTCCTCATCATCCTCATCCTCATCATCCACATCATCATCCTCCTCCTCCTCACCATCCTCATCCTCATCATCACCTTCATCCTCCTCATCATCACCCTCATCCTCATCACCCTCATCCTCATCATCACCCTCATCCTCATCATCCTCATCATCATCACCCTCATCCTCATCATCCTCATCATCATCCTCAACATCACCCTCATCCTCATCATCCTCATCATCACCCTCATCCTCATCATCACCCTCAACATCACCCTCATCCTCATCATCCTCATCATCACCCTCATCCTCATCATCACCCTCATCCTCATCATCCTCATCATCACCCTCATCATCATCATCCTCATCATCACCCTCATCCTCATCATCCTCAACATCATCCTCATCCTCCTTATCATCCTCATTATCCTCATCCTCAGTGAAACAGCAGAGCTACAAGAAGGAAACAGCTCAGATGGCTGCTGTGGTTGGGGTTTGGGTTAACGTTCACTCAGACAGGAAACCAGACGGCCGAATATTCAGTTCAATTCACGTTTATTAACCTCCAAAGAAAGATCGTGTGTCGCAGTGAACGGACCCGTTTCGGTCCAGATCCTTCTTCCCACGGAGCAGCTGGGCCTGACAACGATCATTCTGACTGGGGATGCACGATAACTGTTTTATTACTGTTTTTGTCCTAATGATGACAGAACGGTTTAATCTTTGTTTTTTCTCTACCAAGTGTAATCTGGTCTCATGTGGTGGTTCTGGACCGGTGGTTCTGGACCGGCGGTCGTTCCCTGGTGTCCTGGTGTCCTCCAGGTCTGTGGTTCTGGTTCGACGGCTCGTCTCTCCTTCAGGCACCACGTTTGAGGTCCAGTTCAGCGGGGTCCGTCCCCGTCTGTAAACTGGATCCTGACCAGTAGCAGCATCACGCCCTGGTAACGCGTCACCCCCCCGTCACAGGCCCTGACCTCCTCAGAAGCTATTGTGCGCGCCCGGGCCGGAGGAAGTCCTCGCCTTTTCCCCTGCAGACGCACCACCGTGGCGCCGCCCCGCGCCCCTCACCGCCCCGCCCTCTGCCCCGGCTTATTTATAGAGCGTGACGCAACAGGTGTGAGTCACGCAGTCGGGTGCGTTAAGATACGAGAGACGTGGACGCGCTCAAAAACGCGGGTTACAGACGGCGGGGGGGGGGACACGATCTGGAGGAAGATTTAAACCAACCCGTCTGTTCAGCATCACTCAAGTCGTCGGGCCCTGAAACCGACTCGTTAGATTAATTTCCCTTTGATCCTGTAAACAGACGCAGCTTTGACATGAAACATCTGGATGAAAATGCAGTGGAATCTTTTTTTGTTTGTTTCTAAAGCCGTAAAGAGATAATGTAACAAAGACTGAGGGTAAAATCTGTCCATCCATCTAGCCGAAGCCAGTCCTGCCAGGCTGTTTACACTGATCCCTCGCCAACTCACGCTTTAAGTTCCGCGGTTTTAGTCATTCATGGATTTATATAATACAATTTTAAAAAAAAATCAAGAAAAAAATTGCAGAAACATTACAGGATGTTGTGCACGTTCTCTCACAGTGAAGAAATGCTGTGAGCCAGCCTGGCCCCTTTTGTTGTTGTTAGCATGTTAGCCGCTAATTACGAGCCAAAAATATCCCAATAGCAGCGGTTTGTTTACTACGGTTCAGAGACCAGAGGCTGTGAAGAAACAGAAAGACCACAGTTGAGCCTTTGTCTTGTTTCACTGCAGTGTTTCGCTACTTTTTTGCATTTTTTAAACATATTTTAAACAGATTATTTAGGCTCGGGGGGCTCCGGCTCCAGTTCACAGATTTTGATTTTCGCGGAGGGGCGCCGGTCCCCATTACCTGTGAAAAATGAGGGATCACTGTATACCAAACAGCGGGGTGGTCTGCAGCTGCACCTGGAGGAGTCCTGTGGCCCGGCGGGGGTCGTGGTGACCATCGGTACGATCCAGAACAACATCTCAACTTAATTTATTTTCTCTGCTGCTGAAGAAAGTTCCTGACCTCCATCAACCACCACTCACATGGAAACTTGGAGGTTGGAGCAGAGTGAGGAAGAGGAGGAAGAGCCCTGCATCCTTGACTGCAGTCAAGCTCTTGATAACATGAGGATAAAGGAACCCTAGTCTTAAGCACGGGGGTGGCAGCATCGTGCTGCGGGGCTGCTTTGCTGCATGTGGAGGTCCAGCTCTGGCCGAACCCAGGGTTCAGGCCCACCAGGACCTGCGGTGGAGGACCGGACCATGTGATTGGTCAGCTGAGTAGATCTGTTTTTGCTCCTCCTGATGCTCAGACGCTCGTTACTCGCTCTGCTGCTAAGTTTGAGATGTTCAAGGGAAAAACGACGCCGCAGGAAAACGACACCACGCCGCCCTCTAGTGGCTGGCGGTGCAATCACACACCGACATAAAAACGGTAAAGACGGTGTCTTTGGACTAGGGGCGAGTATTGGCAAGGACCCCGCAATAAGATATGTATCATGATACTTGGGTCACGATACGATATCACAATATCACGATATATTGCGATATTCTACCCAGTTAATATCAAAATTAAATGAAAAATCAAGTTGCTGTATATGTTCATCAGATGATATTGATCATTCAGAGGACAAATTGAGTCAAAACTATTTGCTTCAAAACAACATATTTATACAACGTACTGATGCAATCGATATTAGGAGCTGAAAAAACGATATATTGGGCGGACAAAAATCGCAATATATTGCCAAATCGATATTTTTTCACACCCCTACTTTGGACCCAGATCCAGCTGCAGCCACTGACTTTAAAATAAAAGTAATTATAATCCTCATTACAATCTGAAAATCATAATTGTGATCTTTGGATTATTTAGATAATTATTTTATACAAAGCTCTGGAGTTCAAGAGTAGATCTGTGGCTTTATGAAGTTTAACTTCTGCCTCCGTTCAGCAGAAATCTGTGGATCATCGTCAGTAAAATCATTAAATCAGTGGTGGAGCCGACCCCTAGTGGTCGCTCGAGGAACAACCACCGAGTCAAGCTCAACCCAGCAGCAGTTACATGGAAATGACTCTGATGTGTAAACCTCCAGAAGTTAATTAGGGTGGATTTTAGTATTTATTTGCTGTTGTGGCCATAAAGCCATTACAAAGCTGTATAAATATAAAAAGCTTCAACGGGAACAGCTGTTTACACCAGCAGGGAAACCATCGCACACAAACACAGCAGAAGTTGTGCAACACTTCCTCCCCGTCTGTCACAACGATGGCCGGGATCGTAAAAACGCTGCCAGCATTTACGGTGACTCAACGCTGTAATTAGCATTTCTGTATGGGGGGGGGGGGGGGGGGGGGGGGGGGGGGGGGGGGGGGGGCAGCTCACGGTTAAATTCAAGCAAAACAAAAAGGGTCATTTCATGAGTTCATAAACTGGGCCGAGCTCTCGCTGCTCGTCAGCACCAGGCGGGTGGAGAGGGCTCCCTAAAAACGGCGCCGAGAGCTAAAAACAGGCGCCGCTGAGGGCTCCTAAAAACAGGCGCCGCAGAGGGCTCCCTAAAAACGGGCGGCGCAGAGGGCTCCCTAAAAACAGGCGCCGCAGAGGGCTCCCTAAAAACAGGCGCCGCTGAGGGCTCCCTAAAAACAGGCGCCGCAGAGGGCTCCCTAAAAACAGGCGGGTGGAGAGGGCTCCCTAAAAACAGGCGGGTGGAGAGGGCTCCCTAAAAACAGGCGCCGCAGAGGGCTCCCTAAAAACAGGCGCTTCAGAGGGCTCCCTAAAAACAGGCGGGTGGAGAGGGCTCCCTAAAAACAGGCGGGTGGAGAGGGCTCCCTAAAAACAGGCGGGTGGAGAGGGCTCCCTAAAAACAGGCGCCGCAGAGGGCTCCCTAAAAACAGGCGCTTCAGAGGGCTCCCTAAAAACAGGCGGGTGGAGAGGGCTCCCTAAAAACAGGCGCCGCAGAGGGCTCCCTAAAAACAGGCGCCGCAGAGGGCTCCCTAAAAACGGGCGCCGCAGAGGCTCCCAAAAACAGAGGGCTCCCGAAAAACAGGCGCCGCGAGGGCTCCCTAAAAAACGGGCGCGCAGAGGCTCCCTAAAAACAGGCGCCGCAGAGGGCTCCCTAAAAACAGGCGCCGCAGAAAAAACGGCGCCGCAGAGGGCTCCCTAAAAACAGGCGCCGCAGAGGGCTCCCTAAAAAACAGGCGCCGCAGAGGGCTCCCTAAAAAACGGGCGCCGCAGAGGGCTCCCTAAAAACAGGGCCGCCGCAGAGGGCTCCCTAAAAAACGGGCGCCGCAGAGGGCTCCCTAAAAAACAGGCGCCGCAGGGCTCCCTAAAAACAGGCGCCGCAGAGGGCTCTCCCTAAAAACAGGCCGCAGAGGGCTCCCTAAAAAACAGGCGCCGCAGAGGGCTCCCTAAAAACAGGCGCCGCAGAGGGCTCCCTAAAAACAGGCGCCGCAGAGGGCTCCCTAAAAAACAGGCGCCGCAGAGGGCTCCCTAAAAACAGGAGGGCGGGTGGATAGGGCTCCCTAAAACAGGCGCCGCAGAGGGCTCCCTAAAACAGGCGGGTTGGAGAGGGCTCCCTAAAAACAGGCGCCGCAGAGGGCACCCTAAAAACACAGGCGGGTGGAGAGGGCTCCCTAAAAAACAGGCGCCGCAGAGGGCTCCCTAAAAACAGGCGGGTGGAGAGGGCTCCCTAAAAACAGGCGGTGCAGAGGGCTCCCTAAAAACAGGCGCCGCAGAGGGCTCCCTAAAAAAAGGCGCTGCAGAGGGCACCCTAAAAACAGGCGGGTGGAGAGGGCTCCCTAAAAACAGGCGCCGCAGAGGGCTCCCTAAAAACAGGCGGGTGGAGAGGGCTCCCTAAAAACAGGCGCCGCAGAGGGCACCCTAAAAACAGGCGGGTGGAGAGGGCTCCCTAAAAACAGGCGCCGCAGAGGGCTCCCTAAAAACAGGCGCCGCAGAGGGCTCCCTAAAAACAGGCGCCGCAGAGGGCTCCCTAAAAACAGGCGCTGCAGAGGGCTCCCTAAAAACAGGCGCCGCAGAGGGCTCCCTAAAAACAGGCGCCACAGCTCCATCTCTGTCCCGTCCGTGTCCTCTCCCACCTCCCGTTTGTCCCTCCGTTTGTCCCTCCGTTTGTCCCCCCGTTTGTCCCTCCGTTTGTCCCTCCGTTTGTCCCTCCGTTTGTCCCTCTAATGCAGCAGTTGGTGGCCGTCGCTGCAACAACCTGCACTCTGCTGGTCTCCTATCAGGCTCCTGGAGGGGGGGGAGGAGGAGGAGGCGGGGACCTGGAGGAGGAGGAGGAGGGACCTGGGGGGGGGGGGGGAGGAGGCGGGGACCTGGAGGGGGGGGGGGCAGCATGGTAGGTTGCACCGTCACAATGAGAGCTTGTGTGGAGAGAAAAATGCTGGAGGAGAAAAATCAGAAACAATGGAGGCATTTTAGTGTTTGATTCAGCAGCTCCTTTAATTATTTCTGACCAGTTAAAGTTTAAAACACCGGAGAACAAACGCTCGAGCATCAAGGCCAATAAACAGACGGAGCTGCAGGTGGAGACGCTTCAGAGCCTGAAGGATGAAGCAGATGTTACAGTTAGATGTTTTAGTTCAACTGAAACTGGACCGACTGGAACTGTAGAAAGAGAAGAAAAACAAGTCCTCTGCCCTCTGTCCCTCTGTCCTCTGTCCCTCTCCAGAGCCAGTAAAAGAGTAACGGAGCCAAGATGGCCGCCGTGGAGATCGGTGACCAAACACAGGTGCAACGGGGCCAAGATGGCGGCCACCAACTCCACACAGACGATGACACGAGTCCGTGACGCGGTGGGCGAGCGTCTGACGGCGGGATGCAGGTCCGACGAAGACGTGGTCGTCCAGCCGGTGAAACCCGACACCTGCAATCCAGCGGCGCCGGGACCCAAACACGCAGATCAGATCAGAGGGCGAGGACTTGAAAATCTCAGAACCAAAGTTGTGTTCCACTGCACGTCATTATCTCCGTACACAGATGTTCCTCCAGATGTTCAGCACTGCAGATGACAGATCCATCCGGTCCCAGACTGGTGAAGCTCGGCCCATCGTTCCTCCTGACAGGCTCCGCCCCTTCAGACGCTCCTCCTCTTCAGATGCTCCTCCTCCTCTTCAGATGCTCCGCCTCTTTAGATGCTCCGCCTCCACCTGGTCACGTCATGGACCTGCTGACGGTCCAGGTGCTCCTGTCTGGAACCGCTAATGTCTCAACTGTTTCTAAACGGGCCGTTCTGGTTCTGAACCGTCTCACCGTAACTCTGATCCGTTTCCATGTTCTCCTGGAACAACAGTCGGCTTTAACAGATTTCTTAAATCATCGCCCTCAGACTCATGAGTGTCTCAGGTTTTCTCTTTTTTTTTTTTGCAGTTGTCATGACGAAAGACAACGTTCTCTTTCACAACCAACTCCAGTTCCCTCTCTGAGCTGAACCGGGCCAGCTGAACCGGGCCAGCTGAACCGGGCCAGCTGAACCGGGCCAGCTGAACCGGGCCAGTGTGCTGAGAGGAAGCGCACCGTTGCAAAACTGGCAGGTTTTGTTGCCAAAATGATGCGAGCTGCTCGTCGGCAGCGCCAGAGCGGGTCTGAGCGGGTCTGAACGGGTCTGAGCGGGTCTGAGCGGGTCTAAACGGGTCTGAGCGGGTCTAAACGGGTCTGAGCGGGTCTGAGCGGGTCTGAGAGGGGCTAAACGGGTCTAAACGGGTCTGAGCGGGTCTGAGCGGGTCTAAACGGGTCTGAGCGGGTCTAAACGGGTCTAAACGGGTCTAAACGGGTCTGAGCGGGTCTAAACGGGTCTGAGCGGGTCTAAACGGGTCTGAGCGGGTCTAAACGGGTCTGAGCGGGTCTAAACGGGTCTGAGCGGGTCTAAACGGGTCTGAGCGGGTCTGATTCCGGGGTTATTGAGGGAACCAGAAATCAATTATGCACACAGACGCGCCGCCGCCGCCGCCGCCGCCAGGAGCAGCGGGCGACCTCATAACTGAGATGAAAGTGGCGCTAACGCTCCCTGAACGCTGATGCAGAGCTACAGCGGCGTCCTTGGACAGAGACGCCGACCAGACGGGTCGGCACCGCCGCCATCTCTGCTTCTGGGTTCTGTTTCAGTGTTGCACACGGAGGTGCGTCCGCACCAAAGGGAGTCACCTTGACGGCGAAGCTGCATTTGCCGCCGCGCACCGCCTCCTCGTCCGTCTGCCATTGGTGCGGCCGGCTGGACTCCGGCACGTAGACGTCTTTCTTCCGGCGGAAACTCTGCCGTAGCTTATTCATCGCTGCGCTCGCTGTGGAGGAGAGAGAGACGGCGTTAATAAACCAGGTCAAAGGTTGGAGGACGACCAGAAAAGGTGAAGGTCAGGTGCTTCAATCCAGAGATGATGCACCCCCCCCCCCCCCCGAGCCTAAATAATGTGTTTAAAATATGTTTAAAAAACTGCAAAAAGTAGCAAAAAACAAGACAAAGCTCAACTGTGGTCTTTCTGGTCTCTGAACCGTAGTAAAACAAACCGCTCTTTCATCTAACCTCCTTTTCATTTCTCCCCGACCCACGCACACACGCCAACATTACCATAAGGCCACACCATTACCCATAAGGCCACACCATTACCCATAAGGCCACACCATTACCCATAAGGCCACACCATTAGCCATAAGGCCACACCATTACCCATAAGGCCACCTTCATAAAGGGGCCAGGCTGGCTCACAGCATTTCTTTGCTGCGAGAGAACGCGCACAACATCCTGCGATGTTTCCGTAATTTTTAAAAAAAATTTTTTTTAAATATTATATATTTCTGAAAAAAAAAATCAGCTAATAACTAAAATCACGGAACTTAAAGCGCGAATTGGCGAGGGATCGCCATTTTTGGCCACCCAATATAATATCGATTTTTCAGCTCCTAATATCGATTGTTTTAGGAAAATACTTAAATGTGCAAAAACACAAATAATAAACAATAAACAGGTTGTTTTGAAGCAAATAGTTTTGACTCAATTTGTCCTCTGAATGATCAATATCATCTGATGAACATCATCTCTGCTTTTAATTTTGATATTAACTGGGTAGAATATCACAATATATCGCGATAGTTACTGTGTTTACATGGGAAGTTTAATTCCTCTTTAATTCAGAATTAAAATTAAATCAGATTAAAAATGATTAAAAGTTACCATGTAAACACCTAATTTTGAATTAAAATGTCAATTCTGAATTAAACTTAATTCTGAAGTAAGTGGCTGGTTTATTATGATTTTAAATTCTAATAGAATAATTCAAAGGTCATGTTTACACTCATTCCGCTTTAAATTAATTCCCGTCTTTCTGAGCATGCTAGTTCTCTTGCCCGTCTGTCGCTATGACGCTAATATTCCGCGCTGGGCTTGTTTTCAAAACAAAGTTTCAAGATGGCGGCACGCAGTAAACGGTGTTCAAAAGCAGAGACGATTTATTTAATAAATAGCTTGGAGGAACTGGAAATAATTAAAAAGAACAGATGGCAGGAAACATAAAATCAAAAAAAATCCAAAAAAGGATGCTAATAATGTTGTCCTCCATGTTGTTGCTAATCGAATAAGTTTGTTTTCTTCTGGTAGACGTAAATACGTAAAGACGTCCGCCCCCCCCCCATCCAATCAGAACCCTTCCCAACCCCCAGACCTTAAGCAGAATTGGATAAAGCTGAACAAACGTGTTTTCCATGTGAACCTCAATTTAGAATTATTATTTCCATGTAAACTCGAACAAAAATAGTTTAGTTCTGAATTATTTAATTCAGAATTAAAAAATATCATGTAACCGTGGCCGTTATCGTATCGTGACCGAAGTATCATGATACATATCGTATTGTGAGGTCCTTGCCAATACTCAGCCTTAATATCAACACACACAGAATTAATACTGAAAATAGGAAAAAATAATAATAAAAAATTTAATCAAAAATGATTCACTCTATATAAACCTATAAAACCCTATAAACGCCACGCTGAACTACCAGAACACAAGAAACATCTCAGGTGTCGTCGTTTATGGATCTCTGTCCTCAGTTCTGGTTCTGGGACCGGTTACTCAGACTTGTTTCGTAGCTCCAGACCAGACGCCACATCTAAACGCCACAAACGCACCACAACAACCACGAAGCCGCCGGCGCCGCTTCAAACAGCTCATGCGTGTCTCCTGGGCCTCGAGAGGGATTAAACCCGCACGAGAAGAAGAAGAAAAAATAAAGGACCCAATTAAAAGCTGCTGATCCAAACCAGAACTGAGAGGTGCATTCATCACCGGGGGCCCGTCCTCAGCTCCCAGAGCTCCCAGAGCTCCCAGAGCAGCTCCTAACTGGGAATCAGGAGTCGTTCGGCCGTGCAATTCTGACTTCTAACACGTGAGTGGAGCGACTCCTCCGCTAACGAGTTGGACCCGGTAACTTCTGAGCTGATGAGGATCTGACGGGATTAAAAGGTCTTTAATCCAGGAGAGCTGACTGTCCACACACACACACATGAACGCACACACACACACACACACACACACAGACGAACACAAACACACACACACACACACACACAGAGACACGAACACACACACACACACACACACACCTGAACACACACACACACACACACACACACACGAACACAAGCAGGCAGCCACATACCAGCATCACTCCCACACACGCTAACAGCGCCGGTATCAGGGCCACATCCACACATGCTAACAGCGCCGGTCCACATGCTAACAGCGCCGGTCCACATGCTAACAGCGCCGGCCACATGCTAACAGCGCCGGTACACATGCTAACAGCGCCGGTACACATGCTAACAGCGCCGGTACACATGCTAACAGGCTACGTGTGCTCCTACTGAACTGGACCCAGACGCACAGATGACCTGGATGTTAGATGAGACCTGTGATGGCGGTGCAGCTCTTATCTGTCTGGGCCGGGCCGGGCCGGGCCTCAACCTTCCTGCTGCCACTCTACCTGCGGGGGGGACGGCGCCGCCTGACGCCAGACGCACGTGCACGCTGGTGCGACGTTCACCTCGGCCTTTGAGTTGAAGGCCGTCTGGGCCGCAGAAACGGGTTTGGGTCTTCAGGTGAAGGAACAGTTTTATTTGTCTTTAAAAGTAGGGGTACACGATAACAGCAAATTATGACATCATTCCGATAAGTCCGATATCATGACGAATAGCCCCGATAACTAGGGCTGGGCAACGATTAAAATTTTTAATCGCGATTAATCGCATTATTTCCCTGATTAATCGCGATTAATCGCATTGTATAAACAAAATCAAATAATGAATTCAAAAGTAGTGTAAAGGTCACTTTTATTTAAATGTTCTGCTGCCATATGAACTAAAGTGTCATAACATTTGTTGTTCAAACACTTTAACATCAGCACTTGCAGTAAACACATATTTAGAGTAAATCTCATCTTAAAAAATGTCAAATAAAATAAAGTTTATTGCCACTGCCAGGGCATTAATGTCATCCTGTTTTTATAAAGAATTTAAAAAAAAGTCTACAAACAAAATCCAAACGAATTATTGTGTGATTGTGAAAAAATTTAAGTGACATTTTATTACATTTTTTGTTTTTTAATGTAACATAAAAAAACATGCCTTTTTTTTTATATTTCAATTTCAGACTTGGATCAAAAATACTAAATTAAAAAACGGGCCACAGAACTGAATTAGTTTTATAATGGAGGACTGGACTTTCTGTTGTCATTACACATCTGAGCCACTAGATGGAGCCGCACTGCAGTAACCAGCTAGAGAACAGCAGGACAGTGAACACATGGAGCAGATCTGATGGAACATGGAGGAACGACCACAAACGTTTGGTTGCAGTCCAGAATTATTATTTTAGACAGAACTGTTAATATTTCTACCTGAGTTGCTACCTGAACTGTAAAGTTCACGGTTTTTTACCGTTCTCCATGTCTGTTTTAGCTTTTCCTTATGTTTACTGTTTTCCTGGTTCTGCAGCAGCCAGAAACAGACTTTTCAAAACAAAAGCATGTGAGCAACATGCGTTAAAGCATGTTAAAATTAATGTCGGCGTTAATAAATTAATGCGTTAACACGATAATAACGCGTTAACTTGCCAGCTCTAACAATAACATATATATTTTTGTCAACACAGCAGTGAATGTTATGTTCAAGTGACGTCTGCATAATCAGAAAAACGATTTCTCAATCAGGAAAATCAAGAATACCCCCTCATGCCAGAAAACAACAGAACTTTTAGTAGTTGCTAGCTTGAATCGATATTCGCAGTATTTCTAAAACTATCAATAAACAGATCACAGCCTGTGGTATGAACCCATTCGGTATCGATAGTTGTCGTCCAACAACACAATCATTTCTATAAACAGAATCCCAATTCTTTCTCTGTTGCTTTCAAAGTCGGCGCAGGAAGCTCTGTAACTTCCTGTTCATTATGTCTGCAACACAGTTTTATTCTCGGCTGGAAAAATCCCACCAGAGCAGCTCTGACACGCTCACCGTGCACGCTCACCGTGCACGCTCACCGTGCATGGTTTCAGAGGAGGCTCGAATGTCCACGAATTCAACACCGACAGACGGCCGTCGAGCTTTTAGGGAGTTAGAGTGAAAAAAACAACAAAATAAAATAAAAAGCTCAGGTTTGTGGAGTTGAAGGGAAAGAAACAAACCGCTGCAGAAGAACTTTCCAGAAGAGAGAGAGAGAGAGAGAGAGAGAGGAGAGGGAGAGAGAGAGAGGAGAGAGAGAGAGAGAGAGAGAGAGAGAGAGAGAGAGGAGAGAGAGAGAGAGAGAGAGAAGAGAGAGAGATCGAGAGAGAGAGAGAGAGAGAGAGAAGAGAGAGGGAGAGACCAGAACAATGATGAGCAACGACGTGTCCTGGAAACGTTGTAACCGAACATCTGGAGCTGTGACAGGTTTGTCCCACTCAGAGAAACGACTGTGAAACAGCTGTCTGCTGACGGCACGGCGGGAACTGAACACATTTACTTCAGCCATCGGACGACATCTGACATCAAAACGCCTTTATCTTTTACCGCCCTTCAACTCCTGGACCTCTTTATCTAATACACATGCTAAATTTCATGTTAATTACAGAAGAAACCTAACAGTCTTTGAACCAGGCTCTGCTGCTGGGCTTCAGTTTGCCCTGAATCCTGACTGGCAGGATTTTAACACAAAGGACCCGCCCCTCGCACCCGACTCATCCGCCCCTCGCACCCGCGCCCGACCGCGGGACCGCAGGAGCGCTGTTCCTCTCCACAGAGCGACCGTTCCTCTGCCAGAGCGGCGGATCAAACCCACAGGTTTGTGGAAATAAAAGCTCCTGCGTGTCGGGTTACAACTTAACTGACAGCTCAGCGCCTGGTCACATGACTGGCGGCGAGTCCAGATTCAAGCCCGTCTGTGTTTTCACTTCAGAGGGAGTCGACCCAGATGATCCAGACAGCAGAACCAGAACCAGGAAGAGCCCGCCGCCTCCGCGGGCGTCGTGAAGCTCTGCTCTGAGCTCGGGAGGCGTTTGAAGATGAAATGATGTTCGCTTCATCCCTCGCTCCCTCGCTCCCTCGTTCCCGCTCTCCGGCAGCACGCCGGTTTATTTAGGTCAAGTCGTGTTTGGGCTCACTGCGGCGCCGGCGGCAGGTTGCAGATTCCAGCTTGCAGAGCGGAGAGGAGGAAGTAGATCCATCTGCATCGTGTCGTCGGTGTTAAATCTGGTAAAGAAAGCAGTGGGATTCTGCAGACGACCAGCAGAGGGACGTTAATGTGACGCATCAAAGACTGATAGTTATATAAATGTCTAATTAATGTACAGAGTTAAAGATGATCCTGTTCAGGGCGGCTGGAACCAGAACCGAGCCGAGACCACCGTCCTCAGAGAGGAATAAAAGCTTCCTCTACTTCAGAACCGCTGAGAGACGTTTAAATAACGCTTCATCTTTGGTTTCTATTCTCTGAAAAGATGACAGCAGGTCTGTGATGTGTGTCCTTCTATCGTATCCTTCTCTTCTTTAAGGAGACACCTTTGGTCCTTTTTCTGAAGCTGACCATTTTTCTGAGATCCTTATAAAACTTCTGCGACGCGTTTTGGTCGAATGACGGCAGAGATGCAGAACAACAGCGCCGCCGTCAACCACGCGTTTGAAGCTCCGTTCACAGCAGCTGCTTTTAGCGACTGAACGAGCCTCGTGGCTACGGCTACGTCACCACAACCAGACCTCCTCCCTGACGAGACGTCACAGCAGTCAGATTAAACTGATCCCTCGTCAATTCACACTTTAGGTTCTGCGGTTTTAGTTATTCGCGGATTTTTCAGAAATATATAATATAATAAAAAAATCAAGAAAAAAAACGCAGAAACATCACAGGATGTTGTGCGCGTTCTCTCACAGCGAAGAAATACTGTGAGCCAGCCTGGTCCCTTTAAGAAGGTGGCCTTATGGGTAATGGTGTGGCCTTATGGGTAATGTAGTGTGTGTGTCGTGGGACGGCAAAACAATAACGGGGTTAGCTGAAAAGTGTAGTGAGCATCAACAGCACTTATGAGAATGTTGTTGTTGTTGTTAGCGTGTTAGCCGCTAATTACAAGCCCAAAATGAAAAATACTTTATTTATCCCATAAAGGGAAATTCAATGTAGTAAGGGCTCTCTTTTTTTTTCTTCTTCTTTTTTTTATAAATAAAAAAAATAGCACAATAGCAGCGGTTTGTTTACTACGGTTCAGAGACCAGAGGCTGTGAAGGAAACAAAGACCACAGTTGAGCCTTTGTCTTGTTTTGCTACTTTTTTGTGGTTTTTAAACATATTTTAAACACATTATCTAGGCTCAGGAGGCTCCGGCTCCAGTTTGCAGATTTTGATTTTCGTGGGGGGGGGGCAGACCCCATTAACGGTGAAAAATAAGGGACCATTTTACCGTCCAGTCCGGTAATCCTGGACTGTAAAAACAGTTTCAGCTGGTCACCTGAACATGACGCCCAACTGAGCTAGAAATGACAAAGGTTCAAGACACGCCCTCGTGTTTTATTTCCCACAGTCACATGATTTAGGTTTTGGCGAATCACAAGAGGACAAATATGAACCAGAGAAGCAAATCACGAAGCAAACTACATTGCAACTAAACAATAGTTTCATTTCTAAACTGAAACGGTGCTGCAGCAGGTAAAGGTTCATTTTCAGCGGCGTGGACACCAGACATCAAGCAACGATGCCACCGCTAAACGTGCTCTCGTAACGTGCAAGTAACGGGGCCGCTAACGTGCTCTCTCACCGCTAACTGCTCTCAAGTAACGGACCGCTAACGTGCTCTCAGAGTAACGGACCGCTAACGTGCTCTAAGTAACGTGCTCTCAGAGTAACGGGCCGCTAACGTGCTCTCAGGGTAACGGGCCGCTAACGTGCTCTCAGAGTAAAAAAAACAGACTAGAAACTGACTAGAACGGACCGCTAACGCGCTCTCAGAGTAACAGACCGCTAACGTGCTCTCAGAGTAACAGACCGCTAACGTGCTCTCAGAGTAACGGGCCGCTAACGCGCTCTCAGAGTAACAGACCGCTAACGCGCTCTCTGAGTAACAGACCGCTAACGCGCTCTCAGAGTAACAGACCGCTAACGCGCTCTCAGAGTAACAGACCGCTAACGCGCTCTCAGAGTAACGGGCCGCTAACGCGCTCTCAGAGTAACGGGCCGCTAACGTGCTCTCAGGGTAACGGACCGCTAACGTGCTCTCAGAGTAACAGACCGCTAACGCGCTCTCAGGAGTAACGGACCGCTAACGTGCGCTCTCAGAGTAACGGCCGCTAACGTGCTCTCAGTAACGGGCCGCTAACGTGCTCTCAGAGTAAACAGACCGCTAACGTGCTCTCAGAGTAACAGACCGCTAACGTGCTCTCAGAGTAACGTGCTCTCAAGAAACGGTGGAGTAACGACCGTAACGTACTCTCGGACCGCTAACGCGCTCTCAGGGTAACGGACCGCTAACGCTCTCAGGGTAACGGACCGCTAACAAACCGCTCTCTCAGGGTAACGGCTAACCGCTCAGGGTAAACGCGCTCTCAGGGTAACGGACCGCTAAACGCGCTCTCAGGGTAACGGTAACCGCTCTCTAACGCGCTCTCAGGGGTAACGGACCGCTAAACGCGCTCTCAGGACGGACCGTAAACGCTCTCAAGACCGACCGCTAACGACCGCTAACGCTCTCAGAGTAACGGGACCCGCTAACGTGCTCTCAGAGTAACAGTAACCGCTAAACGTGCTCTCATGGTAACGGGCCGCTAACGTGCTCTCAGAGTAACAGGGACCGCTAACGTGCTCTCAAGGGTAACGGGCTAACGTGCTCTCAAGTAACGTGCTCTCAGAGTAACAGACCGCTAACGTGCTCTCAGAGTAAACGGCCGCTAACGTGCTCTCAGGTAACGGGCCGCTAACGTGCTCTCAAGAGTAATACAGACCGCTAACGTGCTCTCAGAGTAACAGGCCGCTAACGTGCTCTCAGGTAACGGACCGCTAACGTGCTCTCGAGTAACGGACCGCTAACGTGCTCTCTCTCAGAGTAACGGACCGCTAACGTGCTCTCAGAGTAACGGACCGCTAACGTGCTCTCAGAGTAACAGACCGCCGCTAACGTGCTCTCAGAGTAACGGACCCGCTAACCTCTGCAGAGTAACAGACCGCTAACGTGCTCTCAGAGTAACGGACCGCTAACGTGCTCTCAGAGTAAAGACCGCTAACGTGCTCTCTAACAGACCGCTAAAAGGGACCGCTAAACGTGCTCTCAGAGTAACAGACCGCTAACGTGCTCTCCAGAGTAACGGACCGCTAACGTGCTCTCAGAGTAACACCGCTAAACGGTGCTCTCGAGTCCTACCGTCTAACGTGCTCTCAGAGTAACAGACCGCTAACTCGTTCTCAGAGTAACGGGACCGCTAACGTGCTCTCAGAGTAACAGACCGCTAACGCGTCTCTAGTAACGGACCGCTAACGTGCTCTCAGAGTAAGACCGCTAACCGCGTTCTCAGAGTAACGCTAACGTGCTCAGAGTAACAGACCGCTAACGTGCTCTCAGAGTAACAGACCGCTAACGTGCTCTCAGAGTAACGGACCGCTAACGTGCTCTCAGAGTAACAGACCGCTAACGCGTTCTCAGAGTAACGGACCGCTAACGTGCTCTCAGAGTAACAGACCGCTAACGTGCTCTCAGAGTAACGGGCCGCTAACGTGCTCTCAGAGTAACGGGCCGCTAACGTGCTCTCAGGGTAACGGGCCGCTAACGTGCTCTCAGGGTAACGGGCCGCTAACGTGCTCTCAGAGGTAACGGGCCGCTAACGTGCTCTCAGGGTAACGGGCCGCTAACGTGCTCTCAGGGTAACGGACCGCTAACGTGCTCTCAGGGTAACGGGCCGCTAACGCGCTCTCAGAGTAACGGGCCGCTAACGTGCTCTCAGGGTAACGGGCCGCTAACGTGCTCTCAGGGTAACGGGCCGCTAACGTGCTCTCAGGGTAACGGGCCGCTAACGTGCTCTCAGGGTAACGGGCCCCTCTCGTCACCTGATTTTGCTAACTGGTTGGGTAACTGGTATGTTCACGTTCTAAGACGCCTTCAGGCGACTCCACATTCAAGCTGCACCAGTGAGAAAGTATTTGCATAATTAGATTGATTTGTTTATTTAATACTGAGACAAAAAAAAAACCAAAAAAACCTGCACTGCAAAGCTCAAGGTGACGTTCTCGATTAGTTTTCTTGATAAAGGGTTTTGGATCCAGAGCTGCGGAGGACGTTACATCCTTAACCTTAACCCATGAAGCTCATTACTCAGACTGAACTGCAGAATAAAGGTCAACGATGAGTTTCAGATGTATTTATTCCACTGTTTGCTCGATAAATCCCCCCCGCCTTCGCCTGACCGCCTCATACTTTACTAAACTCACCTTCTTAATCACTTCACTCTCTCTGCAGCTGCCCACGCACACGCACACGCACACACGTGCACGTTTCCTCCCGCCGACTGCAGCGTCTCAGAGAGAAAACTGACTAGAAACAGAATAGAAACAGACTAGAAACAGACTAGAAACACAATAGAAACAGACTAGAAACTGACTAGAAGCAGACTAGAAACAGAATAAAAACAGACTAGAAACAGACTAGAAACACAATAGAAACAGACTAGAAACAGACTAGAAGCAGACTAGAAACAGAATAAAAACAGACTAGAAACAGAACAGATACAGACTAGAAACACAATAGAAACAGACTAGAAACTGACTAGAAGCAGACTAGAAACAGAATAGAAACAGTGCCTTGCCTCTGAGCCTTGAATGACCAGCAGTGAATGTTATGTTCAAGTGACGTCGGCATAATCAGAAAAACGATTACTCAATCAGGAAAATCAAGAATACCCCCTCATGCCAGAAAACAACTCGTTAACTCGTCATCATTTTAGTAGTTACTGCGAATATCAATTCAAGTCAGCATTTTCCAACATGTTTCCACATAAAAAAAGAAAAATATAGAAAAGGCTGAAAGAACGACTAGCAAACGAGGGAACGGAGGAATTTACGTTACACCTTGAATGCAGCCTGCAGCACAGCGCTGATCACAACAAACATGGCGGCGTGGAACTTGGTTAAAGTTTCAGAAGAAGATAGTTTGGTGGTTATTTGTGACGAATCCTCCGAGTGAATTCTACGAGGAGGGAAGCACAAGCTTTAATACGTAAAACCTGATCAGCCACCTACAACATAACAATCACTTCCATGGAGTTTTGAAATCACGCTAACGTGAGCTAACGGAAGCTAATGGAAGCTAATGCTAATGTGCGCAAGCCAGCAGCAGTCTCTCCTCTCCCTCATTCCTCTCATCTAAAGCTTCCATGAGATTAAAAAATAAAAACTACTGAACCTCATTTACTTTAATTAAAGGTATTAATTTAAATGGAACCACAAGCCAAAATCCTTTAAATGTTAATCTTTTTCAGTTTGTAATTCTGATGCTTGTAAAAAAATAAATATCTGTTCATTTAAAAAGTCCAAACTATTTTTGGTTTTGTTCATAGTATTGATGTATTGATCTCAGGTATGTGTGTGTGTTATCGGTTATCGGTATCGGTTTAAAAATACTGTTATTTGCATCCCTAAAAAACCACATAAGACGTTAAAGCTTGCTGGTCCTGGTGGGACCGGACCTCCCGCTGGTCCCGGTGGGACCGGACCTCCCGCTGGTCCCGGTCGGACCGGACCTGCCGCTGGTCCCGGTGGGACCGGACCTCCCGCTGGTCCCGGTGGGACCGGACCTCCCGCTGGTCCCGGTCGGACCGGACCTCCCGCTGGTCCTGGTGGGACCGGACCTCCCGCTGGTCCCGGTCGGACCGGACCTCCCGCTGGTCCCGGTCGGACCGGACCTCCCGCTGGTCCCGGTCGGACCGGACCTCCTGCTGGTCTTTGTGCTTCTACCTTTTGTGCCTCTTTGAAAGCGAGCGGTGACCCGTGAAGGGCTCAGATTTACCGCCGACCCGAGCCAGCGATTTCTAACACAGCGAGAACCAAAGTTTCAGTAATTAACACGTCACCGCTAAACAACGCTTTTATTCACAGAACCGTCCATCACCTCCCTCCGGGCTGCAGCTCCGGTCCAGACCCGGACTAACGCCCAGATCATACCAAATCAGAAATCAAGCTCAGGATGATTTAAGAGTTGCAGCAGCATTAAATCAGCTGATCAGGGTTGTCTTCTTAGATAGAGAGAACTAACCCTAACCCATTAAAACAGCAGATATGAGTGAAGGGGGGGCTGGACAGGAGTTAATGGATTTATGGAGCCGACCCGGTTGACCCGGTTGACCCGGGCAGAACCATAATAATTACAGTTACATAATATCACTGCATTAGAAAGTCCCTTTACTCAAGTGAAGCCTGGAATGAACCACAGACCTCCTGGTTTGGATCGAGGCCTCGTAAAACTACCCCCAACCCTGAGACCAGGGACGCACCTGGGCCAGGGACGCACCTGGGCCAGGGACGCACCTGGGCCAGGGACGCACCTGGGCCAGGGACGCACCTGGGACGCAGACCAGGGACGCACCTGGAGACCAGGGACGCACCTGGGCCAGGGACGCAGGGGAGACCAGGAGACCAGGGACGCACCTGGGCAGGGACGCACCGCCAGGGACGCACCGAGGCCAGGGACGCACCTGGGACGCACCCAGGGACCTGGGCCAGGGCCAGGGACGAGCGGGGACGCACCTGGGCCAGGGACGCACCGAGACCAGGGACGCAGGGAGCCAGGGACGCCTGGGCCAGGACGCACCGGGCCAGGGGACGCACGCACCTGGGGCCAGGGACGCACCGAGACCAGGGACGCAGGGACCAGGACGCACCGAGAGGGACGCACCTGGGCCAGGGGCACCGAGGTCAGGGACGCACCGAGGTCAGGGACGCACCGGGACCAGGGACGCACCGAGGCCAGGGACGCACCTGGGCCAGGGACCGAGGCCAGGGACGCACCTGGGCCAGGGACGCACCTGGGCCAGAATCAATCAATAAAAACCAGCGGTTTAACATGCTAATAACATGCTAATCCTGCCAGAGCGGCGTATCTGCCGGTCGGCTGGAGGTGCTGCTGCATCTGCTCTGCTCCCAGAATTCCAAAAATGCTGGTACTGTGGTAATCCAATGTTCTGGTTCTGGTTTGTGGCTTGGCCCGCTAATGTAGGGGCGGGAAAACAAGAAAGGAAACATGGTGGAAATGTGGGTGAAAGTGTGGAAGAAGCCAAGATGAACACAGAGAATCACCATGTCCAGGACAAACTGTGAGACGAATCAGGCCAGTTCAGCTCTCAGTAAAAAACAAAAACAACAAAGACATGACAGCTGCACAACAAAGACCAAGATTTAATAAACTTCCTAACGGATGTGTGATGTCAGCGCTCAGGGCTGAAATCTATTCAGCAGCGTTCAAATATTGACGTTCAAGGGTCAAATACGGCAGGACGTCCGGCTCTCCGCCCGTCAGTGACCCCTAAACCCCTAAACCCCTAACCCCTAACCCTAAACCCCTAAACCTGATATTCTGGGTCACGTTCAAGCACGTAGGATTAATGACCGTCTCAGACAGGGACACTCAGGGGACAGCTGTCCTACATCAGGGACGGCACGGTCAACCGGTGGAAGCGAAGGTTGGGATGTTTCTGTCTGCAGACGTGAACCAACATGGTTCCTTCCAGCTCCTCCCGACTACAGCTGAGGAGGCTTTCAGACGGCTGACTGGTGCATTGTGGGTAGTGAAGGAGCACACAGACAAACACACAAACAAACAAACAAACGTGGCAAAAGCAAAACAGCTGTCGCAGAAAAATGACCAACTGCAGCTGCGTTTCATTTATAAAGTGTCAATGAACGGCCTGGAGTTGTACAAAAAAAAAAAAAAGTAAGGAAATTGTGTTTGGTAGATTATTTCTTTGTTGTAACAATGTTGGAAAGCCTGATTATTTCCCTTATAAATGGAGCCTCATTAGTCAGGAACATGAACTTGTGGGATGAAGATGTGGGCTGGACCCATGAAAGATGTACAGAACCTGTTCTGCCAAACAGCTTTAAAAAAGAAAAAAAAAAACAACTCTATTTTCCAGATTATAAATCGAGGCTCTCCTGTTGAAGATAAAAAGGTAACGAGCACCAAACAAGCGTCTACGGTGCGCCCTACGCCAGGGGCCAAGACGTGAAACCTCTAGTGATCTGGTGCCTCCATTTGGTCTGGATTCTGTCATTACATAGTGTGTCTTAATAGACACACTATAACCGATAACTTTCAGCTCCTAAAGACCGATAACCGATAACACACACATATACCTAAGATCATTACATCAATACTTTGAACAAAATCAAAAATAGTTTTGACTTTTTAAATGAACAAATATTTATTTTTTCCAATATGAAACTATTGTCAAGCCTCGAACATTTTCATAAAGCTATCAAATTAATACCTTTAATTAAAGTAAATGAGGTTCAGTAGTTTTTATTTTTTTAATCTCATGGAAGCTTTAGATGAGAGGAATGAGTGGAGGAGAGACTCCTGCTGGCTTGCGCACATGTTAGCATTAGCTTCCGTTAGCTCGCATTAGCGTGATTTCAAAACTCCATGGAAGCGATTGTTATGTTGTAGGTGGCTGATCAGGTTTTACGTATTAAAGCTTGTGCTTCCCTCCTCGTAGAATTCACTCGGAGGATTCGTCACAAATAACCACCAAACTATCTTCTTCTGAAACTTTAACGTAGTTCCACGCCGCCATGTTTGTTGTGATCAGCGCTGTGCTGCAGGCTGCATTCAAGGTGGAACGTTTGCTAGTCGTTCTTTCAGCCTTTTCTATTTTTTTCTTTTTTTATGTGTAACATGTGGGAAAATACTGCGAATATCAATTAAAGTCAGCAACTACTAAAATTATGACCGAGTTAACGAGTTGTTTTCTGGCATGAGGGGGTATTCTTGATTTTCCTGATTGAGTAATCGTTTTTCTGATTATGCCGACGTCACATGAACATAACATTCACTGCCAGTTACACCCAGTTAGAACACCATAGTTCCCATAACTACAAAGAGGGACGAACAGAGGAGCTCAGCTCAGGAATAAAACCAGCTGGTTCTCCGCTCTGACGACCTACAAACCCTCCACCCTCCGAGTCGACGCATGTTTGAACAAAGATCCACAGATTTAACCTGTCGAACCAACGGGCGCAGAGGTGGAACCCAGAAGACCTTCACCTGAACTTCCTGTCTGGCAGAGCGAATACCACGAACGTTACAGCTCTGAGAACGAGCTGCACACATCAGGGAGAAAGTGTGTCAGTAAGTTTGAGTTAAATATAAACTGAGACTGAGAGGTTCGGGGCGATCCACGTGCCGGGATCCCGTGGTAGGAAAGGTCGGAGGAGGAAGGAAGCGCTGGCTACTGTTAGCGCTGGCTACTGTTAGCGCTGCTACCAGTAGCCAGCGCTAACAGCTCCCTGGAAGCCACTGAATCATTTCAGAGTCCATCTGCTGCCGGCCCCAAGCAGGAAACCAGGAAACCCGTTTCCTGAGCGCACATGACTGACTGGGACTGTAGTTTCTTTTATTTTATTTTATTTATTTTGCACATCATAGCAAAAAACACAACATTTTAACATTATAATGTTAAAAAATACAATAGTACAAGTACAGGGAGAGGCAGAAAAATGGAAATCTTTACTTTGCCGTGTGTGGCAGTAATGAACCTCTGCATTAGCTTTAAAATAAAACCTAAAATGCTCCGGTATAATACTTGGATTGAACTGTATTTTGTGCATAAAAATACAAATTTGATACCCATTTAAATTATAAATATTAAGAACATTGACCTTGACAAATAAACTTGCTGATGGCGTTTGCTGCGTAGAATGTGTTGCAATTCTAACAAAGAATTTTTGCAGAATTAAAATTTTCTTTAAGGTAGATGGAAAAGTGCTCGCCCACACTATACTAGAATATGACAAATATGGAGAGATTAAACTGTAATAGAGCGTTAGCAAGCATTTAGAGTTCATCTGGTGACTTACCTTTCGAATTATACCAAGTGATTTGTTAACTTTTTTAGTCACCCAGTCCACATTTGCTTTCCAAACCCAAATTCTCATCTATAATTACACCCAGAAATCTGGTTAATTCTGAAACTTTCCAAAACTAAAAGTTTGGAACTATAGGTGTTAACAGGAATTAATTTTTTTAACACAAAAAATAATATAATTAGATTTTTTAATATTTAAACATAGTTTGTTTAATTTAAACCATTTGTCATATGCAGATAATTCGGTATTTGCTTTTTTCATGAGTGTGTTGAAGTCTGAATTGGATACAACCAAAGTGGTATCATCTGCAAACATTACTGGAGTAAGTTTATGTGATACCTCACTTAAAGGTGGGGTAGGTGATCTTTGAAAAAAAAAAAAACGGTTCCAACAATCCAACTCAAGTGAGATTTTGAAAATATACACTCCCTCCCTCCTCCCAAAGGCTCCGCCTCCTCCTCTTCAGCTCACCCCTCGAAACCACGCCTTCACCGATTCACGACTACATGAACCGCAGGGAGGGAGGGAGGGAGGGGTGGGGGGGAGTGTACTGATATTTGATGGACGTATTAGGCAGCCAATTAAAATGTAATGATGATCACTATTTTGATTGGTCAGAGTTTTTCTCTGATTCTACCCTCTAGACCGGACCAAAATGTTTCAATTTTTTTGCAAACATTTCATTTCAGTGGGTGCAATGTGAATGTGAAAAGGTTTTCAGGCAATATTGTAAAAAGTGCTGCAAAAAAAGAACACCAACCCCACCTTTAAATCGTTTATATAAATTAAAAATAATAAAGTCCCTAAAATGGATCCCTGTGGAACTCCGCAGTGTATACTGGCCCTGTCTGAATTGCAGCCATCAAATGCAGTTGAGGCTGAGAGAGGGAAAAAAATAAAAAAATAAATAAATATAAATATATATATATAATATATATATATATATATATATATATATCTATATATATATATATATATATATATATATATATATATATATATATATTTATATATATATATGTGCATGCATGTTGCAGACAGCTTAGAAACCCACGTTACTCGTCTGCAACAACCCGCCCTCAGAGGTAACGTTGGTGCTGGAGAGAGAGCGTCTAGAAGCAGTCAGGTGTGGCATTAACGGGGTTCAAACCACCGGCTGACCGTCCGGCTCAGAGAGACTCACATATCTCTGAAGGCAGCAGCCGGAGGCTCATCGAAACATCGAGGCCACGACCAAATCATGTCCCATTAACCCCCCCGCCGGTATTCAGAGATCGTTCTCCACCACAGGAGCCTTCCAGGGGTCGTCCCGGAGATTTACGGTCCTTGCTTTTGCTCCACAAACTGTATTTTATGATGTTTTTTTAAAACAAATCTCGCCAGAGGAGATGACAAATGGAGTTAAGTGGACAGCGCTGTGGTGGAGGTGGTGGGGGGGGTGATGTAGTGGTCCATCAATCCAGGACTCTGCACAGAAAACTGCTGTTGAGCACAGACGCAGTCAGTCAGGTGGCTGCCACGGGCAGGTAGCTTCATTTAGGGGGCGTGGCCTTACAAGGTGGCTGCTGGTCTGTGCACCAGCTGACCTAAAACCAGACTCTGGATGGTTGCCCACAGGTTGCCCACAGGTGTCTGTAGCCCGGACACCCTGGTTACTCCCAAATACCACCCCATGATGCCATGTGACACCTCATTTCAGGTGTCATTATGGTCACGACGTCTGACTCACGTCTGCAGTCGGACTGCGTGGCCCCGCCCATCCACCAACCAAAGGTCTCTGAGCAGTTTCAGGATTAGAGCACGTGGAAATCTGTCATAATGATTATAATCACATTTTACTAAGTGCAACAACACGCTCATGAACACACACTCCTGAAATATAACTTTATACACTCAGAACCTGGCAAAGACACCAGGAAGTAAACGTGCTCGGTGGGGGTCGGCGGAAACCGACCCGGTTCTGGAGCCGGCCCGGTTCTGGAGCCGACCCGGTTCTGGAGCCGGCTCCAGGCGGTCATAAAATAACCGCATCACTTCCGGCTTCAGTCACAGGTTTCTCAGGATGAAAGCAGGTTTCTTCTGCTCTGGGAAACACCTGCGTTGTTAAAACTAGTTAAAACTAGTTAAAACTGTCCCGTAGTCCCCATCCAGGAAACTTTATGCTGGACCCCCGAGTGTTTACATGTTTACATGTTCCCGTTTCAGTGGCTTGTTTTACACGTGGACGTAGCGGCAGCGTGAGCGTGAACGCTGAGCCACTCCCACAGGGTCGACGTACGACGGCCACTTCTCCAAAATAGCTACATTATTAAGCTGCTTTTTTTCTTGTTCTTGAAAGTCTTAAACTGCCATTAGTGGAGTTTCAGGAAGGTGGTGAAATCAGGCCAAGACACACACACACACACACACACACGCGCACACACGCACACACACACACACACAGTGTGTAGTCTCTCTGCAGCAGCACTGACCTGAGGAAGCACTGCCAACGTTACATATTCACCTGGCCTCAGCAAAGTTCTGTTAATACATCATCTATTAATCTGATCGCCACCAAACACTCACACTAGCACATTTACAGTCTCACGAGAAGAACGCTAATCTAACATTGCAGTATGTGTATATGTGTGTATATATATCTATATCTATATATCATATATATATATATATATATATATATATATATATATATATTAGGGATGGGCATTCAGTGAAAATGTATTCATAGATCGTCGGGAGAATTAATGATTAATAATCGATTAATCATTAACATTTTTATATTGAAAACTCACAATTATTCTTGATATCAGCGTGACGTTTGTTTTCCCCTTTGGCCTGGTTGCTATGGCCTGGTTGCTATGGCCCGCACATGCCCAGATGTGTTCAGTGGCCCGGATGTTCGTGGTCAAGAATAACGTGACATTTCCTGTTTCTTTTCTTAAAAAAAAAACAACGATAACAAAAGAAGAGATATCGAGGAGACTACGTAACAAGGACAATTTATATCAAGGCGCCAGTATTACAGGCTTTTTGTTTCTTAAAAAGATGCGCTTGTTGTGTGCTCGATGTGCGCTGCAGCTCCTTCTGGTCCGTGCTAACACCAAGTTGAGGCTAGGCTAGGCTAGGCTAGGCTAGGCTAGGCTGATGATGAACCGCCTCCACCGTCCTTTACAAGGCTTGGATGCACGTTGTTCAAGTGATGCATCATTGTCGTTGTCGATTAATTGTATTTGTAATTAGCATTGCAGTGATTGCAGTACACTTGGTCATTTTCTAAACTAAAATGGTTCCACGCCACACTTCACCGCGACCGCTCCATGATTAGGCGATGAACTACAGAAGCTCGCATGTAACAACTGAGTCCAGCCAGGGTAGGGTGATGGTGAAATGTTGCCCCCTGTTGGTGGTACAGAGAAATGCATCGCGTTGTTTGAGGACGTGCACTGATAACCTACATTCAGATTGTTTAAAAAAAAAAAAACATTTGGTTCATCGACGAAAATAAATGTCTTCGACCAAATTCTTAATGATCAATCATTGATTAATCGATTAATTATGCCCATCCCTAATATATATATATATATATATATATATATATATATAGTCCAATCAGAGTAAACCTCTCCTGTTCCAGGTCTGCCAGGATTACCGAAATTATTTCATTTTGTTAAATGCCACATTAATGACTTTCTTAGAGAATTGTATATTATTTTCCTTGAGGTCAAGAGTTCACATACATAAACAGTACTAAGTCTTTAAACAACGTAGGGAAGCCCAGATGATGAGGTCATGGCTTTGGAAGCTCCTGATAGGCTAAATGACAACATGTGAGTTCACTGACGACACACCTGGGGATGTAATTAAGGCCACACCTCAAACACTCTGCCTTCTTGTTTGTAATTAGGGGTCCACGATAACTATCGGGCCGATAACTATCGGGACGATAACTATCGGGCCGATAACTATCGGGCCGATAACAGGAAATTATGACATCATCCCGATAGCTCCGATATCATGACGAATAGCCCCGATAACATTTATATTTTTGTCCAGATGCTTGAAGGAGCAACGTTCATCTGTCCAACAACTACACACCAGTATAACCATCATGGGAACGTCCAGCCACCACACCAGTCAGGAAGGAGACGGGCTCTCTGTCCCACAGATGAACGTGTTTTTGGTCCAAAATGTGCAAATCAACCCCAGAACAAAAGCAGAAGCTGGGAAACCAGAGAAACCAGTCCTGCACCCACATGGACTGAAAGACCACTCAGAGAGAAAGAAGCCATTACTCCTAAAGAAACAATATGCCAGATTACAGTTCATTACATTACATCTGCTAGTAGAAGCTAGTAGACCTGAGAACACCATCCCAACTGTGAAGCATGGAGGGGGCAGCATCATGGTGTGGGGCTGTTTTACATAGAAAATATTGAGGCAACATCTCAAGACATCAGCCAGGAAGCTAAAACTCTGGTTCAACTGGGTTTTCAGAGTCAAAGTGGCCAAATAAAACAGAAAATGCCCTAAATTACCAGATATTCTGTCTTTTCACAGTTTAAGGGTATTTTCACATTTCCCTAACCCTAATCCTCCATCAGTACGTTACAACACATGACCAAGACTCCAGCGCAAGGACAAGGTGTTTGCTGGGTTTAAAAAAGACAAGATATGCTCTTCAGGAGAGGAGGAGAAATCCATGGAAAGTTCTGGATTTTAGGGATAATTATCTATTTAATCCCTTGAATGGGCGGAAACTGCAGATGCTAAATTGGCAAAACTGGCTGATATCAGTCTGATCGACTGATATCGGTTGCTGACATCATCTGGGTCTTTTAAGATCACTACATTTTTCATTTAATTAAATTTTATTCTACTTTATTGTTGTTATTGGTAAGTATGATGAGGACAGTATGTTGAAGAAGTTTTCCACTACAGTACAGACAATAATAATAATTAAAATAAATAAATCAACCTGAACATTTGAGACGACGTGAATCTAACAGTGTCAGCCACCAGTTAAACCAGTCAGCAGAGAACAGTCTGCTGTCTCTGCTATCTTTCACTGCTGATGCCTGCACTTGATCATAGCTCCAAAAAAAGAAAAGAAAAGAAAAGAAAAGCCCTTTGAGAAAATCAGAATCAGCAAAGGGAACCACTGTCAGAGCCCGTCTGCAGCATCCACACCCACCAAAGACCATCGACAACTGGTCACCAGTCTCTTAATACGAGGGAACCAGAACTGAAGTCACCGTCTCTGAATGAAACTACACCTGAAGTCACCATCTCTGAATGAAACTACACCTGAAGTCACCATCTCTGAATGAAACTGCACCTGAAGTCACCATCTCTGAATGAAACTACACCTGAAGTCACCATCTCTGGATGAAACTACACCCGAAGTCACCATCTTTGGATGAAACTGCACCCGAGGTCACCGTCTCTGAATGAAACTACACCTGAAGTCACCATCTCTGGATGAAACTACACCTGAAGTCACCATCTCTGGATGAAACTACACCTGAAGTCACCATCTCTGAATGAAACTGCACCTGAAGTCACCATCTCTGGATGAAACTACACCTGAAGTCACCATCTCTGGATGAAACTACACCCGAAGTCACCATCTTTGGATGAAACTGCACCCGAGGTCACCGTCTCTGAATGAAACTACACCTGAAGTCACCATCTCTGGATGAAACTACACCTGAAGTCACCATCTCTGGATGAAACTACACCTGAAGTCACCATCTCTGAATGAAACTGCACCTGAAGTCACCATCTCTGGATGAAACTACACCTGAAGTCACCATCTCTGAATGAAACTGCACCTGAAGTCACCATCTCTGGATGAAACTACACCTTCGCCTCCATCAGTCAGACGCGTCTCCGTCTACTGAACAGATCAACAGCTTGTAGCCTTGTAAAGAAGCGGAGAGCAGACACGCACAGTATGATTATTAAATTTAACCTTGCACTAGGTAAGGCTTCATGCTGTAGTCCCGTTGTGTTTTCCAGCTAATAAGTCACAGCTGCGCTCATCTGTTTACAAAAAAAATTCAGGCGTAATTAAAAAACTTCTATTTCAGTGTGTTCAAACTTAGATTAGTCAATGCTAGTAGCACTGTTACCTTTCAAAAGAGACCAAAACCATCCAGGTGCTACAAACGGTTCAAGGAACAGCTTTCAGTTTACTTTGGGTACACCTTGGATAGGTGTTTTAAAACAGGTGCGGTGAGGGGTTAAACAAAACTTGAAGGTATGATGAGGAACAAACAGGTACATTCAGTTCATCTTATACTTGGTTGAATCCAGTAAACTGATAAACTGCTAACAAGCTGGTGAACCGGAGCTGAGGAGGCAACGGCAGTAGAGTCAGAGACGTGCTGATAAAAGGAGTGAAGTCCGTGCTCGTGATAAAAACACTGATACTGACTGACAGGTAAACCAGGTGGTGAACCAGGTGGTGAACCAGGTATCAGATGTTAATGAACGTGACACGCACCACCTCAAACACACATTCATTTCTGACACCCAAACTATCGCTGCAGAGCAACGTATAGTTTACATCACTGATTTATATTTGGGGTGCACAATAACTATCGACCCGATAACTATCGGCCCGATTATCGTCGATAACAGGAAATGATGATGTCATCCTGATAAGTCCGATATCACGACGAATAGCCCCGATAACATTTATATTTCTGTCAACACAGCAGTGAATGTTATGTTCAAGTGACGTCGGCATAATCAGAAAAACGATTACTCAATCAGGAAAATCAAGAATACCCCCTCATGCCAGAAAACAACTCGTTAACTCGTCATAATTTTAGTAGTTGCTGACTTTAATTGATATTCGCAGTATTTTCCCACATGTTACACATAAAAAATAAAAAAATAGAAAAGGCTGAAAGAACGACTAGCAAACGAGGGAACGTGGGAATTTACGGTACACCTTGAATGCAGCATGCAGCACAGCGCTGATCACAACAAACATGGCGGCGTGGAACTTGGTTAAAGTTTCAGAAGAAGATAGTTTGGTGGTTATTTGTGACGAATCCTCCGAGTGAATTCTACGAGGAGGGAAGCACAAGCTTTAATACGTAAAACCTGATCAGCCACCTACAACATAACAATCACTTCCATGGAGTTTTGAAATCGCGCTAACATGAGCTAACGGAAGCTAATGGAAGCTAATGCTAACGTGCTCCTCTCCCTCATTCCTCTCATCTAAAGCTTCCATGAGATTAAAAAATAAAAACTACTGAACCTCATTTACTTTAATTAAAGGTATTAATTTAAATGAAAACCACAAGTCAAAATCCTTTAAGCGTAATTTTTTGTTACTATGGAGTGCACTTTTTCAGTTTATTTACACAAACAAGTCTAACTCGTGTTAGTACATTATGACCTGTGCATTATTTTTTATTGTCATTGAGGAATGAATTTTTTCAGTTAGTAATTCTGATGCAGGTATTTCCATCAGTTCAAGGAGCCTTTATTTTTTATATCAGTCAGTAATGAACCTTATTTAAGTTAATGTGAGATATCAAATAGGTTTGTTTGATAGATTTACGAAAATGTTTGAGAGGCTTGACAATAGTTTTTCATTGGAAAAAATAAATATCTGTTCATTTAAAGAGTCAAAACTATTTTTGATTTTGTTCATAGTATTAATGTAATGATCTCAGGTATATGTGTGTGTTATCGGTATCGGTATCAGTTTTAAAAAGCAGTTATGGTGCATCCCTGATTTATACAGTGTAGCATACGCCAGCACCTGTGAGCGTCCGGGCCAGCAGGGGCCAACGGGGGCCAACGGGGGCCAACGGGGGCCAATCTGGGGTCCAAAGGTCCCAGGAACACTTGGGTAAATGACGGAGGTGGGGACGGGAGGGAAACTGACTCTGATCCAAATAAACGTTAGCTGCAGCCTCTTTGAGACCCGGTATGGCAGTAACGGATCAGCGCCAGTGATGAGATGATGCAGCAGAGCAGGAACTTCCTGCTGAGCCGACAGACGTGCTGCCGCCACACCGCCGGCTCACGCAGCCACAAAAACACACAAAAACACGTCATCTTCTAACCCTCCACCAGTGAACTGGTGTCGAGCCGAGCCGAGCCGGACCGGACCGGACCGTGACAAAATAAGGAGGAAATGAGCTCAAAGCTGAGCGGCAGCTGGAGTCCAGACGTACTGATGTCAGGACGCCAGCAGGTCCGGCGGGCCCCAACGCAGATGCAGCTGTGGTACCGGGACCAGCTCGTACCTGAGCTCCGCTGGTCCAGCCCGGTTCTGAGCTCCGCTGGTCCAGCTCGGTTCTGAGCTCCGCTGGTCCAGCCCGGTTCTGAGCTCCGCTGGTCCAGCTCGGTTCTGAGCTCCGCTGGTCCAGCCTGGTTCTGAGCTCCGCTGGTCCAGCCCGGTTCTGAGCTCCGCTGGTCCAGCCCGGTTCGACCGGTCTCTCTAAATGAAGATAACAGCCGAACACCAAATTCTACAACAACCAGACTGGCGGAGTAATTCCAAAGCTGATTAATGGCACAGGTGTTCCAGGCGCAGGTGATCCAGGCGCAGGTGAGCCAGGGGCAGGTGATCCAGGGGCGGAGCCGACTGCAACCCGACACCGGGGAGCTCTACTTTAAACCCACGGATCATCAACGACTACATTACACGACGCTGCCTTTCTCAGCGGCGTGAAACCGGCAGCTGAGGGGTTAAATGACGTCAGTGAACTGGACACGAGACCTGAGCGGTCTCACCTGTTTCAGGTGAGCGTGAGGCTGGACTATGAGCTCCAGGAATGCAACAGGTTCACTGGCTAACGCTGCTAACGAGTCCAGAGACTGGACCCCTACTTTATTTCATTATTTATTACTGTTAAAGGAGCACATAAAGCTGTAACATTAAATCAGATGTAAACATTTCAGGTTTGGCGGTTTTCTTTCCACCAGGATACAAACAGGACGGATCCAGAAACCAGTGGAGGTTTAAACCTGCGAGACTCCTCCTCCTCCTCCTCCTCCTCCTCCTCCTCCTCCTCCTCCTCCTCCTCCTCCTCCTCCCTCCTCCTCCTCCTCCTCCTCCTCCTCCTCCTCCTCCTCCTCCTCCTCCTCCTCCTCCTCCTCCTCCTCCTCCTCCTCAAACAGGACGGATCTAGAAAACACCAGCGGAGGTTTAAACCTGCGAGACACGTGACGGCCGCGCCGCCGTGGGAAACAGATCTGCAGAGTCACATGACTCCTCCTCCTCCTCCTCCTCCTCCTCCTCCTCCTCCTCCTCCTCTCACGTGAATATCAGAAGTAATTAGTGCAGCAGATGTGAAGCTCAGAGTGGAAAACTACCGGGCCTCCTCCACCAGCCGGGCACCTTGGACCCGTCCCAGCCCTGGCACCAATTACTGCCGGATAAGAGGCCCGGCGGGCCGCAGGCAGAGCGGGAACAACGGGTCAGTGACCAGCGGGCGAGGGCCCGGCTGACGGCCCGGCTGACGGCCCGGCTGACGGCGGCCCTCGCTACAATGCTGCATGGAGGCGGGCGACAGGGCGAACAGCGGGGCCATTGTTCCCCTCCTGTCGACTCAGCACCAGGGCGCTCCCGGGGGGCTGGACGTCTCTCTCCGGGGGCCGCTCGCCGGCAGGGGGGGGGGGGGGGGGGCACCGCGTGTGAACCGGCGCGCATGCCGCTCAGACACCTGTCCCCCCCCCGCAACGCCGCCCTCCTACCCTTATAAAAATACAAACAGCTCCTGATTTACTCGCCATCTGACACAAACCTGGACCGAGTCAAATCAAACCTGGACCGAGTCAAACCAACAAATCAAACCTGGACCGAGTCAAAACAACAAATCAAACCTGGACTGAGTCAAATCAACAAATCAAACCTGGACCGAGTCAAATCAAACCTGGACCGAGTCAAACCAACAAATCAAACCTGGACCGAGTCAAAACAACAAATCAAACCTGGACCGAGTCAAAACAACAAATCAAACCTGGACCGAGTCAAACCAACAAATCAAACCTGGACCGAGTCAACCACAATCAAACCTGGACCGAGTCAAATCAAACTGGACCGAGTCCAACCAAAAACAACAAATCAAACCTGGACCGAGTCAAACCAACAAATCAAACCTGGACCGAGTCAAACCAACAAATCAAACCTGGACCGAGTCAAACCAACAAATCAAACCTGGACCGAGTCAAAACAACAAATCAAACCTGGACCGAGTCAAACCAACAAATCAAACCTGGACCGAGTCAAATCAACAAATCAAACCTGGACCGAGTCAAATCAAACCTGGACCGAGTCAAAACAACAAATCAAACCTGGACCGAGTCAAAACAACAAATCAAACCTGGACCGAGTCAAACCAACAAATCAAACCTGGACCGAGTCAAATCAAACCTGGACCGAGTCAAAACAACAAATCAAACCTGGACCGAGTCAAAGCAACAAATCAAACCTGGACCGAGTCAAAGCAACAAATCAAACCTGGACCGAGTCAAAGCAACAAATCAAACCTGGACCGAGTCAAACCAACAAATCAAACCTGGACCGAGTCAAAACCAAACAAAACAAATCAACAAATCAAACCTGGACCGAGTCAAAACAACAAATCAAACCTGGACCGAGTCAAACCAACAAATCAAACCTGGACCGAGTCAAATCAAACCTGGACCGAGTCAAAACAACAAATCAAACCTGGACCGAGTCAAAGCAACAAATCAAACCTGGACAGAGTCAAAACAAACCTGGACCGAGTCAAATCAAACCTGGACCGAGTCAAATCAAACCTGGACCGAGTCAAAACAACAAATCAAACCTGGACCGAGTCAAACCAACAAATCAAACCTGGACCGAGTCAAATCAAACCTGGACCGAGTCAAATCAAACCTGGACCGAGTCAACAAATCAAACCTGGACCGAGTCAAAATCAAACCTGGACCGAGTCCAAAATCAAACAAATCAAACCTGGACCGAGTCAAAACAACAAATCAAACCTGGACCGCGTCAAACCAACAAATCAACCTGGACCGAGTCAAAATCAAACCTGGACCGAGTCAAAACCCAAATCAACCTGGACCGAGTCAAACCAAACAAATCAAACCGGACCGAGTCAAAGCAACAAATCAAACCTGGACCGAGTCAAAACCAACAATCAAACCTGTACCGAGTCAAAACCAAACCTGGACCGAGTCAAATCAACCGAGTCAAAACCTGGAACAAGTCAAATCAAACCTGGACCGAGTCAACAACAAATCAACCTGGACCGAGTCAAATCAAACCTGGACCGAGTCAAAACAACAAATCAAACTGGACCGAGAGCAACAAATCAAACAAGTCAAAACAAACCTGGACCGAGTCAAATCAAACCTGGACGATCAAACCAAACCGAGTCAAACCAACAAATCAAACCTGGACCGAGTCAAATCAAACCTGACCGGTCAAATCAAAAACCGAGTCAAACCAACAAATCAAACCTGGAACCGAGTCAAATCAAACGACCGAGTCAAACCTGGACCGAGTCAACAAATCAAACCTGACCGAGTCAAATCAAACCTGGACCGAGTCAAACAAATCAAACCTGGACCGAGTCAAACCAAACCTGGACGAGTCAAACCAAACAAATCAAACCTGGGACCGAGTCAAACCAACAATCAAAACCGGACCGGAGTTCAAACCTGGACCGAGTCAAACCAAACCTGGACCGAGTCAAACCAACAAATCAAACCTGGACCGAGTCAAATCAAATCAAACCTGGACCGAGTCAAACCAACCAAATCAAACCTGGACCGAGTCAAATCAAACCTGGACCGAGTCAAATCAACAAATCAAACCTGGACCGAGTCAAATCAAACAAATCAAACCTCAAACCGGACCAAGTTAAACCAACGAATCAAACCTGGACCGAGTCAAAAGCAACAAATCAAACCTGGACCGAGTCAAAGCAACAAATCAAACCTGGACCGAGTCAAACCAACAAATCAACTGGACGAGTCAAATCAAACCTGGACCGAGTCAAACACAACCAAACCAAACCTGGACCGGCAACCAAACCCAAACCTGGACGAGTCAAACAACAAATCAAATCTGGACCGAGTCAAATCACCGAGTCAAATCAAACCTGGACCGAGTCAAATCAAACTGGACCGAGTCAAATCAACAAATCAAACCTGGACGAGTCAAATCAAACCTGGACCGAGTCAATCAACAAATCAAACCTGGACGAGTCAAAATCAAATCAAACCTGGACCGTCAAATCCGAATCAAACTGGAACCGAGTCAAAGCAACAAATCAACCTGGACCGAGTCAAAGCAACAAATCAAACCTGGACCGAGTCAAAGCAAACAAATCAAACCTGGACCGAGTCAAAGCAAACAATCAAACCTGGACCGAGTCAAAGCCAACAAATCAAACCTGGACCGAGTCACAACAAACCTGGACGAGTCAACACAACAAATCAAACCTGGACCGAGTCAAAGCAACAAATCAAACCTGGACCGAGTCAAGCACAAATCAACCTGGTCGAGTCAAATCAAACCTGGACCGAGTCCTGGACCCAAACAAATCAAACCTGGACCGTCAAACCAACAATCAAACCTGGACCGAGTCAAACCAACACCCAAAACAATCAAAACCTGGACCGAGTCAAACCAACCAATCAAAAACCTGGACCGAGTCAAACAAATCAACAAATCAAACCTGGACCGAGTCAAATCAACGAATCAAAACCTGGACCGAGTCAAAGCAACAAATCAAACCTGGACCGAGTCAAACCAACAAATCAAACCTGGACCGAGTCAACAACAAATCAAAAATCAAAAATCAAACCGGTCAAACCAACAAATCAAACAAACCTGGACCGAGTCAAATCAACAAATCAAACCGGACCGAGTCAAATCAAACTGGACCGAGTCAAACCAACAAATCAAACCTGGACCGAGTCAAATCAACAAATCAAACCTGGACCGAGTCAAATCAAACCTGGACCAAGTCAAACCAACGAATCAAACCTGGACCGAGTCAAAGCAACAAATCAAACCTGGACCGAGTCAAATCAACAAATCAAACCTGGACCGAGTCAAATCAAACCTGGACAGAGTCAAACCAACAAATCAAACCTGGACCGAGTCAAATCAACAAATCAAACCTGGACCGAGTCAAATCAAACCTGGACCAAGTCAAACCAACGAATCAAACCTGGACCGAGTCAAACCAAAATCAACAAATCAAACCGAGAAATCAAACCTGGACCAAAAATTCAAACAAATGGACCGAGTCAAAGCAACAAATCAAACCTGGACCGAGTCAAGCAACAATCAAACCTGGACCGAGTCAAAGCAACAAATCAAACCTGGACCGAGTCAAACCAACAAATCAAACCTGGACCGGTCAACCACCAAATCAAACCGACCGTCAAACCAACAAATCAACCTGGACCGAGTCAAACCAACAAATCAAACCTGGACCGAGTCAAATCAAAACCTGGACCGAGTCAAACCAACAAATAAAACCTGGACTGAGTCAAGCAACAATCAAACCTGGACCGAGTCAAACCAACAAATCAAACAAATCAAACCTGGAGAGTCAAACCAACAATCAAACTGGGAACGAGTAAACCAACAAATCAAAACTGGACCGAGTAACCAACAATCAAACCGACCAAGTCAAACCAACAAATCAAAACTGGACCGAGTCAAAGAAACAAATCAACCTGGACCGAGTCAAGCAACAAATCAAACCTGGACCCAGTCAAACCAACAAATCAAACCTGGACCGAGTCAAAATCAAAAAACCATCAAACCTGGACCGAGTCAAGCCAACAAATCAAAACCTGGACCGAGTCAAACAACAAATCAAACCTGGGAAAGCCAAATCAAAAACAAATCAAACTGGACCGAGTCAAACCACACAAATCAAACCTGGACCGAGTCAAAGCAAACAAATCAAACCTGGACCCGAGTCAAACCAACAAATCAAACTGGACTGAGTCAGGCAAAATCAAACCTGGACCGAGTCAAACAAACAAATCAAACCTGGACCGAGTCAAACCAACAAATCAAACCTGGACCGAGTCAAACCAACAAATCAAACCTGGACCGAGTCAAACCAACAAACCTGGACCAGGGCTGGGCGATATGGCCTAAAAAAAAAATCTCCGATTTTTTCAGAAAAAATCCTGATTCACGATTTAAATCGATTTTTTTCACCCCCTACCTAAAATCAATTTGTAGATGACAAAGAAATTGTTCAAAACAAGTTTCAGTTTTATTTTGTTTAAATTTTCCCTTCTGGAGTTTCAGTTACATAAACAAGCCACAAAAAAAAAGAGATGGCAAGCCCTGCCTGCCATTGTGAACAGTGACAATGTAACTTTCAGTAATCTAGTTTCGAAATGACACAAAAAATAAGTAAAACATAGTATTATAAGACCCCTTTTTTGAGGTTGACAAAATAAAGTGCAAACAAAACTCTCAGTTACCTGAACATGTTTTGCAAAATAAGGAGGTGCTTGTGTGGTAAACAAAAAGTATTTGGGCACTATTTTGATTCCCTGAATCATGTTAACCAAACTTAAACATCTGCATCAAATAAAATTAAAAATTTATTTTTAGACTTCCATTGTAATTTACGAGGCAAGGCAACGTCAGAAAAATATTTGCGGCCTGGTAGCACGTACCTGGGATCCAAAACTTCCAGCAGGTGAATAAACCCCGGCTTTTCCACGGTGTATATGGGCACCATATCTCTTGCAATATACATCACGACTGCATCCGTGACAGCTTTCCACCGGGCTCCTTTCATATCATACGAGATAAAGTTTGTCAACGTTTCCAAGACGGTAGGTTGTTTTCTGGTGGCGGTGCTTGGGCTGCCGCGGTCGTTTTTTTCGTAGGGAGCAACACCTCTCCAACTCGACAGCATGCTTCTGTTTAAGGTGCTGCAGTAAATTGTAGTACTGCTACCTTTGCTAGCAACAGCCTTTAAACAGACTTTGCAGTGATGTGCTGTTTGTTCTGTGTCTGACGCCACGAACCCGAACCAATTCCAAATAACCGAGGATACGTTTCTTTTCTTCGGTGTAAGATCAGCACTGCTTGCTTGTTTGTGTACCTAGCGCGGGTGGGGAGGGGGGCGCGCGAGGGGGGCGCGCACTCCGCGCACTCTGACCTACGGGAGCCCAGCAGGCAGGCGCTGGTGGCGGATGTTAATGAGAAAATCGATTTTCATTAAAACAAATCGACATTAAGTACAAATTCGAATTAACCGATTAAATCGATTTATCGCCCAGCCCTAATCTGGACCGAGTCAAATCAAACCTGGACCGAGTCAAAGCAACAAATCTAACTTGGACCGAGTCAAACCAACAAATCAAACCTGGACCGAGTTGAAACAACAAATCAAACCTGGACCGAGTCAAACCAACAAATCAAACCTGGACCGAGTCAAATCAAACCTGGACCGAGTCAAAGCAACAAATCAAACCTGGACCGAGTCAAATCAAACCTGGACTGAGTCAAGGCAACAAATCAAACCTGGACTGAGTCAAAGCATCAAATCAGTGACCTTTTTGTCTCGGTGCCGTTTTACCGTCTGACCAGAGATGAACTGCAGCAGCAGCAATGATTCACAAAAAAGAAAAAAGAATAGCAGCCAGTTTACTTTAGGGAGAACATAATATTCAACTCATTAATAATTTACTCCTTCTGGTGCTGGGGAACGCTCAGTTATCGATCGGGGACACAAAGCCAGCCCCCCCCCCGTCCTCGACAGGACGGCGGGGGCCTCAAAGAGGCTTCATCTCAGCCGCTTCTGCAGCGACAACTTCAAGTAGCAGCCGGCTCTGAGGGTTAGGGTAAACTTCGTCGGGAGCCAGGCTTCTGAGCGGGTCTTCATGGCTGGCAGGCTTCTTTGCCTGCTGTTAATCTTCAGGGTTATCTAACAGAAACAGGGTGCGGGGAGCAGCCGGGTGGTAAGAGGCTCAGGGTGCTGTTACACAACCAGCAGCAGCCAGGCTTCTGAGACAGAAGACGCGTCGCTTCTGCCGTCTTCAGAAACCTCAAGCCACTTCCTTCTCAGGGTAGACGGTCGAGGCCCAAACAGACCAGGGATGTAGCGGGGAGCCAGGTTCTTCTGAGGGTTAGGGTAGCGGGGTAGCGGGGAGCAGGCTTCTAGGAGGGTTAGGGTAGCGGGGCGGCGGGGAGCTTCTAGGCTTCTAGGGTTAGGGTAGCGGGAGGGTCAGGCTTCTGAGTTTGAGGGTTAGGGTAGCGGGGAGCCAGGCTTCTGAGGGTTAGGGTAGCGGGGAGGGTAGCGGGGAGCCAGGCTTCTGAGGGTTAGGGTAGCGGGGAGCCAGGCTTCTGAGGGTTAGGGTAGCGGGGTAGCGGGGAGCCTAGGCTTCTGAGGGTTAGGGTAGCGGGGTAGCGGGGAGCCAGGCTTCTGAGGGTTAGGGTAGCGGGGTAGCGGGGAGCTTCTAGGCTTCTGAGGGTTAGTTAGGTAGCGGGGGAGCCAGGCTTCTGAGGGTTAGGGTAGCGGGGAGCCAGGCTTCTGAGGGAAAAAGCCAGCTTTAGGGTTTAGGGATAGGGGGCGGGAAGCCATTCTAGGGTTGGTAAAGGCTTCTGAGGGGGTAGCGGGGCGGGCGGGAGCCAGGCTTCTGAGGGTTAGGGTAGCGGGGAGCCAGGCTTCTGAGGGTTAAAGGGTAGCGGGGAGCCAGGCTTCTGAGGGTAGGGTAAGCTTCTGGGAGGGTAGGGCTTCCGATAAGCCAGGCTTCTGAGTGAATGGGTAAGACCCCGATCAGCCCGTTATCAGAAAAACACGACTTCTCAGGGTTCAAATCAAGAATACCCCCTCATGCCAGAAAATAACTCGTTAACTCGGTCATAATTTTAGTAGTTGCTGACTTGAATTGATATTCGTTGTATGTTTTTTGTATGTTAAACATACAAAATAGAAAAACAGAGAAGACTGAAAGAACGACTAGCAAACGAGGGAACAGAGGAATTTACGTTACACCTTGAATGCAGCCTGCAGCACAGTGTGGTGATGAAAACAAACTTGGCGGCGATCGTATGGAACTTCTTAAAAGTTTCTGAAGAAGATAGTTTGCTGGTTATTTGTGACAAATGCTCCAAATGCTACGTCAAACCTGATCAGCCATCTGAAACATAACCATCGCTTTTGAACGTTATGAAATCACGCTAACGTGAGCTAACGCTAACCTGAGCTAACGCTAACCTGAGCTAGCCAGCAGCAGAGAATTCACCAGGACTTCCACACATCAGTGAGGCTTTTGAAAAATCCAAGAAATTTTCCAAAGAAGACCCAGGGTCAAAGGTGAGATGGGTAGAAGGTAGAAATGTTTGAATCTAACTTGTGTCAGTGCATTAATTTTCTATGTATATTTATTTTTTTGTAAACTTCTGGAAGTTACTTTTTCCGTTACTGAGCCTTTATTTTTTATATCAGTCAGTAATGAACCTAATTTAAGTTGATGTGAGATTTCAGATAGGTTTGTTTGATAGATTTACGAAAATGTTTGTTTTAAAATAGTTTTTCATTGGAAAAAATAATTATCTGTTAATTTAAAGAGTCAAAACTATTTTTGGTTTTGTTCATAATATTGATGTAATGATCTTAGGTATATGTGCGTGTTATCGGTTATCAGTATCGGCCTTTAGGAGCTGAAAGTTATCGGTTATCGGTATTAAAAACGGTTATCGTGCATACTTGGGTAACTGTACAATATTATCACGATATCACGATTGCGATATTCTACCCAGTTCATATCAAAATTTATAGTAGAGATGACAAAATCAATTGAATTTCCCCCTTGGGGGATTAATAAAGTATTTTTGAATTTGAATTTGAATTCAAGTTGCTCTATATGTTCATCAGATGATATTGATCATTCAGAGGACAAATTGAGTCAAAACTATTTGCTTCAAAACAACCTATTTATTATTTATTATTAGTGTTTTTGTACATTTAAGTGAATGAATGAATTTTCCTAAAAAAATCGATATAAGCAGCTGAAAAATCAATATTATATCAGGCGGCCGAAAATCACGATATATCGCCAAATTGATTTTTTTTCACACCCCTAGTAATAAGAGAAGTGAAATGAGCAGGAGTGGAGATCTGCAGCCCGACCAGGCGTGGACCAGTCGCCACAGTCAGTTTCCCGTTACCAGCTGGTAACGGGTAGTCCAGCTGGTAACGGGTAGTCCAGCTGGTAACGGGTAGTCCAGCTGGTCTGGGTAGTCCAGCTGGTAACGGTTGGTCCAGCAGTTAACGGGTAGTCCAGCAGGTCTGGGTAGTCCAGCTGGTCTGGGTAGTCCAGCTGGTAACGGGTAGTCCAGCTGGTAACGGGTAGTCCAGCTGGTAACGGGTAGTCCAGCTGGTAACGGTTAGTCCAGCAGGTCTGGGTAGTCCAGCTGGTAACGGGTAGTCCAGCAGGTCTGGGTAGTCCAGCTGGTAACGGGTAGTCCAGCTGGTCTGGGTAGTCCAGCCGGTAACGGGTAGTCCAGCTGGTAACGGGTAGTCCAGCTGGTAACGGGTAGTACAGCTGGTCTGGGTAGTCCAGCTGGTAACGGGTAGTCCAGCTGGTAACGGGTAGTCCAGCAGTAGTCAGCTGGTCTGGGTAGTCCAGCTGGTCTGGGTAGTTCCAGCTGGTAACGGGCAAGGTAGTCCAGCGGTTGTAACGGGTAGTCCAGCAGGTGGGGGTCCAGCAGGTCTGGGTAGTCCAGCTGGTAACGGGTAGTCCAGCTGGCAGGGTAGTCCAGCTGGTAAGGGCTCGGTAGTCCAGTGGTTCGGTAGTCCAGCTGGTCTGGGTAGTCCAGCTGGTAAGGGTAGTAGCTGGTAACGGTAGTCCAGCTGGTCTGGGTAGTCCAGCAGCTGGTAACGGGTAGTCCAGCTGGTAACGGTTGGTCCAGCTGGTCTGGGTAGTCCAGCAGGTCTGGGTAGTCCAGCTGGTAACAGGTAGTCCAGCTGGTAACGGGGTCCAGCTGGTCTGGGTAGTCCAGCAGGTCTGGGTAGTCCAGCTGGTAACAGGTAGTCCAGCTGGTAACGGGTAGTCCAGCTGGTAACGGGTAGTCCAGCTGGTAACGGGGTAGTCCAGCTGGTAAGGGTAGTCCAGCTGGTAACGGGTAGTCCTGGGTGGGTAGTCCAGCTGGTCTGGGTAGTGGTAGTCCAGCTGGTAACGGGTAGTCCAGCTGGTAACGGGTGGTCCAGCTGGTAACGGGTAGTCCAGCTGGTCTGGGTAGTCCAGCAGGTCTGGGTAGTCCAGCTGGTAACGGGTAGTCCAGCTGGTAACGGGTAGTCCAGCTGGTAACGGGTAGTCCAGCTGGTCTGGGTAGACCAGCTGGTCTGGGTAGTCCAGCTGGTAACGGGTAGTCCAGGTGGGTCCAGTAACGGGTAGTCCAGCTGGTAACAGTCACTGGGTAGTCCAGCTGGTGGGTAGTCCAGTGGTAAACGGGTAGTCCAGCTGGTAACGGGTAGTCCAGCTGGTAACGGGTAGTCCAGCTGGTAAGGTCTGGGTAGTCCAGCTGGTCTGGGTAGTCCAGCTGGTCTGGTAAGTCCAGCTGGTAGTCCAGCTGGTAAGGGTTAGTCAGCGGTCCAGCGGGTAAGGGGGTAGTCCAGGTGGTCTGGGTAGTCCAGCTGGTAACGGGTCCGGGTAGTCCAGCTGGTAACGGGTAGTCCAGCTGGTCTGGGTAGTCCAGCTGGTAACGGGTAGTCCAGCTGGTAACGGGTAGTCCAGCTGGTAACGGGTAGTCCAGCTGGTCTGGGTAGTCCAGCTGGTAACGGGTAGTCCAGCTGGTAGGGGTAGTCAGCTGGTGGTAGTCCAGCTGGTCGGGTAGTCCAGCTGGTCTGGGTAGTCTGGTCGGGTAGTCAGCTAGTAGTGGCTGGTAGTCCAGCTGGGGGTAAGGGTAGTCCAGCTGGGTAACGGGGTCCAGCTGGTATCAGCTGGGTAGGTCGGTCGGGTCCAGCTGGTCTGGGTAGTCCAGCTGGTAGTCCAGTGGTAACGGGTAGTCCAGCTGGTAACGGGTAGTCCAGTGGAACGGGTAGTCCAGCTGGTAACGGGTAGTCATAGTCCTGGTAACGGGTAGTCCAGCTGGTAACGGTGTCCAGCTGGTCAGGGTAGTCCAGCTGGTAAAGGGTAGTCCAGCTGGTAACGGTGGTGGTCCAGCTGGTAACGGGTAGTCCAGCTGGTAACGGTTGGTCCAGCTGGTAACGGGTAGTCCAGCTGGTGGTAGTGGTCCAGCAGGTGGGTAGTCCAGCTGGTAACGGTTGGTCCAGCTGGTAACGGGTAGTCCAGCTGGTCTGGGTAGTCCAGCTGGTAACGGGTAGTCCAGCTGGTCTGGGTAGACCAGCTGGTAACGGGTAGTCCAGCTGGTAACGGGTAGTCCAGCTGGTAACGGGTAGTCCAGCTGGTCATGAACCACTTGCTCCTGTAATTTTAACTTCATTTTTGTTGTTGTATATAAATAAAAACTCGCTGGTTCACGTTTTCGACCTTTAACGTGCTCGTGACATTTGTGGACCGACGCCCAACGCTTTGATGTGTGATGGTGTTTTTAGCCGCTACATCCACTGCGGTGGTTGCCGGGAGACCGAAGCCATGGTAAGGTTAAAACAAATCCAGCATGGCGGCGGCGGCGGGAGGACGCAGTCAGACGTGACGAGGGAGGGAAGACGCCGCTGATACACGGATGTCACCTTCAGTCCGGGCCAGGCAGTTATTACACCAACCACACGACGAGTTCACGCATGATCACACAGGAAGTGAGAAACGAGACGAAGAGGAAGCTGCTGCGCTCGGATCAGCGTGTTAAAACGGCGCAGCGAACCGAGCTGCAGGTTGATGAGCGTTCAACAGGAAATGACTAGAAATGATGTAATAACATCACCATGGTTACGAGAGCACGCCAGCCGCAGTCAGATCACCCAGAACCCCCTGGGACCCTGCAGCTCCACACCTGAACAGGTGATCACCACTAACTCACTCTGACACACAACACTCGTGCACTTTATGAGGTAAAAGACCCCCCCCCCCCCCCGTAACTCATTAGTCACGCTGTGCAGACTTGACCTCAGACTTTAAGCGTGAAAGTCAACACGGAGCGCCACAGCGGCGTGACGCAATAACGGCACGGAACAACTGCAGCACATCTGCCAGCAACGTTGTAGAGGCGGGAGACCCGTTAATATACCTGAGTACAGGTACATCCTCCAACCTGCTCCACGCTGGCCCTCGACGTGTTCACTGGGTATACTGGTAGAAACAGAACCCAGCCCCAGAGGTCGACTGGTACAGATGTGTTTTTAATTTAATCAGGGTAGTTGATGCCTATTTATTTATGATGCCATTATTTTATGAAAAAATATGATGGCACAAGTTTCCTTTTGCTTCTTTGTACGATAACAATTTCAAAATAACAAATGACGCACTAAATGGTTTTAGGGGTGCACGATAACTATCTGACCGATTACAAGAAATTATGACGTCATCCCGATAAGTCCGATATCACGACGAATAGCCCCAATAACATTTATATTTCTGTCAACACAGCAGTGAATGTTATGTTCAAGTGACGTCGGCATAATCAGAAAAACGATTACTCAATCAGGAAAATCAAGAATACCCCCTCATGCCAGAAAACAACTTGTTAACTCGTCATAATTTTAGTAGTTGCTGACTTTAATTGATATTCGCAGTATTTTCCCACATGTTACACATAAAAAAAGAAAAAAATAGAAGAGGCTGAAAGAACGACTAGCAAACGAGGGAACGGAGGAATTTACGTTACACCTTGAATGCAGCCTGCAGCACAGCGCTGATCACAACAAACATGGCGGCGTGGAACTACGTTAAAGTTTCAGAAGAAGATAGTTTGGTGGTTATTTGTGACGAATCCTCCGAGTGAATTCTACGAGGAGGGAAGCACAAGCTTTAATACGTAAAACCTGATCAGCCACCTACAACATAACAATCACTTCCATGGAGTTTTGAAATCGCGCTAACGTGAGCTAACGGAAGCTAATGCTAACGAGCCAGCAGCAGCCTCTCCTCTCCCTCATTCCTCTCATCTAAAGCTTCCATGAGATTAAAAAATAAAAACTACTGAACCTCATTTACTTTAATTAAAGGTATTAATTTAAATGGAACCACAAGTCAAAATCCTTTAAATGTTAATCTTTTTCAGTTAGTAATTCTGATGCATGTATTTCCATCAGTTCAAGGAGCCTTTATTTTTTATATCAGTCAGTTATGAACCTTATTTAAGTTAATGTGAGATATCAGATAGGTTTGTTTGATAGCTTTATGAATGAATAGTTTTACATTGGAAAAAATAAATATCTGTTCATTTAAAGAGTCAAAACTGTTTTTGGTTTTGTTCATCCATCCGTCCATCCATCCATCCATCTGGGTTGAAGGTCAAATATCTTCAAAAAACAAGAAAAACAAGTCCAGCTGCTTTGATCCAACCACCTGAGGAATCCATTTATCTCTAATGTTATCAAAATGCAGAAATAAACCCGTTAGGTTGCATCGGTGTGCAGCTCCGTCTCTGTTTTGGGTCGGTGGTAATTAAGGCCCGGATCAGAGAGCTGAATAAAGCAGGAGCTGTTCCCGCCAGGTGGGCTCAGGTATCACGTTATCCAGGAGCCCAGAGAGACAAAGGGAGTCCCAGAGCGCCAGACCCCCCCCCCAGTGCTCCCAGCTCTCCCCCAGGACAGAGATGAGCAGATAAATGCCCGTCGGACCTCATTAAAGCTGAGGTTCTGGTTCAGAGAGGTGAGGACAGTAGGAGCATTGTCTCAGGAGCAGAGGGAAACATTTACTCTGCACAAATGGAAGTTATTGATGCAGCACCGTAACCAGGGCTGCTGCATTCACAACTGCAACCGTTCACTGGTTGTAGCGGGAGACTCTGACCTCGCGTACGCCGCCACCGCCGCCGCTTCCTCGTAGTCTGCAGCATCAACGTTTGATCGTCACGCTCTGGAAGTGATGGCGGTGCAAACATGGATATGCTGGCTTTTCCCTCCAGACAGAGGGTCCCTGCCTCGCCAGGCTTCCCGAGGTGCGCCGTTAACGGACAGTTAGAGATCATCAGTTACCGTGACCAACGACGGCGGCGGCTAGCCTGACTGCTAACCACCAAACACATTAAAAACAGGTTCAGATCAACTCCGCTGCTCCGCTGAGCCTATTTTGGGCGACTGGCGTCTAAATGGGGTCAGCTGCACATCTGAGATCCTGCTGTAGAAGCTGGAATCCTCTCAGAGCGTCTCTGCTGGATCTGGTCCCAGTCTGGTCCCAGTCTGGTCCCAGTCTGGTCCCAGTCTGGTCCCAGTCTGGTCCCAGTCTGGTCCCAGTCTGGTCCCAGTCTGGTCCCAGTCTGGTCCCAGTCTGGTCCCAGGTCTGGTCCCAGGTCTGGTCCCAGGTCTGGTCCCAGTCTGGTCCCAGTCTGGTCCCAGTCTGGTCCCAGTCTGGTCCCAGTCTGGTCCCAGTCTGGTCCCAGTCTGGTCCCAGTCTGGTCCCAGTCTGGTCCCAGGTCTGGTCCCAGTCTGGTCCCAGTCTGGTCCCAGTCTGGTCCCAGTCTGGTCCCAGTCTGGTCCCAGTCTGGTCCCAGGTCTGGTCCCAGGTCTGGTCCCAGTCTGATCCCAGTCTGGTCCCAGGTCTGGTCCCAGTCTGGTCCCAGTCTGATCCAGCTCTGGTCCCAGTCTGGTCCCAGTCTGATCCAGGTCTGGTCCCAGTCTGGTCCCAGTCTGGTCCCAGTCTGGTCCCAGTCTGGTCCCAGTCTGATCCCAGGTCTGGTCCCAGTCTGGTCCCAGTCTGGTCCCAGTCTGGTCCAAGGTCTGGTCCCAGTCTGGTCTCAGGTCTGGTCCCAGTCCGGTCCCAGACTGGGACCAGATCCAGCAGAGACGCTACCACCTGTTTTATCAGCCGTTTAGTCAGAGCTTGTGAGTAAAACTTTACGACGGATGTTTCTGATAGCTGAGACGTCTCTGTCCCAGCGGAGAAGACAAGCAGACGTTCAGGTGTTTCTGTTACAGAGTTCTCCTCATTTTCACTCCTCTGACTTTTAAGCTTTGCACCCAGAATGACCCAAAAGAACCCAAAAGAACCCAAACCCAAAAGAACCCAAACCCAAAAGAACCCAAACCCAAAAACCACAACAGCTACAGACGAGGAAACTCTGACATTGACCCGGATCTCACCAGAACCAGCGACTCTCTCAGCCATCAGCAGACAGACCTGAAGCAGTCTGAGTCTGTTCACCTGCGTTGCATCACCAGGATAAGCCCCGCCCTCTGAGGAGTGATGCAACTTTCTCCCACAGAGTGACTCAGCGAGCCGTGCACGGCGTCGCTCTCATCCCTCCCTCCAACAGCTGGAATACTTACGCGCTGAGGTTCGGCGGCAGATGGACGACCTCGCCTCCCTCGCGCTTCCAGATGAAAAACACCACGACTTACTTTCCAAACGTTCAGGAGATAAACAACCCAGAGACCTCTGAGCTGGAACCAGGGACGGGATGGTTTCAGGGAATATCCTCTGGAATCACCATCATCATCGGCTGATTGTCTCTAAATAATCTCACTCAGCCTCGTTAGTGTCGTTAGTGTCGTTAGTGTCGCTCCTGTGTAACAATGTTTGTGGCTAATTTGTAGCTATTCACTGAACACTTTGATCTCTGAGCAGCAAACGCTGCAAAAACTCAAGTTACACAACGTCTCTATGTGCGATATCATTTTAATCCCTATACCGTTTGTTTTATTAGTAACTCAGAAGGAGGGGAGCACGATAACTATCGACCCGATAATTATCGACCCAATAACTATCGGGTCGATAAGAAATTATGACGTCATCCCGATAAGTCCGATATCACGACGAATAGCCCCGATAACATTTATATTTCTGTCAACACAGCAGTGTCTCGCTCCCTCTGAGTCCTGAATGACCAGCAGTGAATGTTATGTTCAAGTGACGTCGGCATAATCAGAAAAACGATTACTCAATCAGGAAAATCAAGAATACCCCCTCATGCCAGAAAACAACTCGTTAACTCGGTCATAATTTTAGTAGTTGCTGACTTTAATTGATATTCGCAGTATTTTCCCTCATGTTACACATAAAAAAGAAAAAAATAGAAAAGGCTGAAAGAACGACTAGCAAACGAGGGAACGTGGGAATTTACGTTCCACCTTGAATGCAGCCTGCAGCACAGCGCTGATCACAACAAACATGGCGGCGTGGAACTTGGTTAAAGTTTCAGAAGAAGATAGTTTGGGGGTTATTTGTGACGAATCCTCCGAGTGAATTCTACGAGGAGGGAAGCACAAGCTTTAATACGTAAAACCTGATCAGCCTCCTACAACATAACAATCACTTCCATGGAGTTTTGAAATCACGCTAACGTGAGCTAACGGAAGCTAATGCTAACATGCTCCCCTCCCCTCATTCCTCTCATCTAAAGCTTCCATGAGATTAAAAAATAAAAACTACTGAACCTCATTTACTTTAATTAAAGGTATTAATTTAAATGGAACCACAAGTCAAAATCATTTAAATGTTAATCTTTTTCAGTTAGTAATTCTGATGCATGTATTTCCATCAGTTCAAGGAGCCTTTATTTTTTATATCAGTCAGTAATGAACCTTATTTAAGTTGATGTGAGATATCAAATAGGTTTGTTTGATAGCTTTAAGAAAATGTTTGAGAGGCTTGACAATAGTTTTATATTGGAAAAAATAAATATCTGTTCATTTAAAGAGTCCAAACTGTTTTTGGTTTTGTTCATAGTATTGATGTAATGATCTCAGGTACATGTGTGTGTTATCGGTTATCGGTTTTATCTCTACTCAGAAGTTAATCTGATCAGCATCACTCCTCCATTTTCAGTCGCTCCTCTGATATCCTGACTGACACCTGAAACTCGTCTCATACTAACGAGCACTAACGAGCACTAACGAGCAGAGGAGGCTGTCGACGCCGTCGGGCTCGACTCCAGCATTACTTTCCCAACGTCCTCGAACAAAACGAAACAGATTATCAGACCAGTAAACGTACTGGCAGCGACCACGTACGCTGGCGAGTTTCAAACTCCTCTGCTACCGCCGCATCACCAGTCAACGTCCATGTTTTCATCTAACGCACAAGATCAGACCTCATTTCAAGTCAGATTAATGGTTTAAATACTTCTGAACAGTTAAAACCAAAGTGAACAGATCCGATACCTGACATGCACGTACCCAGAAACGTGACGAGACGTCGGGTCACACAAACATGACTGTTGTACTGGGTGGAACAGCATTCCCATAATTCCCACAGCTTCTTTACCTTCAATGTTTTCAAGCCGAGTGGAAAGACTGATCGGAATAACGTAGCTCAACTTTTATCAGCGCCGACTCACATCAGGCGTACGTAAAAGAAGTAAACCGAAGGAAGCACAGCCCTCCAGGCTACAGCGCTGCAGAAAACAACCACATAGAGTTACTGTGTGACAACAGACAGTATCTGATATTAGCATCGGACTGGTGCGTTCAGTTTCTACGAGAAGCAACAGCTGAGTGACTATATCCAGATCCAGGTGTGGTCCAGGCGACTCGCCGGAGCTCAGACCAGCACCAGGTGAAGGAGACAGGTGTGGTCCAGACGACTCGCTGGAGCTCAGACCAGCACCAGGTGAAGGAGACAGAGGGTTTAAATTACTTTATCCAGATCCAGGTGTGGTCCAGACGACTCGCCGGAGCTCAGACCAGCACCAGGTGAAGGAGACGGAGGGTTTAAGTGCCTTTAACGTGTCCCAGAAACTGCTGGTCTGCTGGGATCTTCACCACGACCATCTCCAGCGTTTACAGACGACGGTCCCAGAGAGAGAAGACATCCAGGTGTTGATGTCAGCACTCAGCAGCAGAAGACCACAGCAGGTGTCTCTGCTGTCACCTGAGATCAGGAAACTGAGGCTACAGTTCACATGTTCACCAGAACTGGACCACAGAAGATCTGATGAGTCTGGATTTCTGCTGCAACATCCAGATGGAACCAACATGACACCATGGATCCATCCAGCCTGGTACCAGACAGGTGTGATGGAGTGGAGGTGTTCTCAGGACCAGGTACCAGGTACCAGCCTGGTACCAGACAGGTGTGACGGAGTGGAGGTGTTCCCAGGACCAGGTACCAGGTACCAGCCTGGTACCAGACAGGTGTGATGGAGTGGAGGTGTTCTCAGGACCAGGTACCAGGTACCATCACCACTAACGGCCACAACAGATATCTGAGTGTCTGCCGTCCATGTTACTGACCTCAGAACCATCCCCATCAGATAAAAAGACAACTGGGACGACTGGTGGGACGACTGGTGGGACGACAGGTGGGAAGACTGGTGGGAAGACTGGTGGGAAGACTGGTGGGAAGACTGGTGGGACGGGCGGTCCTGACCATCCATCCGTCTTTATGAGGAGGTAACCCGACCACTCACAGATGTCACGACCTTTTCAGGATCACACTTCAATAAAATCCTGCCTGTTACGCGCCCGTGAGTCACAGCTCGCGCACGGAGATCAAGCTTCTCTCCAGGTGGTGACGTTTCCCGGAGGAGCGTCTGTGACACCTTTCTGGTTTTTTTTTTTTTTTCTCTTTCCTGCGCAAACTTGCCAAACCACTCAACTTCAAACGCGCACATCCACCTCCACCGTGCGTGACGGGGGCATAACACCGCCGTGACACCGTAAGGACACGTCGTGTTAACGAACCGCCCGGTTTTAGTTGAGCAGCGTCCACCTCTGAAAAGTTATCCAGGTAACTTGACACTCGCTAGCCCTCCGGGCTCCGGAGCGGCTTCAGGAGCTCCGGGCCGGGCTCCAGGAGCTCCGGGCCGGGCTTCAGGAGCTCCGGGCCGGGCTCCAGGAGCTCCGGGCCGGGCTCCAGGAGCTCCGGGCCGGGCTTCAGGAGCTCCGGGCTCCTCCAGACGGTCAGAAACGGAGCTGAGCAGCGGCTCCGGGAGGTGGAGACCGTCTCGAGGCCTACATTCGCCCGCCGTGACATTTATCGGGGTTAACAGGCGAGCCAAGGCGAGCCAAGGCGGGCCAAGGCGAGCCAAATGCCGTGTAATTGGGACGCTAACGTAGCCGCTAGAGCCGTTTTAGCCCGCCGGAGCTAACCGGGTTCTCCGGTCCCGACGGCCGGAACGAGCCTCGCTTCGACACCGGACTCACCCGCAGTCGCCTCCCCGGACCCTCTTCGCCCCGTCGGAGCCGTTGACCCGTGAATCCCGAGCCGTGTCGTGCCGAGTGATTCAAATTCCAGCAGGAGCGTCGCAGCGACGGTGCGGTCGGTCCAATCGCGTCAGCCACCGCCGCTGAATGGCTCCGAGCCGGAGACTCAACCAAACCTCCTCCTTAGCAACGGACCGCCCCCCTGCGACCTGATTGGCCCGCTGCTGCGGGAGCCCGGGGTGATGGACAGGTGATCCCGCAGCCCGGATCGGATAAAAAACCCGGTAGAAATTACTTCTATTTGAGTTATATAAACGACAAAAGTTATAAAAAAGCAGAATAACTAAATCAAATTATAAATGACAAGAAAATCACAAAATATATACATTTATTTTGGCTTGTTCGTCGATAAATACATATGTTGAAAACAATTGAAGTTATAAATGTAAATAATTGTAATATATAAATATATGTAATATTTAATAAATATTGTTTTCTGTTTTTTAATATTTTTTATATTGCTTTATATCTTTATATTGCTATTTAATATTGTGTTTTTTCATGTCTTGCTGCTGCTACACTGCAATTTCCCAGTTTGGGATCAATAAATTACATCTATCTATCTATCTATCTATCTATCTATCTATCTATCTATCTATCTATCTGTAAAAACCCAATATTTTATCTACACTTAATTTATACTTGATTTAATGTACAGATTAAAATATTTATACGGTTTTAATTAATTAATTTCAATTTATGAAAAGTGTAAACAAATATTTATTTTTTGTAACTTTTATTGAAAATAAATTTAATTTATAAATGTATCCCAATATTTATCTACACTTAATTTAATCTACAGATTAAAATATATTTTGATGGTTTATGGTTCATGAATTCAAATTTCTGAAAAATATAAACAAATATTTACTTATTTGTTAATTACTATATATATGTGCATACACACACACACGCACACACACACACACATAACTATATATCTATATATATATATATATATATATATAATAGATATATATAATATATATAATATATATATATATACATATAGATATATATATATATATATAGATATATATACAGCTCAGATAATTCATTTAAAAAATAGTAAATAAATGTTTTGAAATAAGTAGACATAATTGAATTCTTTTAAATTGAGCTACAAGTTTAACCAAAGGGAAAATTAAATTGAGTGATAATTAATTGAGTTTAGATAAATCCAGCTTACACTGGATCATGTGATCATGTGATCATGTTTCTATAAACTTTCCTCTTCAGGGTCACAGGGGTCAGCCGAGCCTCTTCCAGACGTCTAGAAATGAATTCATTTCAGATATAAAGCTGTATCGTGCAAATGTAATGGCAGGGGTGTAAAAGCTGAGCGGCTGACGTCCATCGTAGCTCATTATCTGTCGATATGCAAACACAGTCCAGTCAGCGAGCTAATTATCTAAACGACACCATTTAGGGCCCGTCTGGGTAAAATCATCTATCTCCATGAACTTTGGATTCCTCATTAGCGCATCGAGCTCCAAACATGTTTACGCTTTGACTTCGTGTTCTTGAATTCCAGCACGTTTGACTGAAACCTTTTCACGTTTATCGTCTGCAGCTCCTCCCGCCTTCACGACGGCGACACACTGATGGTCTGAGAGGCCAGAAGTTTATCAGCATTCCTCGCATAGCTCTGGAGCCGACAAAGCTGCAGTGTAGCATTTTTTTTGTTACAAAGCCAGCAAAGCACACACACACACACACACACACGTGCGCGCACACACACACAACTCTTGGTTAACAAAGCTGTCCAGCCTGTTATGTTGATTGTCATGTGAGTTTATTTGTCTGCATGATGCATCAATGGTGAGTCATTCTGACTGGCTGACAGATCTCTCCCCTCTCTCTCTCTCTCTCTCTCTCTCTCTCCCTCTCCCTCTCTCTCTCTCTCTCTCTTTGATTCATCTTCAAGCAGATCTCTTTTTTGTGGTCACTTGTATTAAATATAACAAGCGTCACGGTCAGAGAGTCTTTTCCAGCCTCTCCAGTATCTGTTGGGATGTTCTGCCTCCTTGTGGCCACAGTCGGTACTTCAGCGTCTGTTTTACTGAAGGCAGCAGTTTTCTAGTTCAGAAACAAATATTCCAGTGACAGAGGAGTCCAGGATGGAAAACTTCTGGGTTTTAATGTAGAGATTCAGGCTCGTGAGGATATCTAACCTGTGTTTAATGTTGCACACAAAGACATCAAACTCAGAAACATCTGCACATCTTCTTCCTTCTGTATTTCCTCTATTTCCTCTCAGTTTATCAAAGTCTCTTTATAACATAAACATTCCATATCCTGAAGATTTATATTATTCTACCTGTTAAACTCACTTATTGCAGCTGTCACTTTATTTCACTTTATTTGATTTTTATTTCACTGCTTGTCACTTTATATCATTTTATCTAAATTTTATTATTATTATCAATGATAAAATAAAAAGAATCATAATAAAATAATAATAATAATATAGATAAAACATAAATAAAAACAAATAAAATATTCATTCATTATTTTATTTTATTGTTGTTGCATAAAGCATTTCACTGCATGTCAAACTGTTTGAAAAATAAAAAAGGAATGTTGTCTTTCACACAGTCACGTGACAAAGACGTGATCACGTGCATCATGTGATCATCCTCAGACTGATCATCAGCAAGTGTGAGCAGCTCTATAGACGACTGGACAGTTTGGGTGAGTTAAACACAATGCTGAGAGGGAAAGACACCAGCAGTGGTGTGAGAGAAGCCATTATTGTCACAATGTAGTGAGAAATAAAAAAAAAACTGCCTCAGCACCACATGGAGGCTCCTGTCAGAACCCCGACAGAACCAGACCCTGAACTCAGAACCAGAACTTTAACCAGGCTGGAGAAGAAAACTCTGGAGGTCCATTCGAAGCCAGTGGCACAGGTGAGCATCAAATGTGGTAGAATCCGAGGAGATGTCCTGCCCCCCCTGGTGTTCTGCATGGACCTGAACCCCCCCCCAGGTCAGATCATCAACAAGAGTAGACACGGGTACAAACTCCAAATGGGCCGACCATCATCCACCTCCTCTACATGGATGACATCAAGCTGAATGGCAAGAACAAACGTGACACAGAGTCCCGGGTTCAGCTCACCGGGAACTACAGCAGCGACATCAGGACGTAGTTCAGACTCGACAGGTCTGGACGGATGGTTTCTGAGAGAGGACGGGTGATCAGAAACTACAGGGTTGAACTACTGGAAGACAAATGTAACAGAGGACATCATGGAGGACACTGGTGGATGTGGACGTCCCAAGAGAGAGACGTGGTGGTATATAAGCAAATATATATTTTATATATTCTTACCTATATATCCTATGCATATATTTATATATTCCATGTCTTTCTATATATATATATATATATATATATATATATATATATATATATATTAGGGATGCGCGCGATTAGTCGTCTAACCGATTAAACGTCCGCCCACTTTCTAGTCGGCACCAGAAATATTAGTCGTTTAAACCAATTTGTGTTTTATTCATGTACAAGGCTGCTTAACTGTCATACAGCCTCCCGCCACTAGTCGGAGCTACAGAGCCGTCAGACAGCAGTCCTCCTCTCCCACAGCAATGCTCGAGTAGACTGGAGTTTTAAAAAAACGGCACGGTGGGAAGATGGCCTCATTAAACCAGCGCGGTTTGGTGGTACTTTAATCTAGAAAATGAAAACAAGGTAGTATGTAGACTGTGTCAGAAACAACTGGCATACAATCACTCGACTGGAGCAATGAGCAACCACATTCCACTCAAGCATTTGGATGTTAATCTGCACGAGACGACGGCTGCTGCTGCTGATGCTAGCGGTGCTGATGCTAGCGGTGCTAGCCACACTCAGGCCGATTTGACATTGTTTACCCGGAGACGTGTTCTCCCGTCCGGTCTGAGAGATTTTAGATGTTTGTTTAATTTTACACTCATATTAGAACTGCGCATAGAGCTTAATAATTCAGCAGCAATTTATCTTTTTAGATGTTACATTTATTTGTTAACTTTAAGTGAGTTTTTGTCGGATGTGCAGGGTTTATATTCATACTGCACGGCGCAAAATGCTGCTCGTTTCGGTTGAAATGTAATTATAATTTAGATGTTTTATTAACTTGAAAGTGAATTAAAGCAATAATAATTTTGTCGGATAATCTGCAAGATTCAATGTGTCAGAGGCAATTATTTATTTTGGTGGTTAACGTTTGACTGAGTTGCCTTCATGTTCACATTCATACTGCACGGTGCAAAGTGTCTCGTACTTAAGCGGCATTTAAAATCCGACATGGTTGTTGAACATTGTGTTTAAAGGCTTAAAGAACTCTTGTTACACACAATATTTTTTTGGGACAATGTTTCAAATTCTGTTTCGATGTTTTAATAAATTGTGCTAAATTTACACTGTTTTCTGAGTGTTTTCCTTTTTTTTTAGACTAGTCGACTAGTCTTAATTAAAATTTTCGTTTAGTCGACAGGGAAATTAGTCGCCAGGAACATCCCTAATATATATGTATATATATATATATATATATATATATATATATATATATATATATATATATATATATGATGTTGATGTGTTTGTACTTCTTTTTTAACATTCATGGTACTCTTTCTTATATTTCTAAACACTTTTGAGCAGGAACAGCAAAAGCAGAAACATGGAGCTGCAGCGATCTGCTGCCCCCGTGTGGTCAGAAGTGGTATTGCTGCATATGCTGGTTTTAAGTGATAGATATACATTTTTGGATCTTGTCAAGGTGCAGTAAAGATAAGCAGAATAAAAGAGTTTGAGACTTATTCCAGTTCCTGGTGTGATGCTGAGGTTCCCCCTGATGTTCTGATCCATCTGAATACTAATAACAGCGTTTCTAGAAATAACACATTCCTGAAACAGATGAGTCAGAGGACAGTGATGATGGACGGATCCTGGCAGCCCAGAAAAGGGTGTCGTGACCCCATTAGTCATCTCTGCAGCGCTAATTTCCAAGAGCATAAGGAAAAAAATGTGGCTCAAACCCAAAACGTGACACAGTGGAAAAGAGAAAAGCCCGTTAAACCTTTACTGAAAGCTTTTTTGGCATCTGAAAAAATGGCATCGGTGTTTAAGAGCCTTAGAAAAAAGACCGAAGCTGTGCAGAGATGCTTGAAGATAAAATAACCACTTTATAAGAGTCAGATCTGACACAGCTGTTGTGCTGTTTTTCCATCTTTATGGTCCTTTTATATTTAGCTGTTGACAGTGTCATAACTATTGATTAAATGATGCGTCAGTTATGTATTTGTGCTCAGTCCGAAGTACACGATACAAGCTTAAAATGTTGTAGACTTTTCCAAGAACTGAGCATTTACTGGATTCATAGAAAAACATCTGTGTGACTCTGAAAATCATTAATAATCTTTCTGTAGGACGATGGGCTCAGTTCTGTCCAGCAACAGCTGCTTCTCCACTGATGTCTTGCCCCGTTGGCATTGTGTTTAATGCCCGACCAGACCAGGCCAACGATCCGTTAATCAGGAGACTCTGACTGGCAGCACCTGGCTGCTTCTGACCCTCTGAACCCCTGAGAGTCCAGGTGTTCACCGCTCCAGATGTTCACCACCGCTGGCGCGTCAGCCTGGACGGCATCAGCGACTCCTGCCGTGAGGTGGCATCACCTGACGGCTCCACGTGCTCCGCGGCTCGACTGTCGTCCGTCCATCCGTCCACCACGACCGTCGCTTTGGTGGCAGCCGCTTGCGTCGGTGCGCAGCGGCGCCTCCTCCGGATCTGCGGCTGACAACACCGGTAAAACACCGGTACAACACCGGTACACCGGTACAACACCGGTACAACAAACACCGGTACAATACCTCACCGGGTACAACACGTGGGTACAACACAACACCGGTACGTAAAACAACCGGTACAACAACCGGTACAACACCGGTACCGGTAAACACCGACACACCGGTACAAACAACACCGGTACAACACCGGCACCGGTACAACACAAACACACCGGTACACAAACACCGGTAACAAACACCGGTACAAAACACCGGTACACAACACCGGTACAACACCGGTACAACACCGGTACAACACCGGTACACGGTAACACCGGTACAACACTGGTAAACACACCGGTACAAACACCGGTACAACACAACACCGGTACAACACCGGTACATCACATACAACACCGGTAAAACACCGGTACAAACACCGGTAAAACACGGGTACAACACCAGTACAACACCGGTACAACACCGGTAAACACCACACGGTACAACACCGGTACATCACCGGTACAACACCGGTAAACACCGGTAAAACACCGGTACAACACCGGTACAACACCGGTACAACACCACCGGTACAAACACCGGTACAAACACCGGTACACACCGGTACAACACGGTAAACACCGGTAAACACCGGTACAACACGGTACAACACCGGTAAAACACCGGTACAACACCGGTTACAACAACACCGGTAAAACACCACCACCGGTACAACACCGGTACACCGGTATACAAACACCGGTACAACACCGGTACAACACCGGTACAACACCACCGGTACAACACCGGTACACACACAACACCGGTACAACACCGGTACAACACCGGTACATACCACACACCGGTAAAACAACACCGGTACACACCGGTACACCGGTAACACCGGTAAAACACCGGTAACAACACCGGTAAAACAACAACACCGGTACAAAACACCGGTAACACCGGTACAACACCGGTACCAAACACCAACACCGGTACAACACCACCGGTACAACACCGGTAAACAACACCGGTACATCACCGTACAACACCGGTACACACGGTAAACACCGGTACAACACAACACACGGTACAACACAAACACGGTACAACACCGGTACACACACCGGTACAACACCGGTACACACCGGGTACAACACCGGTACAACACCGGTACAACACCGGTAACACCGGTACAACACCGGTACAACACCGGTACAAGTATCACCGTACAACACCGGTAAAACACCGGTAACAACCACCGGTACAACACCAGTACATCACGGTATAACACCGGTTACAACACCGGTAAAACACCGGTACAACACCGGTACAAACCAAAAAACACGTTACACCGGTACACCGGTACACACACACGGTACAACACCGGTTTTTTAAAACAGAAGGAAAGAAATAACACCGGTAAAAACAGAAACCGGAAAAACACGGTACATAATATATATACATAAAACACGGTACACCGGTACAAACACCGGTCACCTACAGGAACGACTCCGACACGATCTTTTTAGTCACCACAGTTTTATTTTTCAAACAACATATAGATTACTTTACACAAAAAAAAGCCATTAATCTGTTTCAAATATTTACATTAGATTTTTTATAGAGAGACAGAAAAAAAAACCAAACATTCTTTGGATCTGACCATGCAAAAGAATAAATAATGTTTCCTGACGGTGCTTTGCATGGTGACTGATTTCAGAACTGCTGTTCAGCAATAAAAAGCTCGGATCTCCGTCGGTCCGCCCCGGTCCCCCGCCCCGGTCCCGCCCCGGTCCCGCCCTGGTCCCGCCCCGGTCCCGCCCCGGTCCTGCCGTCCTCTGACGGGCCCCGGCGGCCCCCGGCGGCCCCCGGCGGTTCAGGTGCGGCTCGACGCGTTTGCTACAGTACAGTTTGCACTCGTCTTTTATTTTTATTCTGGAGGACCAGACATGAGAGGAAGGAAGGAGGAAGTGCAACAGTTTCAGTGAAAAGCCAACAGGGGGACACAGACGGACCGCAGATCCAGATCCTAAAACACCAGACCTGGATGGTTTTGCGCAGCAAGGCCAAAAAAAAAAAAGAAAAAAAAAAGAAAAAAAGAAAAGAAAATGTTTTCAGCTCTCGTCACCAAGACACCACGAGCAGCAGCCAGAAGATGACATCACAAAAGTTACAGCTTTCACTCCCTTCATCCCTCAGCAAGGTGACGGACCAGTGTGCCCCCCCCACCCCCCCCCACCGGGGGCTCAGGTGATGACCTGCGGCTCCCAGGACTGGCTCGCCATCTGCGGGCGACACTGCGTGATGACGGCGGGCCCCGTCGGGCTCTGGACGTCCAGGCAGAGGCCGCTGACCGTGTGCTGCAGCGCCGAGCCCTTCGGCTTCCACTTCTGCACAGAAAACAAACAAAAACAGAAAAATAAAATAGAGAGGTGAGTTCTCGTCCTCCTCTGACACGCTGGCGCATCCCCCGCTTTTGTGTCCCGCAACCTGCCAGAGTTCGGAGGCTGGTGTTACTGGTGAGTAATGGTTTGAGTCAGACTTGGACCAGACTGATCACAGAGAAACCACGCAGCTGCAGCGCCTCCAGAAAACAGCATCTGCTTGAGCTTTTTCCCTTAATAATTATGTTTACACCTCTACAGAGCTGTTATCTGTAAAAGTTTAGTTACTCTTTTATGATCATCGTGGCACATACAGCCTCAGATAAACAGCAGTATCTTCACTGTGCTGTTATCACCATGGAGACGGAGGTGAAAGGTCATGTGGACATCAGGAGCCTGTAGTGGGATTTAAGAGGATAATCTGCAGCCAGGTGCTGCTAATCAGCCCTCCATTCATTGATCACCAGTAGGTGGGCAGGTATGAAAAGAAAAGCAGCATTAACACTGTGCCAAAAGGGACAGACATCAGCTGTGATTTAGAGAATCAGTTGCTGCTGCACGTGAATCTGGAGAGCGAAATGAAATCATGCAAAAACAAGACAAACACGAGCTCCATCTTGAAGGAGGGTTGAGGTTCCCAACCTGCAGACCACCGGCTCGACCGTAAGTACTTTCTTTTTTTAGCCCGTCGTCTAAGTGGATGGAGCTGGAGTTGAGACGAGTCTTAAGTACAGATTTCTACCGGCGTGAGGAGGTCTGGAGGTGAGTGAGGGGTTAATCTGAAAATCCGGGTCAAGAGTCTCGGCGGGTCGAACGTGAACGTCCGTCTGGGCCTCAGGCCTGAATAAATGCAGCGCTGCAGATGTTACCGCAAATAATACCGCAAATAATATTAACTCAAACTCAAACTCCAGCTCAGTTATTCTCTTCTTCCTCTCTGTTGTCTCATTTAGTTCCTGGACTCGTTGTACGGTGACGTTTCTGGACAAACTGACGTTAAGATCCTGTTTCAACCACCTTTTGATTAAATAAAAAAATTTCATAAAATCTAAATTTCTAAATCCAAACAAGAAAAAAAATGTTTACTGTAAAATTGTGACTGTTGGCCAGAAATCAATTTTTTTAAAAAGAAAATGACAAGTAAAAAATAAAATCATGACATTTTTCTGTAAAAAAAACAGAAAGAAAACAGTTTTGTATAAAACTGAATTATTCAGAATCAAGACTTTTGTTGTTCAATCACAACTTTTTGTCATAAAACCACAAATTTCACAAAAATCACAACTTTTCTTTTTCAGATTGAATTAAAACATTTTCTTTTCTGTAAAATATCAACTTCTGAAAAACCTTTTGACATGTATTAAATTTAAAAGTTTTTTGTCCAAAAAATCAAAATAATTTTTTGTTAAAAAAGCACTTTTTACAAATTGCAACTTTTTGACAAAAATTTACAACTTTTTGACAAAAATTTACAACTTTTTGTAATAAAAAGCGACTTTTTCAGAACTGCATGATTTGTTGTAAAACTGCGGTGATTTTAATTTTAACTGATTTTGATTTTAACTGCTGTGACTTTGATGTAAAATCGTTAGTTTTGATATTAAAAGAGCTGCTCAGCTCTGGCTGCTCTCTTACTTCACTTATTAAAGTTTTTACGTCACCACTGATTTAAAACAGCCAGTTGTAACAACAGTTTTTTCAAACAAGAAAAAAAAAAAGATTTTTCCTGTAAAATTGCGACTTTTGGCCTGAAATCAATTTTTTAAGTAAAAAAATAAAATTATGACATTTTCTTTAAAAAAAAAGACAAAAAAGAGTTTTGTATAAAACAGTTTTTTTCAATCACAACTTTTTTATCATAAAACCAGAAATTTTACAAAAATCACAACTTTTTTTTTCCAGATTGAATTAAAACAGTTTTTTTTTTCCGTAAAAATATCTGAAAAACTTTTTGATACAAATTACAATTTTGTTGTAACTGTGTGATTTTTTTTTTGTCCTAAAAATCCAGAATTTTAATTGTAAAAAAAGAGCACTTTTTGCAAAATTGCAACTTTTTCATGAAAATTAACAACTTTTTGTAATAAATAGTGACTTTTGCAGAACTGCATGATTTGCAGAGTAACACCCGTTCTCTCCTCGTATAACTGAACGTCATCCTTTATTTTATCTTCAGTTTTACCGCAGAGATGCAGCGAACTGTAGAAAGACGTGATTTGACTCACGAACATGAACTGCTGCACAAACAGCATCAAAGTTAAAAACCCCTAAAAGTCATATGTATCAACCAGCAGAGGGATGTTCCCGCCGTGATGAACGACTCTCTGAGTGTCAGTAAACGTCTCACGGTCCGCCGGTTCCCTGCAGTCAGTAAACGTCTCACGGTCCGCCGGTTCCCTGCAGTCAGTAAACGTCTCACGGTCCGCCGGTTCCCTGCAGTCAGTAAACGTCTCACGGTCCGCCGGTTCCCTGCAGTCAGTAAACGTCTCACGGTCCGCCGGTTCCCTGCAGTCAGTAAACGTCTCACGGTCCGCCGGTTCCCTGCAGTCAGTAAACGTCTCACGGTCCGCCGGTTCCCTGCAGTCAGTAAACGTCTCACGGTCCGCCGGTTCCCTGCAGTCAGTAAACGTCTTACGGTCCGCCGGTTCCCTGCAGTCAGTAAACGTCTCACGGTCCGCAGGTTCCCTGCAGTCAGTAAACGTCTTACGGTCCGCCAGTTCCCTGCAGTCAGTAAACGTCTCGCGGTCCGTCGGTTCCCTGCAGTCAGTAAACGTCTCACGGTCCGCCGGTTCCCTGCAGACCAGCGGCTGTGAAACACGACTCCGATCCACCCAGAGACCTCAGTCGCCGTCTTCTTTTACGCGCAGCGTCTCTTGAAAAAGCACTTTGAGAGGCTAACGGTTTTCCTCCCTCTTACCTGTCTGGGCTCTTTGGAGTTGCAGGGCTCCATCTTGACCTTTGACCCTGCTGTGAAGGCAGAAATGGCCAGGCAGAGGTCCTGCTGCCGGATCAGCGGCTCCACCAGCTCCCATTTCTGCAAAGCCCAGAAAGACCCATGAGTGCGGTGACTGAGAAGAGCCTTCAGCTGAGCTAAAGCAAGTAACACATTTAATACAGAATAATTATTTAATGACACGTTCATGTTCCTGGTTTTCAAACGATGGTTGGAGGTCGGCAGCGAGACAGAGAGTAAAGGGTTAAGCTGAGCTTTCAACAGAGATGGGTCTTATCTGGTGTATAAATACACTCCAGATCCCCTGGTGATTCCGCCTCCACTCTGCAACTGTGCACTTACAGTGAACAGGTGCATTCACAGTTAGCACGCGCATTCACAGTTAGCGCGTGCATTCACAGTTAGCGCGTGCATTCACAGTTAGCGTGTACATTCACAGTGAGTGCGTGCATTCACAGTGAGCGCGTGCATTCACAGTTAGCATGTGCATTCACAGTGAGCGCGTGCATTCACAGTTAGCGCGTGCATTCACAGTTAGCGCGTGCATTCACAGTTAGCATGTACATTCACAGTGAGTGCGTGCATTCACAGTGAGCGCGTGCATTCACAGTTAGCGCGTGCATTCACAGTTAGCGCGTGCATTCACAGTTAGCACCTGCATTTACAGTGAACGAGTGCATTTACAGTTAGCGCGTGCATTCACAGTGAAAACGTGCATTCACAGTTAGCGCGTGGATTCACAGTTAGCATGTGCATTCACAGTGAACATGTGTATTCACAGTTGGTGCGTGCATTGACAGTTAGCGCGTGCATTCACAGTTAGCGTGTGCATTCACAGTTAGCACGTCCATTCACAGTGAACGAGTGCATTTACAGTTAGCGCGTGCATTCAGTTAGCTCGTGCATTCACAGTTAGCACGTGCATTCACAGTGAACATGTGTATTCACAGTTAGCGCGTGCATTCACAGTTAGCGCGTGCATTCGCAGTGAACATGTGCATTCACAGTTAGCGCGTGCATTCACAGTGAACACGTGCATTCACAGTTATGCGTGCATTCGCAGTGAACATGTGCATTCACAGTTAGCGCGTGCATTCACAGTGAACACGTGCATTCACAGTTAGCGCGTGCATTCACATTTAGCGCGTGCATTCACAGTTAGCGCGTGCATTCGCAGTGAACATGTGCATTCACAGTTAACGCGTGCATTCGCAGTGAACATGTGCATTTACAGTTAGCGCGTGCATTCGCAGTGAACATGTGCATTCACAGTTAATGCGTGCATTCGCAGTGAACATGTGCATTCACAGTTAACGCGTGCATTTACAGTGAACATGTGCATTCACAGTTAGCGCGTGCATTCACAGTGAACACGTGCATTCACAGTTAGCGCGTGCATTCACAGTTAGCGCGTGCATTCGCAGTGAACATGTGCATTCACAGTTAGCGAGTACATTCACAGTTAGCGCGTGCATTCACAGTGAACATGTGTATTCACAGTTAGCGCGTGCATTGACAGTTAGCGCATGCATTCACAGTTAGCGCGTGCATTCACAGTTAGCGCGTGCATTCACAGTGAACACGTGCATTCACAGTGAACACGTGCATTCACAGTTAGTGCTTGCATTCACAGTGAACACGTGCATTCACAGTTAGCGCGTGTATTCACAGTGAACACGTGCATTCACAGTTAGCGCGTGTATTCACAGTGAACACGTGCATTCACAGTTAGCGCGTGCATTCGCAGTGAACATGTGCATTCACAGTGAGTGCATACATCCATCCGTCATGGTTTTTCCTGTCCACTGTCACCTCGTTCTTGCTCAGGTCGGTCAACTACACAAACGTGAAGCTTTGATGCAGTCCGTTGGGTTGGTTAGCTTGATTATCTTTGTGAAACTGCTTTGCATGAATTTTGAATTAGTGAACTCGGCTGGACAGGAATGAATCCGACTGTGAACAGGAACGAACTCGATTGACTGGATGAATTACTTTCAATTTTTTTGGATTATTTTAAACTTTGTAAACTTAGCATGCCTTGTGAGTAAAGCGCCTCGAGGGGACTTTGTTACGACTCTGTTACTACCCCTTCTAAGGTCGACCAGAGCTGTAACACTCCTGGCAGGAGTCACTCCCATCCCCGACGTTTCCTAGCGGGTCGCTTACCTGCGAATGCGGCCTGTTGGCGCCGACGCCCCTGCACTCAGCCAGGCCGAGGCCGTCGGTCCCACGGGTCTCCAGACACAAACCGCCTTGTTTCAGCACGCTGGACACCGCTTCCTGCTCCGGGACCCTGCAGGAACCGAGGTGGGGGGGGCGGAGCCAAGGAAGGGTCTTATTACCAGAGCAAGGAGCTGATCGGACGCCCGAACGAGTAAGTGAATCCCCCCACAAGTAAATGTTCCTCTGCATAATCATAGCGACTTCCACCGGAGCAGATGCACTTCAGCTGATTTCAATATCATTTCTTTATTAACCTCCGAAGGGATTTCACATACAGATGTGGGTTCGGACCGGTCCAGAGGTTCCCATACAGGCCGGTTAAATTTAGACTGCTGCTTCTGAGCTCGGGGATCCTGACGCTCCGGGATTGCAAAATCCCTTTTGCACAAAAGAAACAAATTACTGTATGGTATTGTGTAACTTGTTTTTTTCCTCCAAATGTGATTTTTAAAAAAAAAATCTAATAAATAAAATAAAAGGTTAAGTGATAACAGTCTTTGCTCCAGTCATCAATCAAATTATAAACAGATGGAAAGAATTTTGAAAATATATTCCATGTGTTTCTACTTGATGCCGTTTAACAGAAAACCAGTGTCTCTTCGGTTCTGCAGAACCCGACAGCACAAAATAAACTAATCCGGGAATTACGGGACGGCCTGCAAACCTTCACTCAAAAATGTGCTTCTTTCACACGAACGTTTGACCTTCGCAGTGTTCTCGTTCGCCTGCTGGGGGGGGGGGGGGGGGGGGGGGGGGGGGGGGGGGGGGGGGGGGGGGGGGGGGGGAACGTATGCTTCAGGGACGCTTGTTTCATGACATCACAGCTGGTTTTCAAGCCGACTCCTGGTCAAGCGTTTCCAACCAAACAGTAAGAAGACAACTCTTTCATGTTGTGTTTCCAAGTCGAGTAGAAAGAAAGTTTCCTGCAGTGTCTGTAGGAATAACTGATTCTCAGCATCTAACGGTGCCAACTCATGAACAATAAACTTTATTCGCTCCGTCACCATGTCTGAGCTTTATAAAAGAAGTAAGCAAAAAGAAGCTCAGCTCTGCAGGCTACAGCGCAGCAGAAAGGACCCGCGCTGCTGTCCAGCGGTTGGTGACGTAGTTACACAGCGACACTCAAGTATAAATGTCAAGGATGGTGCAGAGCCTGTGTGTAGCCTGCGTGGATATCTGCTAATCAGTAAATCAGTAAACACATGTCAGAAATGGGCAAATGGGTGGAATTAACAAACCTGACAGTTGGTTGGAAAACACCAATTTAATGCCAGTTAGCACAACCTAGCTATTCTACCTTGGCTTAGCTCATGCTAACCTACAACTCTAACTGATCAAATCTGTCCCTCCGTCCTAATTTCAGTTGTCGATATCCTAAATGAATACTTTCAGAGTTGAAGTGAGGACGGCTCACTTCAGTGTGATTGGACTGAGATGGAGGCTGAGGCCAGTTGTGGAGCTGGAGCTCTGTAGAGTAAGAGGGCCCCACGGTGGAGCTCTGTAGAGCAAGAGGGCCCCACGGTGGAGCTCTGTAGAGCAAGAGGGCCCCACGGTGGAGCTCTGTAGAGCAAGAGGGCCCCACGGTGGAGCTCTGTAGAGCAAGAGGGCCCCACGGCGGAGCTCCGCAGAGGAAGAGGGCCCCACGGTGGAGCTCCGCAGAGGAAGAGGGCCCCACGGTGGAGCTATGTAGAGCAAGAGGGCCCCACGGTGGAGCTCTGTAGAGCAAGAGGGCCCCACGGTGAGCTTGTAGAGCAGAGGGCCCCACGGTGGAGCTCTGTAGAGCAAGAGGGCCCCACGGTGGAGCTCTGTAGAGCAAGAGGGCCCCACGGTGGAGCTCTGTAGAGCAAGAGGGCCCCACGGTGGAGCTCTGTAGAGCAAGAGGCCCCACGGTGGAGCTCTGTAGAGCAAGAGGGCCCCACGGTGGAGCTCTGTAGAGCAAGAGGGCCCCACGGTGGAGCTCCGCAGAGCGAAGAGGGCCCCACGGTGGAGCTCCGGAGGAAGAGGGCCCCACGGTGGAGCTCTGTAGAGCAAGAGGGCCCCCACGGTGGAGCTCTGTAGAGCAAGAGGGCCCCACGGTGGAGCTCTTGTAGAGGCAAGAGGGCCCACGGTGGAGCTTGTAAGCCAGGGCCCCATGGTGGAGCTCTGTAGAGCAAGAGGGCCCCACGGTGGAGCTCTGTAGAGCAAGACGGCCCCACGGTGGAGCTCTGTAGAGCAAGAGGCCCCATGGTGGAGCTCTGTAGAGCAAGAGGGCCCCACGGTGGAGCTCCGCGGAGCGAGAGGGCCCCACGGTGGAGCTATGTAGAGCAAGAGGGCCCCCACGGTGGAGCTCCACAGAGGAAGAGGCCCCCACGGTGGAGCTCCGCGGAGGAGGAGGGCCCCACGGTGGAGCTCTGTAGAGCAAGAGGGCCCCCACATGTGGGGCAGTCACAATGATCCCAGCATAACTCTGCCTGGTCCTGAAATGATTGTCCTTCTTCTTTAAAAGAGCCCTCGCAGCAGATTGGCTAGCGTGGTGCTAGCCTCTGCAACGAGCCGAGCCCTCACAGAGGATAATTTGAAAACATTCTCTTTAAAATATGACCATGATCAGATAGGTCTTTATTCACAACTCAGACATTAATATAATGCTAAGTAGCTAAATATCATAGCTGTCACAGCCAATGAAAGAGTCAAGGCTAGCTGTCCATCAAATGGCGTCAAATGACGTCCCAGAATGTGATTGGTCAGCTTTGTTGCTCAATATAAATTTATCTGCTGAGGTACAAAAACAAAACATTTCTTCTCTGAAGTTGGACTTTTTAACACGAGGGTTGAGTGGAGAGAGTCAGGCCCTGGTGGTTGTTTGAGGAACTGCAGGCTTTTCAACCTCAGTGTCAACATCAGGCTGGTGAGCCGGATGCACCTCGTTACTGAAAACCCTCAGAGGAAGCTTCATGTTTAAGCAAGAACACGTCCAGGCTCCTCCCCCTCCATCTCTGCTCTGCTTGGGCTCCTCCCCCTCCATCTCTGCTGTCCATGGATGGCTCCTCCCCCTCCCTATCTGCTGTGATTGGGCTCCTCCCCCTCCTTCTCTGCTGTCCATGGATGGCTCCTCCCCCTCCCTCTCTGCTGTGATTGGACTCCTCCTCCTCCCCCTCCTTCTCTGCTGTACTTGGGCTCCTCCTCCCCTCCATCTCTGCTGTCCATGGATGGCTCCTCCCCCTCCCTGTCTGCTGTCCATGGATGGCTCCTCCCCCTCCCTCTCTGCTGTCCATGGATGGCTCCTCCCCTCCCTCTGCTCCATTGGTGGCTCTCCTCCCCTCCCCTCCTGCTCTCTGCTCCTGCTGCTGTGCTTGGCTCCTCCTCCCCCTCCCTCTCTGCTGTGCTTGGGCTCCTCCTCCCCCTCCCTCTCTGCTGTGCTTGGGTTGCTCCTCCCCCTCCCTCTCTGCTGTCCATGAATGGCTCCTCCCCCTCCCTCTCTGCTGTCCATGGCTCCTCCCCCTCCCTCTCTGCTGTGCCATGATGGCTCCTCCCCCTCCCTCTCTGCTGTGCTTGGGCTCCTCCTCCCCCCCCTCTGCTGCTGTGCTTGGGCTCCTCCTCCCCCTCCCTCTCTGCTGTCCATGAATGGCTCCTCCCCCTCCCTCTCTGCTGTGCTTGGGCTCCTCCCCCTCCATCTCTGCTGTCCATGGATGGCTCCTCCCCCTCCCTCTCTGCTGTCCATGGATGGCTCCTCCCCCTCTCTGCTGTCCATGGATGGCTCCTCCCCTCCCTCTCTGCTGTCCATGGATGGCTCCTCCCCCTCCCTCTCTGCTGTCCATGGATGGCTCCTCCCCCTCCATCTCTGCTGTCCATGGATGGGTCCTCCCCCCCCCTCCCAGATGTGCTGTTGGGTTTGTGATTGGCTGAAACGTCGTACCTCAGCTCAGGATAGACGTTCTCCATGTACCAGCGGAAAGGTTTGCAGTTCAGTTTCCGCCGCAGCGCCAGACGGTCTGCGATGCTGCAGCAGGAGAACAAACGACAGTGAAAAACAAACCCGAAGCTTTTTTTTTTTTTTAAAACACTTCAGAGACGAGATGAAGTTGAGCAGATGATGCTGCTAGGTGGATGTTAGAAAGGGTGACGTTGACGCAGACGAACCTGCCGAAGGACCTTTCCCTGCGCCGACGGCCGTGCAGAGTAGTAGTACTGCTTGTACTCGTCCATCCACACCTCCGCTGCCCTCCGGGTGTTCCTGTGTGGATACAACACCTGCTCAGGTGCTAAAATGACAGCCCTGCTGGCGTTCCTGCCGTCAGCTATAATCACGTTTTAGCTGTTTGTTTCAGAGTTTGATACCAGAACAGTGACGACAGAAACCATCAGCAGCTTCAGCCCAAACAAACACATGAAGAAAGAGAAAAGATCACGTCTGATCACGCCAGCCAGTGACTCCTACATGACCTTTGACCTTTGTGTCTTCTAGGACATCGTGAACCCAACATGCTTCATGCTTTTTCCTCACTGCCTTCATTTAATTTGTTAACATACATCCTTGTTTTGCATCTCAGTCCAGCGTTATGAACATCAACTTCGTAACACCGCCATCTCTTCTCACGACGCTTTAACGAAGCTCAGGCTTTGAGGATTCCAACTGAAGAAGAGCTTCAGGCGCCATTTTGTCCCGTTTCCCCCTCAAAAAACACCCCACTGGCCTTGTTGCGTACGTGAACACGTGCATTCACAGTGAACGCGTGCATTCACAGTTAGAGCGTGCATTCACAGTTAGAGCGTGCATTCACAGTTAGCACGTGCATTTACAGTGAACACGTGCATTCACAGTTAGCGCGTGCATTCACAGTTAGCGCGTGCATTCAGAGTTAGCACGTGCATTTACAGTGAACACGTGCATTCACAGTTAGCGCGTGCATTCACAGTTAGCACGTGCATTTACAGTGAACACGTGCATTCACAGTTAGCGCGTGCATTCACAGTTAGCGCGTGCATTCACAGTTAGCGCGTGCATTCACAGTTAGCACGTGCATTCAAAGTTAGCACGTGCACTCACAGTTAGCGCGTGCATTCACAGTTAGCGCGTGCATTCACAGTAGCGCGTGCATTCACAGTTAGCACGTGCAACACGCGTGCATTCACAGTTAGCGTTCACAGTTAGTGTGTGCATTCACAGTTAGCGCATGCATTTACAGTGAACACGTGCATTCACAGTTAGCGCGTGCATTCACAGTTAGCGCGTGCATTCACAGTTAGCACGTGCATTCACGCGTTAACGCAAATTCTGTTTAATGCCACAATTTTTTTAAACGTGAGATTAACGAACACACATTTCTGTAAATATGAGCCTCATCTGCAGATGAAGGTCAGAGGTCACGTTGCTCCCCTTCACCTTCACCAGCTCGAGTTCCTGCAGCTCCCTGGAGCGGTTTAAAGATATTCTCTTCTCCAGCACCTTATTCCTCTCTAGCAAACATTCTATTTAGTGTTGCAGACCTTTGTTTGTATATTTATAAATGAAATAAAGTTAATAGAAACATGGAACATGTTGGGTTCATGTCGTTTGTAGGGAAATGAAGGTCAAACTCATCCCAGCTGTTATAAGCCATTGCTCTGACCTCTGTGGGACGGGGGGGGGGGGGGGGGGGTTCCAGGACCGGCACACAGACGGATCGACCCACTCACTTTATGTAGGTGAGAGCGTTGCCCTCTGGGAAGTCGTACGGGTGGCGCTTCCTGAACACGTGACCCACGCGGCTGCAGGGCAGAATCTCCAGACTTCCTCCGCACATCCAGACCCGGAACGAGAGCTCTGCATGAGGACAGACGGGGGGGGGGGGGGGGGTGAGGACGAGACCTCTGGAAGACAAAGACGCCTGCATCGTCCTGATCTCAGCGTCCCTGCGTTCGTCTGCAGCCGTCGGAGCTGATGAGGCTGTTTTAGAGGATGATTTAAGACTCTGCCGCTTCGCAGCTTCCACTGACATTTCACAGGGAGACTCCGCGGCTGCAGCGTCTGCGGGCGCTAAACGTCAAGACGTCTCACTGTCCAGTTTTGTCACTGCACCCTGTAAATTTGACCTTTCCGTTTGAAACGGATCACTCTATTTTAGATCTGCGTCTCGTGTTTAAGTCCTGTTTGGACCTGAATGTGGGTCGGATCCATTATCTAACATTGATTTTCCTTTAATGACCGTTTACGCGTGAACGCTCAGATTTAAAACAACCGTGCATTTGGCCCGAATGCATGTTTTTGTTTCAATGTTCTTTTTCCTGATGTTTTGTTTTTTTCCCTGATTTTGTGACATGTGAGCAGTCTGGAAGTTTCTCTTCTAAGCATCCAGCTGCTGTCCAAGATAAGGAAAAAAAAACATGAAATATAAATACGTAACTGCAAATGAATAAATGATGCAATAAAATATAGAATTTATAAAAAGATAAATAAAATAAATATATATATAAAAAAATCAAATACAAATAAAAGGAAAAAAGATATATTTTTAAATAAATATTAATGATTATTAAATATGTATTATTATTATTATTATTATTATTATTATTATTATTATTATTAATAATAAATATTTTTTTAATAAATATTAATGATAATTTATAAATATATAAATGATGCCATAAATACATTTATAAAATTTATTTTAAAATACCAATATTTTAAAAAACTTAAAAACTTTAGAATTTCAGAAACTGACGTGTAAAATATCTAAATATAATAAAATTAAATGCTAACTGCTATGAATAAATGTTATGTTCACATCAGAGTCACATTCCTTTTTTTTTAAACTTTTTATTTATTTATTTTAATTCCTGATCTTTGGGGACATTTGAACCAACTACTGAAAAAGCTTCTGATCTCAGGTTTTCAGGAGAGACTCAGGGCCCGATCTTCCGTCAAACCTCCTAAAGCCGCTGTTAAGGGATAGCAGGTAACGGTACTAAACCCGTGATCTTACCTGTGCTAACCGCTATATTATCCATAGAAGTGGTTAGGGTGCTCCACCTGTTAAACCAATCAGTGCGTCAGCAGCGTTGCCTTTAAGAGCAGGTTGCGCTACCTGCTAACCGCTATGTAGCGTCTTTTCACCCAGGATCGGAGCAGCTCTCATGAGCAGCTCGTCTGGGACTCTGCTGTTTGCGGAAAGCGCAAAAGACACGCCCATTGCCACACCTACAATGTGGCAAAGGCATCAAGTTGTTTCATTTTTCATAATAAAATTACGAATACAGTGATCCCTTGTCACTTCGCGGTTTGACTAACGCAGTTTTAGTGCTTCGCGGATTTTTTTCAGAAATATATTATAATTAAAAAAATCAAGAAATAATCGCTGAAATTCTGTGAAAATCCACCGCACAGCAGACGAGAGGCCACAGCTGTCAGAGAAACATCAAACAATGACTCACAGCCTCCTGTAAGCAACAGAGAAACAGACAGAACTCTAGAATCTGGGCTCTGATTGGTCGCTACTACATTTACTACTACATTTACTACATTTACTACATTTACTACATTTACTACATTTACTACATTTACTACATTTACTACATTTACTACATTTACTACATTTACTACATTTACTACATTTACTACATTTACTACATTACTACATTACTACATTTACTACTACACATTTACTACATTTACTGCATTTACTACATTTACTACATTTACTACATTTACTGCATTTACTACATTTTACTTACTAATTTACATTTACATTTATACATTTACTACATTTACTACATTTACTACATTTACTACATTTACTGCATTTACTACATTTACTACATTTACTACATTTACTGCATTTACTACATTTACTGCATTTACTACATTTACTACATTTACTACATTTACTACATTTACTGCATTTACTACATTTACTACATTTACTGCATTTACTGCATTTACTACATTTACTGCATTTACTACATTTACTACATTTACTACATTTACTACATTTACTTGGCGCATGCACGACGCAGCGACCGGCAGCAGTGGGAAGCACTGGCTCCATTTCGTGGATTTTGATTATTGCGGGGGGGCGCCGGTCCCCATTAACCGCGATAACTAAGGGATCACTGTATATAAATAAAAATAATAAAAAAGTCGACCTGAGATCCGTTTGTTAGTTTTCTCAGTCGATTTTAGACGTCGTTTCTTCACCTGACAGTTTTAGTAACGTTATTCTGGAGGACCTGGACGTTGCTACGACGATTCAAAAGTCCAATCAGAGTCAGAAACCGGCAGGAAGCTCACCGAAGTTCTCCCCCCCCCAGAT